>JAQBSW010000247.1:87500-239761 GCA_029291075.1 Eudiplozoon nipponicum
TGGTCTTAGAAGTTGAATATTGTTTAAGATTTGACGAGAT
Source organism: Eudiplozoon nipponicum (assembly GCA_029291075.1). Classification (NCBI taxonomy): domain Eukaryota; kingdom Metazoa; phylum Platyhelminthes; class Monogenea; order Mazocraeidea; family Diplozoidae; genus Eudiplozoon; species Eudiplozoon nipponicum. The sequence continues at coordinate 87,541 of JAQBSW010000247.1, forward strand.
AGCTAACAGCCAAGATCAATTTGTGAATCAGTATGAGGGCAATTTCAATATGAAATGATTTCTGAGAAAAAAACGGGCACAAATTAGCCAAAATCAAAAAAACATAAATATGTAATTCCTCCAAAATAACGAAGGATGATTAACCTGAGAAATAGTTACAAAAGTTGAAGAACATTTCTTTGTTAATATATCTATCTCTCATCACCACACCTTAATATATTTTAGTATCCTTGAACTATAAATTACAGAAAAACATATACGTACCAGTTTGAAAAGAATTAGCACATACATAAAGTCTTTCAATTCCAGTGTATGAACTTTTGAGCCAAAGCACATCTTTATACATGTCTCACATTTTCTTTGTTAAAAAGATACTAGACCTTAAAATTTGATGAAAATAAGAAACATTTAGCGGATAATTTACTCTCAATATGCAGAGTTATTGCCAACAAAACCATCTTGGTGACCGCTTTGTGAAAAACGATAAATGGCTTAATATTCCCGCGAGACATCAGGTACTGATGAAACTTGTTACAAGGTAGTATAATATAAGAAATAATAAATTTCGTTATGGTAAGAGATGGCGGTTTTAATAAAATTGAGACCATTCAAAAACGACGTGAACAACAAAACACTGAAAATATGATGAATTTTATTATTAATAATATATTATTATCATTTATTAATAATAATAGTTGGTATTATTATTACTCTTACTTCTACTACTGTTAATATTATTAATATTATTTTTTTATTGACAATATTAATAATATGATTTTATTAATATTACCTCTATTATTATTATTACTAATATTACTATAATAAAAATAATAATCATTTTAATATTTTTTATGTTATAATTATTATGATTTTATTATTAATAATATTAGTAATAATAAGATTATTAATATTAATATTGTTATTATCATTATTATTATTATTATTATTTTTATTCTGTTGCGTAGGGAATAAATTGAAAAATTCTGCATGAAATACACCCTGGTTAACGTCCCGGTGGTAATAGTTCTTGCAAATACGTGATAAGTACGAAATAAGCCGAAGGAGGTCTAGTTGAAAAAGTTCATTTGCTAACCTATGATAATTTTAGTTTATACCGAAATCATATATGTAATTAAAGTTCTTCCATTAAATTTAGTTTCACTATCAATTTACCGAGTGGCATCGTGTTTGGTAAATAAGGAAAGGAGAGTTTGAACTTTACGTTTAAATCAACGCTCAATAGGATCCAACAGGAAGAAGGACTGACGGAAAAATTTGTACAAAATTAAAAATTGAATACATTGCGCAGTTTCGACTGTATAGAGGATGCATTTCCAGACAATAAACCTAATAGACTCTGGTTTCATGTTTCAATCCAGACAAATCGAGTAACTACTTGATGAGTGCCAAAAAATTGACGAAATCGGTCTAGTTGATTTTCCTTTTTTAGTCTTTATCGACAACAAGTTTAATCAAATTATAATTTATTATCAATTCATGAAGTGGCCTCAAATTTGTTTAATATTTAAAAGCTTAGGAATTGCGTAATGGAGCTGTATTTCGGAAGAGATTATAAATAGTCTGAACCCGAAGTAAATATAATTAAAAAATAAGCTTCTGAATTATTAAATGCATAGTTCATATATATTATATATATATATATATATATATATATATATATATATATATGTGTGGTGTGTGTGTTTAAGTTAAATTATTTTCTTTTCAACTTCAATAATTAAATGTAATGCTGCACTTGATTTTCATTTAAGTAATTCGAACATTACAAACCTGTTGCGTTATTGGGCTATGCGCAGAATTATAACTAACATGTTAATGGAATGTGGTATGCTGCGAATTGTTTCAGTAATGAACCAATCTGGATCAACGTATCACTTATAAGAGAATCGATTAAAACACAAGCATTAAACTACCATTTTACTTGGTAGATTAAAGACGGACTGACGTAATCGCAGTGTTATTCGTAATATATAAATTAATTCAAATTAACCGTTTGAACCATCTATAATTCTTTGAGTATTATAACTCGTTTAAAAAACTCTTAATGTTTCTCTATATTTACGTAACTTTTACGTTAGCTTTAATAGTTTTATACTGCGTAATAAAGAACCGAAAAATATGGCCCAGTGTTGAATCTCCACCATTTGTGTTCATGGGTTGACGCTTTGCAATATCAGTTTCGCAAAGATTCATCAACATTTCCAAGTACGTATCTACTTTGACTTCGATCAGTCTCGCGTGTATTAGTCTTTCTTCCGAAGAAGCATCGTTCATACATCACCGAACTGAGACAATTTCGATTGGTTCGACGTCTCAGGTTAGATTTTCCTCAAACCATTCTCAGGCCTCTTAGTCACATTTTCACAGTAAGATTCTCACAATAGCAGATTTAAGCAAATGGAAAGTGTGACTACAAGCCTGAGGATGGTTTGGGAAAATCTAACCTGGGACGTTGCCAGTCAACGAAGATTAGATCGCACCTCAATTCCGGTGGTGTGTATGAACGATGTTGAAGCCTTCGGAAGAAGGGGACGAATACGCACTCAGCCTGATCGAAGACAAAACCGATACATAATTGGAAATAGGGATCAATCGGATCAATGCGAAACTAATAGTGCAAAGTGACAACCTCCGAACTCAAATCATCAAGATTCAACATATGAAGCTGGCACTCGGCAAACATTCAAAGGATATGGGCCAGTGTTTACGATTAATGCGAAAATTAATATATTGACAATATAACCCAAAGGATTTCAAGATTTTCTTCAGAATTATAAAAAAATCAGTGAGTTAATGATTTCTTTCAAATCAAATGAATTGTTGTATGTTATATATACCGCAATTTATGGCATTCTTCGCGTGGACTAATATTTGAAGACTAGACACCGTAATGGGTCACATTAATATTTTCAATTTTTGCATGTCATCCATATTCATAGCGTATTAAATCAAACATGCTTAAATCATTTGATATTAATTTTATCGCATGGAGGGTGTATTTCAAGCAGATCATATTTTATGTGTAAGTTTTAGGTCAGTCATACTTATAAATTTTTAATTTTAATTCAGAAATAAATCGTGTATTGAGCCATAAAACTTATTATAAAGCAGGTTTACATAAAACAGTTGCAAAAGGCCGTTTCCTTTTTTAAATTACACAACCTGGCTGTATTAGCTGGTACTTCATATAATTTCTGCATTTATCAAACTTTATCCCCATTGGTTTCCAAAATTTAATGTATATCTTACCAGATATTACAGAAGATTTGAATTCTGGTGAAATCAAAATGGAATTTTTTAAATGCTCGGGTAAACTAAATACTTCTGATTTCAAATTACAACGTTTATATTTCGTCTTCGATTGAACGAATTCATTAAGGAGATAGTAATAAATTTTGCAAATTTATGCGGCGCTTAATTTTGCTATCAAAGCTTATACTAGCTTTTCCTTTAAAAATATTCTTTACGTGTATATTGCTTTCCAAAGTAAATCTTAACTGATTGGTATCAAAAAGAGTTTTCTCTCACATAATTTGGTATAAGTACATTATATCTCTTCATATGCTTACTATATTCTAAATAATGGCGAAAACGATTGAATATCAAATATCAATTTTTCTTACTTAATGTTTGGAAACGTGACGGCGTCTTTTTGTGGGATTTGTACAAACATTTTTATTGAAGTACGTACTGACATATCTATTTGGGTACATTCTGCATCTCCTTTTTTAGTTAAATATCGAAGTGTAAAATGATTTGCGTTTTGCAATCTAATTTTGTTTAAAAAAGGCGCATATGGAATGTACATATGTTAATACAAAAACAAGTCAAGCTACATCGAAAGTAATATTGGTTGTGTTTAAATACAGATTTATTTTAAATAATAAACATCTGTTGACTGCGCACAAATTTAAAATATTTTGACATCTAAATCTTTAATATGGAGACGCAAAAACTATTTTGACGTAATACGGAAGGATATATGAACACTAAAAGACAAACTGTGAAGATAAAATGATGCCATTTGTGTTCTCGCGTGTTTTTAAATGGAAGAGAAACTTTCTCTAATAGAGAACAGATTTGTTCTTTAAGCTACTTTTATCATTCAAATGTTTGTTAAAAACTATATATTTTTGTATTTGCCAAACATTTAGCAATTTTTATTAATGCTCCAGTTTTGTTGAAAATAATGCCTGCGAGTCATTTCTTTTTAAATCTTGACGGTGATTAGATTCGTTAGTACATCCACGAATATTTCATATTATAAGCATATATTTATACAACTAATGGCTGTGCGGTTATTTTGTTTAACTACAATATTTCAGCGTCTAAAATGACGCTTGTTCACATTGTTAAATTAACTATACTTGATAGGTTTCACTAATGGAGCTACAAGCCTTGTTATAAAAAAACTTTTAAGAAGAATTTTCACAAAAAAACTCTTTATTTACTCGGAATAAAATAAAAACCCAGCCTTTCTTTGCTATTTATTATAAGTAAAATTAAATTTTGAGAAAGATATGACAAAAAGACCATTAATCTAATTATGCTTGAGGATAGATAAGTTTACCAAAATATATTGAATATAAAATATAGCTCGATCTGCAACATATTAATTGTAATGCATTTTGTTAATCATATTAATATTTAAAATATGAAACGATACGTAGGATACATGGTCAATTGAAAGAAATGAAATATTAGATACAGATGACCATATTAGAAGTTTTTATAATGACTAAAAGACGCAAAAAACTATGCAATTAAAACATTTTACCAAAGGGTTTATAAGTTAACATAAAGGATAAATTAAGCCTAAGCTACCAAATTTTGTGAACGTATTGTATTATCAATGGAATTTTCCGCAAAGAAAATTAATAAAGCGCCAAAAGTATAGAAATACATGCAGTAACGTTAAACTTATCAGAAATATTGCATTAAATAGGGAATAATGAATGCATCTCTTTTGTGGAAAAGTGAACTTGAATTCGAGATTTATTTGATGAGAAGATGTAAAATGTGTGGATAATCATTATTGTTGCAGACATTTGAGTCTTAATTTGTACTGTCAAACTAACACAGAGCTTTCAAATGTATAATAACTGTAAGCTTCAGAAATTGCATCGCAAAGTATCCTGTTTTATGCTATATCAACGTTAAAATCCGATAAAAAATAATATCGAGTATTTTCTGAATCAAAATGTGGCAAAAAGCAGTTAAAAGCTGAATACAAGTCATGCCTGACCACGAAAATTAACATACAGCTAGAATATTTAAACGGTCTAATATTAATATTGTCTTTGGCATTATAAAGTTTTAGCTTCTAGGGTAAATTTGGATTTACGGTGCACCTCTAGAAAATGAATATATATATATATATATATATATATATATATATATATATATATAATTATAAAATAATACTTAATTATAAGAATACTGTTTAATTAAAAAGGAATGTATCATAAGAATATATATATATATAAAATTTTACCTCTGGTTAAAGCTATTGAAAACATAACTTGCCTCGCTATTTTGGTTCGATAATAACAACTTCTGCGTGCCGGTTTGATTGTATGAATCGGCAGTTTCCTCGAAGCTTTTATTGAAGTGACTTCTTTGTAAGCAATTTTTTGGTCTTGAATGTAACGGATGACCTCTTTGGACCTGCATCAAATCTTCATTACCTTCAGGATTGTAATTTAAATTAAAGTTGTTCCGCATTTCCATTCGTAAATGATCTTTCACTAAACTTGCTGTCTGACTAACTTTTATGTTGGATGGTGAATTATGACTTTCTAGATTTGCGGTAGCCTTGTCAAACGGTTGTATTGAGCCAACAGGGGTTTTTGGTGAGGTAGAAGACCAGCGGTCAACTGAATTATCAATGATAGGTGGGTATTCGCCTTCTTGAATGTGTGAAGACATGTCTAGCATAATTTGCAATGATGAGTCATCGAACTTCGACATAGCTTCCAGCATGAAAGACTCAATATCTGCATCATTCTCATCAAGTGAGATATTAATATTTTGTTTTGATATCTCTTCGCCCACTAGCATAGATGAAATATTGCTACCAGCAGTCTGACTAGTTAAGGTCAAAATTGGTTTATTCTCCTGTGGAGATGTAGTCACACTCATATCTAAATCAACTTCTCGATATACTTCTGGATAAGATTTTTTGGTTTTTTGCCATACGTCCGGGTAATTAGGATCTAATTGATCGACCTCCAAAACAAGATTGTTCTCAGACTCCTCATTATAGTGATTGACAAAAGTATTTTCGTGATTAATTGATCTTATGTCGCAAATAAATTTTTTATCCTTGCAAATGCTTCCGTTAATTGCTGTAGGGTACTCATGTTCTTCCATTTCTTTGTTTAAGTCTGCTAAATTTTTAGAACACAGTTTCTGCTGGCTAACTGTAAATGGAGGAAAAAAGAATAATAAACAAATTTTTAATACAAAATTTTCTGTTTCACGTAAAATTTGGAGCTTAAGTGAAAATATATCGCAAGTAAAAAGCATAAAATAATTTTCAAATGCAATGTATACCTGCAAAAACGGGGTAATTTTGGACAAGATATTTGGTATGTCAATATAATTTTGGAAATAAAATTTATTTATGCTTAGTTGATATCCGTAAAAATTACAAAAACACAGAAAAGTCACAACAAAAATTATAAAAAACAAAAATATCAAAAACAAACACAACAAGGAAAATATCCAATAAAAGGAAAACAATTACAGCAAACAAAACGACCAAAGAGAAACACAGCAATCGAAACTGTAGTAGCGAGGCCAAACAAAACTAACTAGCTGGATTGTACATTTGTATTGTAATGAAGATACATTGCTCTATTTGTTTGGTAGGTCAGATGGATAGTACTAGCTGCCGGGTTAAATCATAATCATCTGCGTGTATTGGTTGCTTTTACTATTGAAATTCTAGCTTATATATGAGTATATTTGTTGCTTTTATTTTGAATAATTTATTAATTAAACAGTCCATACAGATGGCGTAGGCGAAGTATTGGTATAAAAATTACTTAGTTGTGCTTCTAAATTTTTGAATTTTTGGTTAGCATTCCAAAGTATATTCTGTGTGCTTTTATGTGAACTCATTTTTTATTTATTGTGAACTATTAGAATTTGGCCGTAGTGAGCATATTTTGTATACTGAGAATTATTGTCTGCAAGAGTTTTATAATGAGGCTATATAAGCCAAAAATGTATTAAATTATTGTCTCTAAATCCTACACTAAATGCCATCTTGTTGTTCTTGATTCGTCCATAAGAACTGTAAGGCAGTCATTTAAACTGGATTAGCTGAACCGTACCGACGGTTGATGCGAATTAGCCTACATAATATAATTCAGACTATAAAGATTAATGGGATATATACCGATATAGAAATTTGATTTATTTCAACAGGCGTTGACCACAACAACGGAAACACCAAAACTACTCATTATAATAGTCATATTAATAACAAGACGGATTAGAAGGGGAATAAAAGTACCCAGCAGCAAAGTTCAAAATCTGTAAAAAAATTTCAGAAAGACCAATTTTTAAATCAATTCATTTTAAAGATATATGTTAAAAGTGTATGGGAAATAGTTCACTTATAGAACTAATAATTTATTATTATTTACTTTAAACCGAAACCTTCGTAAAATTACCTGACCTGTGCTGTAACTAACACAAATTAGGTAATTTTGATAAATCGCGTTTTCAATATTTTCATTCTTGTAACCTTCATTTCATGTCGATTTATTGACAACATTTGTTGGCATTTTAATAATAAATAACAGTTAAAAAATAAACTATTATTATTATTGTTATGAAGGTTACGATCTTGATGTAAACATCTGACCCTTTATGTTCATATATTTGTCAGCATAAACTAAACATTGTATAGTGTTTAAAAGGCAATTCAACCATTGGATCTATTTCATCCTTATTGGGAACTCATCAACAACTGTCTTGAATTTGCCGCGGACAGGGCTCGAACCTTGGCATATTTGCTTCCGAATTTGGTGCGCTGAAGACTGAGCCACTCTGCCGCAAACTACAAACAATTTTTGGTTATGTACTGACATATACTGAGCTTATATGGCCGCTCTTTAGGCCAAAAGACCCAATTAATCATCCACAATCTGTCATTATAGTACAGATACCAGGCTACATGGGGAAGTCGTATTGAATTGAGCATCTATATAATAAATAAAAATAATGAGCTCAATTTCTTTTTAATCTTAATGCATAGTAGTAGGATATTGACCATATATCATACTGAAGTTCTTTGATCCTCTAATGCTATAACCACACATGTTTATTCGGCTAAGCCTCTAACATGAACAAACTGTGTACAATAAAACTTATGTTGACTTATACCACAAAAAGCCTGCTGAAGATAAATTCAAAGGTTAAGCTCGCTTTAATCGGACAGTAACATTTAGTATATAAGCATATAAAGGAGCAGCTCGTTGCGCAAAACAAGCAGGACCGGCCGAATTCAAGAGCACTGTAGAATAAACAAAAATGCGCAGGAAATAAAACTTTTCAAAATAGGCGGGCATTTTGTTTAAGAAAATCAGAGGTCTTTCGCAAATGAAGAAATTAATAGGAAATGCTTATTGAGAATGGAATGAGTTACAGCATTCTTTCTATGAAGTTGAATAAACAAAAGGAATTTGTGCATGAATTTAATATAAACAGGTGAAACTTTTTTTGTATGTCTGTACGCTTGTTTTACACTTATGTTTTTTTGTTGTATAGTATATGCATGTAAGTTTAATTATTACCCTTTCCTTTCCTAATTTTCTTAGAAAAATTTCTGTACATCGCATTCATTTTTAGATACAGTGAAAAGAAAGTGACTTTGTTGTAACAGTTTAATATAAAACTGCTTTATGATAATGTTATGCTTTGATAAAAAATATATTTCTCCATTTACATGCATAATAAACGAAAATAGCTGATCTCAAAATTCTAAATATTAAAATACTGCATATACTTATAAGTTCTACTTGTCAACTATTACATTGTTCACTGGTGCGTCGATCCCATTTGAAACGTTTAACTGGTTTTGGTGAAATTTTCGGTGCATAATTAAAGAAAGATGAATCAGTTTCTTGAGAAGACGAAGTGTAAACAAATATTGGTGAATTTTTCACTTTGAAGTTTGAAACAATTTTATTGCTGGACATTCCGAATTTATTAAAATTGCACATTTGTTCAGCATTCAATGAAGGTTTCATAACTCTATTCATATTCTTTGTTGCTAAATCAGCACCACACTGCGAGACCGAAGAAAGTATGTTGCAATTAAATGCTTCTCCTATACCACTGGCATGCCCCGTACTTAAATACGATCCAGTATTTGGCTTACAAATGACACTGTTCGATTCATTTTCTCTGTATAAATTTTGATTTGGCTTTGACGATTTCTTTTCAAAGACGTTTGGTGTTCTTTTCAAACACCGAATCCCTCCACCTGGTGTACCCCACACCGGCAGTTTGGGCCGTAAAAATGTGTTTAACTCAGCGTCTTTTCGGTTTTCCGAATTTGATTTGTCAGTGTTAACCTTAACAGTATATGTCTCAGGATTTGTATACTAAAAAGTACAAGAAAAAATAATCGATTTCATTTAAAGAATAGATAAAATAAGCAATATACTATTATGAAAAAATCATTTATACAGCTACCTCACGTCAATGTTATCTTATTAAATATGTTTTCATATACTGTAAAGTCAATATCGAATCTTCTTTGACAGTGACGTCGTAAAAAAACGATTTATAAAATGCTACAGACTGTTTATCTATAAATAAATTATTTTATTACCAAAGAAGCAACAATTCTAGACTCACAAAATATTTGAAATATGTAAATTCATAGGATGCGAATGTATTTGACCATAATACTTTTCATTGAAAAGATAAAATATTTCTTCAGTAAACTTTCAAATTTACTGCGAAATATCATTGTATCAATTAAGAAAGTTTGGAATTTATTTGGCGCATTTACCAGCAATGTCTTCATAAATTTTCAAGATGGAAATGGGCTCTAAAATGATTAATAAAAACTAAAATGAAATAATTTAAATCAAAGTTGCATAGCTGATAAATATTACAATCTCAATATATATATATATATATATATATATATATGTATATATATACATATATATATATATATAAATATATATATATATATGATGGTATGGGCGTTATTATCAAGATCGAAAACTTGATATAAATTATTTTATTTACCACCTGCAAAACCAATGATCGATTAACTTCAAGTTGAAATTGGTTGAAAAAAGACAACATTCTATACCTGAATTCAACTTATTTTAGGAGAATTATGTATTTTAATTGCACTAAAGTAAAATGATTTGTTATTAGTTCTACCATTAAACAATAATTGATTGCGCGGGTGGTGGTAACACTTCTTTAAATCTAGTTTGCGAGCTTGAAATAAACACCAATTCAATTTTATTCAACCAGAAGTCGGGCAACATAGAAAAACGACCGCCCGTCGCACGCACTGACGCATTTCGACCTTCCATGAACATCATCAGAATACGATGGGAAACATTTTCACTCAAGTTCAATGTATGCGGAACTGCTAGAGGTGAGAGCCGAATGTCTTATACTGCTTTCAATATATATGCAATGCGGTGTGATCCTTGATAGTCAGTTTACCGTCGTACACGAAACGCGTCAGTACCTGCGACTGGTGGTAGTTTTGTTATGTTGCCCGACGACTGGTTGGTGTTTATTTCAAGCTCGCAAACTTGATTTAAAGAATTATTACCGCCACCCGTGCAATCCATTATTGTTCAATTGTTTTGCATTTATATAAATATGTGGCGAAAATTTCAACCAGTTAATGTTCGTGACAGCATAGAATTTATGCAGCCGACATTTCCGGACAAGTTCAATGTATGCGAAACTGCTAGAGGTGAGAGTCACATTTCTGATTTTTGCTTTCCATATATATTTAATGTGGTATGATCCTCGATAGTCACCGTCGTACTCTGATGATGATCGAAGGTCGAAACGCGTCAGTGCGTTGCGACTGGCGGTAGTTTTGTTATGTTGCCCGATAACTGATTAAATGCCATGAGTTTGGTGTTTCGTTCATGCTCGCAAAATTGATTTAATGAATTTTTACCACAAAACGCGCAATCAATTATTGCTTAATTGTTTTCATTTTACATGTAGATGTGGCGAAAGCTGCAAACATTGAATGGTCGCGACTGCATAGAAATCGTGCAGCCGAAATTTTCAGTCAAGTTAAATGTATTCAAAACTGCTAGGTGTGAGAGCCGCATGTCTAATTTTGCTTTCCATATATATATTCAATGCGGTTGCATCCTCGATAATTAGTTTACCGTCGTACTATGATAAGGATCATGGAAGATCGAAACGCGTCAGTGCGTGTGACTGGCGGTAGTTTTGCTATTTTGTCATACGACTATTTAAATACAATGGGATTGGTTTTTTTTCAAGCTCGTAAACTTGATTTAAAGAAAATTTCTATTATTGTTTTATTAATCGAGATAATTTTTAAGATATTGAGTTTTTTATTAGCAATTACTAATACTGAAATGTGAAATTTATCAAATATGTGTAAATGCTTGAAGTAAAATTCCAATTTATTACTAAATTTATCTTTCAGAATAAAAATTAAAAAAAGTGGTTTATGTCTCATTCTCCCGAATAATTCCTTATATGTATCCTGACAGATATTCAATAATATGTAATTCTTACTGTTGTATCTTCTCTCTCAATTGCGGTCTAACGGCTACTTGAAAACGGAGTACAATTCGAGATAATTTGACAGATTTTCTCTTTTATTTTATGCACGTAAAAAAGAAACATCTATCCTAATATCCCTGCCTGCCATATTGATATGTATAAATTTATGTCATGACTGTTACTATCATAGATATCATGGAATCATCATAAAAACACGTCTAGCCTCTATTCGTCAGCTGAAGATAATTTTTATAAATTAATTTAATCGTTTTTAACTAAATGTTGTTTGTATTTTTCATATGTTATCATGGGGAATCCGCTTCTGTTTATGGAAACATTACGACTACAAATTACACGTAGAATTAATTTTTTCAAATCCGGTTGTCCACAGACATGATATTTTAAGTAAGTTCATTAATTTTTTAATAAATTGCTAACATTGTTTAAACTCATATCCAAAAGATATTATACTATTTTTTATAAACAAAATTTATAAATTCTCAAACTCTGCTTTTGGATCTAAAGTAAATTCTGAATATTTTTTACAAATATATATACACGTATATATATATATATATATAAAGAGTATATATATATATATATATATATATATATATTCTATAGAGAAGCTGAACTACCTAAATCTGATAGAGATCACCCGAATATTAAGGCTATAAATTAAAAGTAATTTTAGTTACAAGTAAAAGTATTCAGAAATACTATATAACAATTACAAAGTGACATAAATCCACAAAATTAAAAAATGCATAGGAAATAAACTTCCACCTAATTCCAGTTATTAAGTCTGTGCCATATTGTGGAAAGGAGAAATTTGAACATAAATAATTATATATTAATTTTTCTTTTTGGTTTTGCATCTTTACTTTTTAACAGAATAGTGATACTTTGAACTCTACAGGGCTCGTATTAAACCGAAGTTTGTTACATAAGTAATGATAGTAATGACTAACAAACCCATTATTTTGGCAAATTGATGAAATTATGGATTTCATAAAAAATTACCATTAAGGCAATTATAGTAATAATAACTTCAATTTCATAGTTTGATTGAATATGACCTATCACGAGATTATCTGGACAGCACAGTACATAAACTTTTTAATCTGTGGCTCCCACTTTGAATCTATCATTGAACTAGTGTGTAAAAATAGCCAAACAATAGATAATCGATATCATTTCTAGAACATGAAAAAAATAAATAAAATGAAAATTTTTTAGAGATATGGCGGACAATAAACGATATCATAATGATTAAAAACAAACGATTGTAAACGCACAAAATTACCTAAATGTGTCAGGCAATATGCTTTTTTATAAACATAATGGCAAAATTCACTTGTATATGTGACGGTCACACTATGCTGTTAATAGTTCTGATGTAATTTTCTATGCACAAGGTAAAAGGACCGTGTATAGCGTAGACAAATATGTATTAAATTAAACATTTCACAATCAGAATCACTACAGTTATTTTCTTTATGTAAGACTGTGTAAAGACTCAGTCGGATGGAGTAAAAGTTTATCTTAAATTGAGACGTTCAAGATAAAAAAACGAACAAACATTCACAATATACAATTAAACAAAAATTGATTGCGCGGGTGTTGGTAACAATTCTTTAAATCAAGTTTGTGAGCTTGAAGTAAACACTAATTCCATTGTATTTAACCAATCGTCGAACAACATAAAAAAACTACCGCCAGTCGCAACTCACTGACGCGTTTCGATCTTCCATGATCATCATCAGAGTACAACGGGAAACTGACTAGCGAGGATCAAACCGCAATGAATATATACGGAAAGCAAAATTAGATATGTGGCTCTCACATCTAGTAGTCTTGCATACATTTCCAGTCACGTACAATTTATGCAAGACTACTAGAGGTGAGAACCACATACCTAATTTTGCTTTCCATATATGTTCAACGCGGTTTGATCTTCACTAGTCAGAATAAACATCTTGTGATTCTTTACCACTGTTCGCTAAGTGAATGCATGGGTCATTGGTCTGGTATTGCCTTTTTTGTAAATGGATAACGCCAGGAAGACACTGAATGCAGACCAAGAAAAATCAATCTACAACAAAACCCAGAAACCGAGTGCGCGTGTGTGTCCAATAAAAAAAAGAAAAATTCAGTTTCAGAAATTTTTAATGCTTACCACAAATGAACTCTATTCTTAATTTAACAAAATGACCACGAATAAAATTTAATATCACTTTAAAATATAGTTCAATAAATGGAATATGAAAATTGCCTAAAAAAGGAAATAATGGTGTCATAATCCGCCGCGATAATTTACAAAATCTATATTAAGTTTAAAAGAAACTCGCGGACGAGGTTTTGCTCGTGTTTTCTGGATGTGCTCTGAAATATTTCGTATTATCCAGTTTTCCTCTTGTTACCTTACTTGATATTTGACGTTGGGGAAGATAAATACTTTTGGACTTTATTGGTATCCTTTCCCGTTATAATTGAGATCCGCATACAGAACTCAAATGGGGGCTTAAAACGATCAATAGATACATGTTTATGAGACCCGTTGCAGTTAATGACAAAAAATTGGGATCTCACTTCAGCATGAACTGTAGCACATAAATTCGTACATAGACTTTCTTACAAGTGACTAGTACTTTTGAAACATAAACTGGTGGATTGTATCCTCGAATAGGTTGCGGATGCAGACTGTTAAGAATATGATGTAATTACTGAGTAGCTGCCGCCACTGGAGGCTAATTACTTATCTCGAAACCGCTCATCAAGACTGCAGGCAGTTTGAGATTATGACCAAGCGTAATTTGCACAACTGATGTCTTTTTACCAATACAATACCCGAAGTTCATACTGAGTAAAACCAATGGAAATGAGGTAAATTAATCAGATTGTTCACAAGAGGCACATTACACCGCTCTTAAATCTGGTTGCACACGTTGCACTAGATCGTTACATTTAAGTTTGAACACTTTTGTCCTCCACACATCGAATACCGAGAATTTTAGATTCTCTTAATACTCACTAAATCTGATAGACCAAATCTTACCATCCAGTGTGCTGAGAAAACGTAGGTGATATTTTGTGCATCTTCGCTGGTTAGCGGTATTTCTTCAAATCCTCTTGTATGGCGACTAACTATAGTCATGCACTACCAGAAGCCACGCAATTTGAGTAGGGCGATGATATCAGCATGAATAAACTTGAAACGAGCATTGAGTAGCTCGAAACGGCGAAATTCAGAAGGCGTATGTCGAAAGAATTTTGACTGTCGACTTTTGATCACTTACCTAAAATAACGTCTGATGGTCGGTTCGAAAAGAGTTCTTGAAGCAATATTCTAGTGCAGCCTATACCAGAATGACTCAAGCTATAGTATTCGTCAGATACACGTGCCGACAGTCTGGTGAGAGCCAAACTTTGCTGGCCAATTCTTCTTCAATATTGAATGAAATGACTTCCGCAATGCTGACTTGAAAATTGGAAAGCAGTCTTAGAATTCGCGTCGCAAAAATGTGAGTTCGCTATCTGTTTTTTGTTTCTTCTGAATGTCATGCCATAGCGACAGTTTCTTATTATGGTGAACTGTAGAATTTATTTCCATACGAGATAAACAATATGCCACCACATTTACTTAGCATTTTATGTGATAGATGTTAAAATTAAAGTTCCTGAGGCGAATCATTTACAGAGTTACTCATTGCGCGTAATTTTGTTAACCTTTCTGGAGTGCGTTCCATTAACGATGCGCTATTGATCTTCACTTTGAAGGGATGAAATGAGGCATCGTCGAAACAAGAGACAACGGCCGTGCTGTGCTATTGGTTCTCATTCCATAGCCAAATATTTCTTATTGCAGGTTTTAATTTTCTAGAATGAAATGCTATTAACCACAGTTCACCCTCGACTTCCGGTTCTAATGTGGCACTTATACCTACATCCAATTCGTCTGTTGATATTTGCATTGACATGTTCAGTTGAATAGCATGCAATGTAAAATTTTATGCAACCATACTTTTAGTGTGTTAAGACATTAGCTGATCAAAGGCGTTCAACACAGACGCAAGTTGGACTTCCTCAATTTCACCTCTTGGTGATGCCTCGTCAGCAGTGCTTGTGACTGCATCATCATAGAAATAAAATGCCCATAATAATAACTCCAAATTTCGAGAAAACGGCACAGCTCTTTATCTATTGTCTGTATTGAAATTTGAAAAATTATTTCAACTTTTTTTCTATGATTGTCCATTATCATGCTGGATTTAGTACCATAGAATTTCCATTTGCCTATGTGCCAATAAAAAATTTTCCTTGTCCAATACGACATAGAACTGATCGATACGAGCGAGCGTGTCTTTAATGTCCTTTAAATGTTGCTCTAGATAATCAGAAGCAATGATGACATTATCAACATAAGAATGAGTGCACAGAATGTCTTTCACTACCTCATTTGTGAATCTCTGTAACGACTGCAATGCATTGCACAGATCAAAGGGCATGTGATTATATTAAAATAATTCAAATATTTTAATGATTGCTGTTTTTGTTATCCGTTCTTCGTCAAGTGGTATCTGATGGTAATCTGATTTAAGATCAAGCACATTGAACTATTTGCGTTGAGCAAATTCGTCGATGATATCCTCTATGTTGTTCATCGGATATTGATCAGAAATATTGACGCGGTTAATGGCATCACTGTCACCATATAGGTTCCAATCACCAGCCTGTTTTTGCGCTTGAATGTGTTTTGTTGATGCTCACGCGCTTGAGCTAGGATGAATGATACCGTCCTCAATCATTTGATCAAATATGACCTTTGTTGCATATAATTTCTCCTGATTTAAATTATGGTTCTGGCGAAGACTGGCAGGCCTTTGGCTGCTTTATAGTGTTGTATTGTCAGTCAAGTTATATTGATAGAATATGAGATCTTAGTGCTTGCCAAATTGTTAAAAACCCATTGTACCTATGGATAGGCGGGTTGAAATGAGTCATTGCTAATGAGTACCTAAATAATGCGATAGCCACTGGTTATGCATAGGATCAATTAAAAACGTGACCGGATCTAACAAGTTACCAATTGCTGTTTCAATTTCCAATCGGTACATTGCCAGAAGGTCTAAGCCTAATATGTGATAGGGAACATCCGCGACGAAAAACGTCCACGATGTCAACCATCGAGACATGGTTGACACCGTCGTATATATATATATATATATATATATATATATATATATATATATATATATGGGGAATACACCACAGAAATAGCTTTAGAAATTTTTAAAATTACATGTTCAGTTATTGTCCTGCTATTAATGATAATTGACTTATTGTCTAATACTAGACAACCCAGAAATAAATAGTTTAAAAAGAAATGCGATTTGAGAATCAATAACAATACAACTTACAGTTTATGTACTGAACTAGAATTAAATTCAAACTTTAAAAAATATAAATAGTTCGATTATCTTAAATAATGGTTGCATAAATCGACGAAAATTGATTTATGTCTCCGCAAAAACCAAACTCAATCAGTTATTTACCCTGAGAAAGAACTTTTTTTGAATTGCACACCTCAAAATTTCTGTCGAGCGCGCCTGTGTTGGTGGTCACATCATGCTGTTAGTTTAAAATTCGACAGTAGTTACGTTGTAATTTTCTACGTGAAAAAATGACCGAGAATAGCGTAAACAAGTTTCGAATAGAAATTTTCACACAAACAGGATCAGTTCAGTCTTTGTCATTATATATCAATATGAAAAGAAAAACTCATTCCGATAGAGCAAAACCTTATGTGGTATTGAACCGTTCCAAATAAACTAAAAAACCAGCAAAAATTCAGACGTAATTTCTTGTAATCACTGTCTGCTCATTGCATGCTAGCGCCACTCTTCTGGTAAAGCTTATAATTGCCGTTGGGTAAAAACAGAAATGCTCTGAATGCTGACCATGAAAGTACATTTAACAACAAAAATCCAGAAACCGTGACGTGTATGAGTCTAATAAATATGAAAAAGATTATTTAGAATAATTTAATGATTAACCAAAACTGGACACTATACTAAACTTAACAAAACGACTAGCAATAAAATTTATTGTCACGATAAAATATAGTTCAATAAAAATTAAAATTATATTGCCAATATAAAGACCAATGCAAAATGTTCATAGGAGGACTACATTATATATATATATATATATATATATATATATATATATATATATATATATATATATTCGAAGCAAACTAAACCGAACCCCAGATAGCAAATTCCATCAACCTATTATTAAATGCCTTCGTCCTTGTAGTGAAATTACTTAATGGTGGGCAGGACGACAGTAATAATTTAAAAAGCGCGCGATCATTTATTTCCAAATCATGCGGCACATTCCTTATGTCATGAAGTCTATGCTTTAAACGGACTTTATAAGCTCTAAAACGAATTTTATTTAATTATTTTTGTTAACTCAATGACTGGAAAGAAATTTTTTATCCGAAATTTCATTAAATTACGATTTATGCTAGGTTACTAAAGGTGGGAGCTGCATATCTGACTTTCCATATCACAAATGAAAATTGCGGTCCTATTATAATGATAAATTTGTAAGGTCGAAACACGGCTGTAAATTCGGATGAAAACATCTATTTGTTGAGCGAGTAGGTTCATAAAATATGATAATTTGTTTTATCAAGTAGACAAACTTGATTTGAATAATTGTTATCACCACCCGTGCCATCACTGTTATTTTCACTGTATAATCTATCACTTTGTGCAAAGGAATGAAATGTGCTATTAACGCGATTGCATGAAAATGGTGCAATCAATGTTTCAGTCACGTATAAACAGTGTGAGTCTTGAAGGTGTCAGAGATATATTTCTTATTTTCCATAAATTATATATTTGTACTTTGGTTGACTGCCTGATGGTGTGATTGTCATTGTGCCATGCTGATATCCATAGAATGTCGAAACGTATCAGGATGTGCAAATTGCGGTAGTCTTTCTATCTCATGTAACAGTATAATTAAAATGAAATTAATGTTTAAATCAAGTCGCAAACTTTAATGCAGTGTTTTATAACTACACGTGTAATTAATTATTGATTTAAATCAATATCATGGTACGTTTTCCACTCAAATGGACACCTGTTTGTATCAATTTAAACCTGTATTTCTATCGGTTAATATAAACTAAAATCGTAATAAATTAAGAGGGCATATCAAACTAATTATTAGGGACATATTTTCTTATTTTTATTGGCTAGTTTCCATAAAAATTTCCGGTGTGTCGACCAGTGCACGTTAGTAAGTCATACAGGCAAAATTGGCATAAAGCATGGCGTTACTATTGTTATAGAACTAAACTTTATAGCATTAAGACTTGAGTTTCATTTTTATGCACAAATAATACATTTTTTTGAATTTATAGTGACAAGTAGTAAGCATATTTGAGGGAATTGGAAATCAAGTATCAGCTGCTGGAGTAAATTTTTGCCATTGTGTGTAAAAACAAATAAATCCTACTCTTCAACCTAGATCTCCATACTATTTATTATGGAGGAATATCTAAATAATAAAAGTTCATTTTTGAACGTATTTGTTATCTATTTTTCGTTTACAGTCCACGCAGAACTATGCATGTCACTACAAGTAAGGTTTAAATTTTGCATCATTAATCACAATAGATACACCTTATTTGCCGTATCCTGTAGGGTTTATAAGCTATAAAAATCCATTGCTGTTATTTTTATTTCAAATTCTTCGTTCATCATAAATTATTCTTCTTCCTTAGTAAAAGAGATTTCTTTTGTATATACAATTTATGACGTGGTGGTTGACTATATCACTGAGCTTATTTCATTTGAGAAAATATTGAAAATAGTACTGATAAAAACAATCTAATAGACCTAGGCTAAGTATCCAAGTTGACGCATTAAAAATATTATTATTAAAATGTATTGGAAAAGGAAATGCATAGAACTTAAGTTGAATAAATTAGAAATTGCTATATATCGCATATCGAAAATTGAATTCTAGGATGCTACATGTATTCCTGAATTGCGTAAACCAAGGCTTCTATATATGTTACAAATATCGAAACTGTAGTACTAAATAAGTGTCACAAACAAGACAAAGAGTGGCTGTTCTTGATTTTATTTTACAAGCTGTAGTTTCTCTAAATAAATATGTTGTTATAAAAAACCGATTTTGTGTGATACACTTAAAGATGTTAACTGAATAAATGCCAGAACACTAATCAATGACGCCTTTCTACAGACGCTCTTAACAAATGCAACGCTGGCTTCAGAATGCTTACAGCCTCGACAGGGGTTCTCTACTACGAATGGCGAGAAGTTAAAAAAATGTTTCATGTTCTCGATGAGAAATGGTTGTAATTGAATAGAAAAAACGTCAGGCGAAGCGAAAAAGGTGAGTTACATGTTGACCTCCAACTCTCGTACAATTCAAGTCTCAGACAGATAATATGGCCAAAAGTAAAAGATAGCAGAGATATATCTCTGAATGTCGTTTGCTCTGGCAATCTAGGTCAACTCGAACGACGCACTCATCCGTTGTAGATTAGTACACAAACTTGACGGAAGGCTAATTTAAAAATAAGCCTCAATCAGCAAACTCGAAAAGACTTCTTTATAACAAAATTTGAAACATTTAAAAAGATCTAAATTAGCTGCTTTTTAAGGTGTATGTTCGAAAAGACCAACGATACAAGTAGTGAGTAATACCGTACGTGGCATTGTAAGATTCAATAAGGAAAGTCAATAGAGGTTTATTAAATTTTGATGAAAAAAATCGTCCAGTTCGACCTATAATCATACTTATTGATATAGTGGACAGTACCTTAAGCATGGTCTAAAAACCGATCTTGAATCATTTGGGAACTGAAAGTTACAGGTGATAGAAGAACCCATTTGCACATTGGTTTCTAAAACATCAACAGACCGCGAAGCACTAGGTTTATCGCAGCAAATTAAGATTAAACAGTCTGCACAATGATGGAAGCAGCTTTCGAGCCGGAGGAGTGAATAAAAAATAATAAATATTTGTATTTTGTTTTCTAAATTAACGCTTTTCATACGAGTAAACTTCTTAATATAACTGATTAAATGGTTAGAACAAAATGGCTTCTGATGGACGGGTAAACTTAGTAAGAGTATTGTCTGCACAACTGAACACGTTGACTGATGAATTAGGGATAAGTAAGTCTCGGCTGTACTACATACTAATAATAAATTCTGAGGAAATCCACATGTGCTATCCTACCAATAGAGGTGCAGTCAGCAATGGAATCCACAACAAAGGGGCTGCAGACATACATCTGCTGGTGTTTTCATTCGAATCGAGGAGTTTTTCTGACCGTCCACAGAATCTCAGTTTTCGGATGTGGAAAGACCAAAGTTATGGTTCGAAAAAATTTAATTCTCTGTTAGAGCGAAATAATTTTCATTAGAAGCACCTATTTTGCGCGTGGTTGCTGCGAAATTAGTTGACCCGCCAGTTGCAGTTCCATTAAAATTTCCTACTGATCTGACGTATGGAGAATATAATAGATGAATTTTGGATCACTTCCGAGCCAGGCCTCAGAAGGTGGTTTCAGAATTGTACAGACTCAAACCACCACCGAATGAGATGCTTCTTAACGCCATGGCACACATCAGGCGGTGGTTGCCCATGCTAGCACTCTTTGCCCGGGTTACAACCGCAAGAAGCCATCATGTTTAAGCTGCTGGATCCTATCAGATATGGCACAAAAGCAAGCACACAGGGAAGCCTGGAAGAAAGAACTCAGACTCCACAAAGTTTGGCCATGATGACCACCACAGTGTCTGCTGCGACACTACGTATGAGGTTCGTTACAACATCCGGCATTAGCGGCATACTTTATTGGATTTCTTCGCGGCATAATTAGCGAGTCCGGGACGAACGGCGGCAATCAGAGGCTTGGAAACAAAATCAATATATAAAGGCACCAGCGGCGACGAATAAATCGCCTAAGGGCAGAAAAATGAGAGAAATAAGTTCCACCATTTCACCAATAACGATTGTCTGGATCATGCCCGAAAGAGAAATTATTTTGATGCTCAGATTGGAAGATCGAGGGAAGAAGAGCAGCAGAGCACACTAAAATTTATTCTGAATCAGATGGCCTTTAAAGAAAAAGGAAACGCGAATACCAAAACGCCCCAATTGGGACTTGATTTCATTAGAAAATGGGTTAAGACGATCGATTGGTAAAATAAAAGTATATGCCAATCGAGGCCGGAAAGCACGAATTTTATATAGTCCGTATGCAGCCCTAAGGTTCAAGAGGAAACTAGTTTTCTGCCCAGGTCGTGGAAAGGGTTTAATAGCCAATATAACAATATATTTAAACTCCCAGTTTTCAGCGAATGTCCAGTGCTAACGGCCTATCACTTTAAACTATGACTAGAAGTAGATAAAGGTTACGAGCTACCAAAAGTTAATGGTGCTAATTCAAATAAATTAGCAGCAATGACTAAGGCAACACAAAAGATGGTAAAGGCCGGCGCTCTTGAAACATCCTCATCTGTTTTTAGATCTCGCATGCTTTACATAGCTAAAAAGAATGGCTCGAAGCGACCGGCGGCCGATTTCCGGCAATGAAACTCGGTGACTAAACCTGACCCGTATCCCATGCTGGCTGTTCGGGACGTGTTCCTACAGCTAGCGAGAGGCAAATGGTTTTCCGTGCTTGACCTTAAACAGGAATTTTGACAAATTGGCGTTCGGCTCGAAGACAGATGGAAGTTAATTGCGCCGATACCCAAGGTCATTTATAAGTCATTCAGATAACATTTGGTCTATAGAACGCACCAAAAGTATTTAAAAAATGATGGAATCTTTTGTGTCTGTCTCATCCTGTACGACAGTTTACGTTGACGATGTTATTATATAGGCCACTACTGAGCACCAATTACGTATTTGGCTGCAGAAGGTGATATCCAAAGCCGTGGAAGGGCGATTATATTTTAATCAATAAAAAGTTCAGATAGGTCGGTAAAAGCGTTTCCTAGGTTACTCAGTCTCGGCAGAGTGGTGTACACGATTAGATACGAATGTACATTCTAACAAGGAATATCCAATGGCCACTACTAGAAAAGAATTGCGCTGGATTATTGGTGTGGTGAATTTCTATAGATCATATATCGCAGGAATGACGATTACGAAAAAGCCCTGGTCTAATTTAACTAGCGCCAAGATACCGTTTTGTTAGACGGAGGAGGTTCAAGAAGCGTTTATCCTATTTAAACATAAATTAATATATGTAACAAGCGGAAGGACATACGGCGCAATATATAAGTCGTACACTCACTAAAGTGGAGCAAACTATAACGTTAAGGAAAAGGAGCCATTGGAAAGCTGGAGGAATACGATGTAACAATTTATCATAGAGCCAATATCGAGAATGCGGCTGCCAATGCGCTCAGAAGAATTTCTGCGGGGCAAGTTTCGCCACTTATCGAATTCTTTGAAGAACAGGGAACTAATGCAACTTACCAGAAAATAGACAATCAGTTAAAAAACAGAACAGTGGTGTTCGCACCATATATATATATATATATATATATATATATATGTGTTAATGAAAGGTCAAACAATTGTAATAGTTTGTGCGGGTCTATACGAACAGAACTGATGGCTTTTCCAAAATGAAAGGTTGGGACATCCCAGCGCCAGACGACACATTTCGAGATTGCAGTTGCGATTACATTGGTCAGGCATGTCCAAAAATTTCGTAGCTATTGCCAACAGTGCACTACTTGCCAGCATTGTAAGCAACAAAAGAAGAAAAGGGCACACCGATTGCTTTCAATGCCACTGCTCGGAACCAGTTTCTGCATATAAACATGGTAGCTCCACTGCTGGTGGTTTGCGGTGGAGTATCCTCTGTGTTTTCTATTGTCGATAAGTTTACCCGATGGTTCGAGTTTGTACCACTACAGAAAATCACAACCGAGAAGATTGTAAAGTGTTTAGATGAGCGATAGCTCAGTCGATTTGGTGCAACACAAGTTATTGCTACTGACCAGAAGGCACAGTTTGAGTCAAGAGAGTTTAATCAATGGTGCAAGGACCTCAACATAAGACATTTCCACGCAGATGAAAGAGGAATTGCGATGTCGGTGCCACGAGACCCCAGGATCCTGGAGAGAGAAATTACTTCTGGTCGAGCGGGCCATGCGATTTACAGCATCAATAGCTACAGGATTCGCTTCAACAACTATGGCCAATGGACGGCATATTAGACAGCCATGTGAACTCGTAATCCGAGGATCCCAAATAAGCTGCATCATAGCGGAAATTCAGGAGCAACTAAAACAGCTATCTGAATTTGGGCGCCACACAGAGACAAGCCGATGCAAGACAATCTAAGCGCACTCGCATAAGTGTTTGCGACTATGTCATGTTCGCGAGGTTTGAGCCAATTGCACTATTCTGTTAACGATGGTCCATATCGTGTGGAAAGGGTCGACGCAGATCACAATAGAGTTTCCGTTAACATGCCCGACAGTCGACGTTCTGTCGCACTTGAAAGTTTAAGTAGGGGGCCAAGGCCGAATCCGAAGTACGGGGACGCTCCAATTATCATATCTAGAGCTAAAGTGAATACAACAGAAAGAATTTGCAAAAAGAAACTTATAAAATATAAAATGTGTCGTTAGATCGGTTGGCGGAAAACTTCGATCAATACTTCTGTTCGTTACGTACATCAATCTCTTTCCCCAAACATATTAACATATCAATAATTTGTAAAGCTCAAATCGAATCATCATCAGAGTTAGAGTTACAAAATTAAATTTTAGCTTTAAAATGTCACAAAGCTAACAATTTCGATGATCTACTGCCTTCCTTATTTATCTATGTGTAGCAATAGCCACCTTAGAGGCCGATAACGCTCCAATTGTCCTATCTAGGGATGAAGTGAATACACCAGAAAGTCCTCGCAGAAGAGCACGAATTAAGATGAAGCAGTTTCCCCAATATCGGAAGTAGCCTTCGAGCCGCAGAATTGAATGTACAATAATAAATATTTATATTTTGTTTTAGTGAATGGACGTTCTTTATACGAACAAACTTCTATAAATAACTGATTTAAAATAAAGCATTTTGGTTAATTTGAACAACATGGCTTCTGGTGGATTGGAAAAAAGTAATAGTATTGTCTGCAAAAATGAACACTTTGAGTATAGAGTTATGGATTATTAAGTCTCGGCTGACCTACACAATTATAATAAATTCTGAGTGAATCTGCATAAATGACCCAACCAATATAGGTGAAGTCAACAGTATGGTAGTGATATAATTTAAAATGTTAAAATTTATTTAATTATCAATTTACAGAATGAAAAAATCATAAATATTACTTGATGTGATTCTAGTATAAATTAAAATTTTGAATAAGTTAATCCATACTTTAGACAGAATTTTCGGAATTGAAATAAATCCAAATCTTGTAGTGTTCAACCATTCTTAAATTCAACGGGATTTGACTTCAATTCAAGCTGGAAAACTTCATTTTAGGAAGTGTTATCACCACCCGCGCAATTAATGGTTGATTAATTGTATAACTTACATACATCTGATGAAAGCTTCAGAAAGAAAATGTTAGTGACTGCATAGAAATTGTGCAGCCGTAATTTATTGTCAAGTGCAATGTATGTGGGGTAATTAGGAGCGAGAGTCGCATATCTATTTTTGCTTTCAATATATATGCATTGCGGTTTGATCCTCGCCTGTCAATTTGCCATCGTTCTCTGATAGTGATCAAGGAAGGTCTTAACGCGTCAGTTCGTGTGACTGACGGCAGTTTTGCTATAGTGTTTGACCGGAAAAAATTCGAACTCAAAATGATATGTCCGCTAAATTTTCAATTAATATGCAAGCCCGTTAATGAAAGCTTATTTTCAATTAGAGTTCAACAATGAATTATTGCCAATATTACTAATCATCCTTAGCATCTGACAAAAGTAATATTTTATCTACTATTTAAATTTTTAATAATTGTTACTATGAATAGTACCCTTCCATACTTCAATGAGAATCATTTTGTATAGTAAAAAGGAAAATAACATAACGTAAAAAAATGCAGATGCAGATATCAAACAACTTTTTTTGAAGATACAAATAAAAGCATAACTATATATTTTTTGTTACGGAGAATTAATATATATGCAATTTATTATTGTTTGAAGATTAGTTAAAATAGGAGCAGGAAGATATGCCAAAATTATCATGATCAAAATGTATAATCTTATGTACTCATAGGCGACTAAACGAAAGAAGTACGCATTATGCCATATACCCTTTATAAACTTGGCCAAGAAATTTTCTAGCGCTTGGACGTTACAATCTAATATACGAATGTATATTTAAGTAAGAATGTAGTCAAATTCTTATGAAGTTTTCGGCAATGCGACTTCAATGCTAACTCAATCTATATAACATGAAAATTAAATATAAAATGTACTAACAACATGGTTCAGAGTAACAATCAATACAAAATACGTGCTACTTTAGCTAAGCTACAGACTCTGGTTCCAATCAACTTAAATGAACAAATTTCACGGCAACCATGACATCCTTCAATCAAAAATTAAAATATGTGCCCATTGTATGTTGTAGAGAATTAATTTATATTCAATTATGTGCATATTGATGAGTAACTAGTTACAAATTAATTTAAAGAATCAAAAGGATATGCCAAAGTTGGTATGAATTAAATGTATGACTTATGTAAGCATGAAAATATATAACTAGTAGAAAAACTTGTCTACATGGGATTATACCTTTTCTTTATGCTGACCACAGCGTATCCTTCTGGTTCTATTTGAACTAATTCGTTACTAGGTATGCAAAACGTAATTTATATTTTCAAACATATTAGTTCTGAGGAACAAATAATAGATAACTACTATATGTTAAATAATGTTTGTTGCGGAGAGCTAATATATATGCAAGTATATATTAGATGTTGCGAACCTAGTAACAAATTAGTTCAGTTGTGACCAGAATGAAAGTTTAAGGTGGTTGGCGTTTGGGTAATGAATTCAACCAACTATAATCAAACAATTTCAAGCATTAAGAATGATGATACGATTATTAAAAACGTATAAATACAATTTGATATCACAATACAATAATAACTTATAATAACGAGGTAATAAATAAAATTATTTAACAAGTAGAAGCCATGGAAAAATAAATTAAGCAATACGTTTATTTCTGTATGTAAAATTATAAAGTACGTTGGTTTATCACAACAAATATTATACGGTTTGCATATAATTGACAAAGTACCTAATAATAAATGTTTGCTTAAAATTAAACCCATATTATCTGCGATTAACCATCCAAAACATAGGGTGAACCGATTTATATTTAAAGTTATAACACCCATGACGATGGAAATTAGTTTCAGCTAAAGGAAGCTTCCAATTTGTTAAAAAAATTAATAAGCTAGATTAATATACAATAAGTACTATCTTTAAAACCAAACCCTTGTTTATTGGTATTTCATTTAAGAAAACCATTAATATTTTTTGTGAATAACATCACTGACGGAAGATATCAAGAAAATCCTCTACGAAAACATGTCTAATGTACAATTTCTATCAAAGAAATTTTTTATACACAAATTGATGACATATGCATATGCAGTCCTATTCTATTGATTATAGCAAGAAAAATCAAGTTTGTCTGGGCAGTACAGCCATTACTCTAGTGATGTATCTGGAACTTATTAAACAAACAACATATCCAATTTAGCCATTCAATTCTACTTTAAAGTATGTCCTGGACGAATGAATACCAGGATTTGTTTTTCGAATATATTTTGAAGAAAAATAATAAAATTTGCACCATTCTACAGGAAACCAACATACGTTGGAGAACAATGCCCAAGTTTACTCACTGACATGATTGTACAATAAAAATTTAAAATCAAAACTAAACCAAATTTCCATTAATGCTAGCGAGATTTGAGCCATGCATAACAAAACTGACACAAATTTCTGAAAACCAGAGTCTTCCTAAACCATCTACGTCACTAATCAATTACAAATTTCAATGTGTCTACAAAATTCGGTTTAAAAACAGGTCAAAATAGAAGCTCAAATCAAGGATAAATCAAAACCTTAACTAAAAGTTTATCAAAAGTGATGCAGTTTCTTAAAAAATATCATTAATTTGCGAAAATTAATGCCAAACAAGTCATATTTAAATCTGTAATAATTTGTTAGTTCTAAGCAATTTTT
Source organism: Eudiplozoon nipponicum (assembly GCA_029291075.1). Classification (NCBI taxonomy): domain Eukaryota; kingdom Metazoa; phylum Platyhelminthes; class Monogenea; order Mazocraeidea; family Diplozoidae; genus Eudiplozoon; species Eudiplozoon nipponicum. The sequence goes on from JAQBSW010000247.1 coordinate 115,641, forward strand.
ATACATAATCATCGGTTTCATACTGAGAAATTCCTCAGTTTAAAAGCAATCATATACTAGTGGATAGATTTCGTTTCCTATCATAGGAAACCTTTTGTTAAGGCGAACATTGTAGTATATAATTGGATGCTACTGAATTATGCTTTTGAATAGCATATCTGGTCTTGAATCTTTTAATATGCCGCTGGAAATGATACTAAAAGCCGTCTAGAAACAATACCTAGTCCAAAATAATATCAAAATTAGAATTATTTAAAAAAATATAAGTTGCATAGTACAGAGGATGTTGGCTTCTGCTGACATGTTTCACAATAATGACAAAAGAACTGTAAAGATGGTGAATTTCGCTTTCTGTCTTATGCTTTGCTTTGTGTATACTATCTTTATACATATACACAAAAGAATAAATCTTGATTACTATCAAATTTATATTGTCAATCTTTGATTGTTAAAGTCGCTGCCAAGGTAACTGAAATATTTCAAAATGTTTTAAAAAGTAAGCTATCTTTCGAACCATTCAATATCTGACTTTAATTCATTTTATGGCTAAAGGCACAATTTTTAAGGTTGCATATCATAACAATCCTACGTATTACGTTTGCAATTTGAAAATAATGGTGGACACTTTCTAACGTACTGTCATGTAATTTTTTCAGTTTTAGATGATCTACTTTTATTGAATTTCAGATTGTGAAATATATATGATAAAAATACTGCTTCTTTTTCTAATGTGTTACTTATATGCTATATTTGAGGGGTAAATTATACATACAAACTATGTTTTGTCGCCAACACAAAAGAAGAATACGGAGCTTTGTTTGTATTTCATTAGACTAGTGTTTGAGCTTTTTTATGCTTAGTGAATTATTAATTAAAAAATAATACTTTATTACTTATTATGAAGAAAAATTTGCAAATAATCTTGTCTGAACTTTGTGAATACAAATTTAAATAGGTCATTTGAAATCATTTCTCATACTCACCGAAACAATTTTCATATTAGCTTCGATGTTTTCTTCAATAATATTATCATCGGAACTTCCAAAGGCTGATTTTGCTAGTGTCTCATCAACATTTGTATTGATAACATTTTCATCACGAACTGTGTTGTCTTTATTGCTTTTAATATCTTCAGTTGTTTGCTGCAAGAAATGTTTGTCAGCATAAAATGCGATTGTACTCATCTGACACGCATCAGAGAACAATGCATTTTGATTTTCATATTCAACATTTGTGCCTGATTTATTATCGCCTCGGTATTCGTTTACATCTGGGACCGATTTTAATTCATTTTCTTTGTGTAAATTTGGTCGTTGCTTATGTTTAAAATAGTTGGTGACCATTGTTTGATGGCATTTCAAAGTATCGGATGATTCTGATGACGTGCTATTTGAAGATGATTTGTCCTGTTTAATATTGCCACAACAAGATTTCCCCCCAGAAAATTTTGGTGTTGAGGAACATATTGGATGAAAATAATTAGATTGTCGTGAAAACGAAACCATGTTCTGTGAAGATGATTGATTGCCTGAAAAAATAAGCGGAAAGCTTTGAAATTTGCCGTAATTTAAATCATAATTATAGTAAGATATCTCGCGAGTATGCATGAAATAATAAATGATAATCAAAATGGCAAGATTCTTAAATGGTCTCAAAAGGCACATTAAAATTATACATATAGTATTATATTTTATAAAAGATTTCAATTTTACAACGATCAAATTTGTGGAATTTTAAAAATCTACTTTGGTTTCATTCAAAGAATTCTGCTAGATTTTTTTAGTCTGTGCGTTATTCTATTGATGAAAGTAATTTTCATAAAGTAAAAAAATTAAATAACAGAAGAATTCAATGAAATAGTGAGCGTTTAAATTGAATGTAAAACATAAATCGATAAATCAGATATTGTTCATAGTCCATTGACAAAAGGCAAAATTAATCGTTTGGAAGGATGCAAAAAAGCAGCACTATGCCCGCACAAACGTTGGACTATAGTAAATATGAAATGAATCGAATAATTTCAGGATAATAAAGTGAGTTTGAAACTTCATTAGACCAAATACAATAAGATACAAATCGAATAATCAGAATTGTTGTTTAACGGAAAGGCTTGTAAAAGAAACGTTTAAAGAATGAATGAATAACATTTTAACTTAAAAAAGTACCTATTTATGCGTTAAATTGTTTAACGAAAGAGCGCACAACACATTTAAAATGCTTTATAAATAATTTATATATCAATAGTTTCTATGTACTATTATTTCTACTGGAATTTAATGAAGTTAAGAGATTTCAAGCTTGCAAGGTTTTATATTTCAAACTTAATCCTTATTGTATTCTACAACATTCATTTATTTCTAATCCCAGGTTATTAATTTTTAATTTGACCAGGATTCATTGTCATTTCACGAAAGGTTTCTAATCAAGAACAGCGTGTGCACATGATTTCTTTTAAGAAAGACGAACCGCTCCTACACTAGAAAACGTGCGTGTGGCTAATTTCATTTCTCTCTTTTCCTTTTATTTTTCATGCCAATCTAGCAGTCACAGAGAAATTTTCGCCCTGCTGGATAACCAGGTTGGTTACATAGGCCAAAATTAGACGGAAAACTAATTTTCCTATAAAAAAACTAGCCAACGAATTTCTTTTGCAACATAAATAGAAGAAAAGCTATATATATATATATATATATATATATATATATATATATATATATATATATATATATAAGGAAAAGTAAATAATTATACCTGAAGAAACAGGAATGTATAAAGTTAAAATATCTATGTTATCTTTTTTCTAATCTTTATAATAATGCATTTTAAATGTCTTTTAATTATGCAATAAGTAATCCTAATTTATTTTAAATCACTATATTTATCCTACCCTTTTGTTATATTGCTTTTGATTCACAGTACAAAATCTATTGATTTTTACGATCTTTAAACCCGGTGCACTTAATAAGTAAAAAAAATAAATGACAATAATTTATTTACTAGGCTTTAGCACGTTTCTTATGCAACCGTTCATTTATTATAGCATAGAAATTAACGAAAGTCGAACAAATGAGTCACTCACTTAATATTTCTTACAGTTAGAAAAAATATATAACAAAATTTCGGGTCTCAAATCTAAAATTTAAGCAGATTCTTAATGCTCCATTTGGTGATTTATATATCATCGCTCATCAGAAATTATTCATGGGCATAAAACTAGAATACTTAATTACAATTAACAAAATTACGCACTAAATGCAGTCAAACGCTAGAATTATATGCTACGAGAATTAGTTACTATACATCTTATTAATTAATTGAAATATTTTTGCTGAAAATGACTTCTAGTTTTCTACCGTTTCTCATATTGGTATGTTTTTATTTATTATCAGTTAAAATGAGCTTTCCAATTTGAAAAAAATACATTGTTTGTTAGATCGATTTACTTTTGAACCGAAATTTTTTACAATATGAGCTATTACATAATCAATTGGTAATATTAAGCTTTCAAATTTTACAGTCAATATTGTTTAAAATATGAGCTTATTCGTTGGCTTTCATAAATTAATTATAAATTATATTTGTAACCTTTTGTAAAATTTATGATCAAAATTGATTTATATCCAGTTTGCAAACTTGAAATAAACACAAGTCAAATTTATAAAAACTACATTAAGCATAGAATAGCTATCGTTATTCATACGTACTTATGTATTTCTGTTTTTACAGCACGACGGAAACCTGACTTAAAAAGTTAATATCGCAATTTGTATATTAAGGTATGGAAAAACGAAATTGGGTTTCCATCGCTTGTAGTCACATATAAATTGTACTTGACATCAAATGTCAGCTGCTCAACATCAATGCAGTCACGAAATAGAATTTTGCGGATTTCGCTACACGTATTCAAGTTGTACAATTATGCAGTCACTCAGGGACTGCATGTAAATAAAAATTATTTAAATCATGTAAGCCGTATTTAGATAACCCGAAATCACCTTTAGTTAGCATAGTCGCGTGATACAGAATGATAATTATAAATTGCAAGAACTGACGCGATTTGACTTTCTGTAGACATCATTATAGCAAAAAGATAAACGAGGAAAAATCATGTGATTGTTTACATGTATGACAAATTTACCTGTTATAAAGGCTGCAAAGATGTTATGTTCGTGAGAGAATAGAACTTGAGATTCATTTATGATTTTCTACGATTTTATTATACATTGCATTTATATCCACTTTCGTTACTCTACCGTTCTTATGATGAACATGGAGATAACAACGATTTCGTCTTTGCGCCAAGTGGTAGGTTTGTTAAGATTTTATTTAGACTGATTAAATGAAATATGATTTTTAATTATCTTAAGTTTGCAAAGTTGAGTGAAACACTTGCTATCAACACTCTTGCAAAAAATTATAGATTAATTTTTATCATTTACATTTACGCACATCTGTAAGTTGAAACAACTAAGTAATATAAAATAGAAGCAGAAAATTTTGTTATAGCAAAGGGATTATTAAAACAATAAACTGAAATATGTTTTCATCTGTTGGAGTACGTTTCGTACTACTGACTTTTAATGGTGAGTAAACCAGCGAGGGTGGTATTCTATTACCAAATATTTTGTGTAGAATGGCCTTTAAAAGTTAATATTTGGCAAATTTGTGGTAAAACAATCTATCCGTCGAAAGTTGAAATTTTAATATTATATATTTCTTTAAGACATTCGCGATTAGAAACATAATGATGACAAAATTATCCTTAAGTAAATTTGACCCATTTTATAATCATAGGAGCCGAATTATTAAAAAATTATAAATGATTAAGAAGCAATTAAGTAGACAGTAATCACACATTTAGAATTTCGATAGTCATTATCATGGCATGAATGTAAACGGACAAACGAGGATTAATCAAATGCTTACTTAATTGTATATCTTACATTTACGTGGCAAAATCTGCAAAATGAAATTTATGTGACTTTAAAGAAAGGTTTCTGCCGAAATTTTCAGTCAAATGCGGCTAGAGAGACGCTTTTATGATTTTCAAGGATATATATATATATATATATATATATATATATATATATATATATCAGTGTAAACTAGGAATTGCATAAGGTAAAACAGGTAATTCATCTAGTTGACCGATTTCGCCATTATAGAGAAATCTTGAAGTACCATCGGGAATTTTGCCGCATAATGGCGCAAATTGCGACACGTTTTTTTTGGTGTCAGTGATTCTATTCATTGTGCCATTATACGGCACATTACACACAATTTTAGACGTATAGAAAATTATGCATTTTAATAGCTTTTTATTCAGATGAAACCTATGGGGCACTTTTTCAGATATACATTTCTAACTATCCACCATCAGACTGTTTTTATAGCTCAAAAGCCGAGCTAGTTAGAGAAGTGGCATTGTATTCAAATTATATAAATTACAGCAATCATTGAATGCGCAGGATGATAAAAATTATATTTAAGTCAAATTCACTCCTTTGCCATGAACACCAATTCTAGTATATATATATATATATATATATATATATATATATATATATATATATATATATATTTATAATATCCATGCCTTTTTAATTTAACACAGTATATTTATAATTAGGAATACAGAACACATTAATAACAAAGTGGATAAAGGCCATTTATTTCGTGAATACTAATCATCTCTTATACAATCATACATATTTATACATTTTGGGTTTTCAATTGATTATGCTAGTGGTAACAAATCTGACTCGTTTTTACTTCTGTTTCTTGTTTTGGCTAGTTGGTGAGTGTGTATGCGTTTGTGTTTGTGTGTATGCGTGTTTGCATGTAAAGGTCATTCTCGCAGTATTGCAAAGTGATGTCTGAGATCTGGTCATTATTGTTTTGATGGCTTGAGAATTAACCATTTGTGCGCATTGTTCACTGTTGCATATACAAGTGCAATTTTTCCCAGTGTAGTTGATCGTTTCATCTTGTTGAGCAAATTTATCATTTCCACATGGTAACAGCGCCAGTGTGGATTGCAGTGTTAAATGCTCACACTGTTTGGAAGCTTCTCTCACCGTAGGCGCCTCTGTTATTTCCACTTCAGTTTGTTGCCAATCCGATTGTATTTTTGTTGATTCTAGTCGAGGGCCTGTTTGTTCTTGACTGGATACTAGTAGATTGTTGTTGAATTTTGTTATTCTTGGCCAGTCGATAAGAATATCATGTTGATGAAACTTTTGAATATTGAGGTCAGGTGCTTGTTGTTTTATGTAAATATATATATATATATATATATATATATATATACATTTTTCAGTATAAAACTAAGCATTGTTTAATGTAGCAAATGAAATTAAAGCCCTTTCCAGAGTTTCTTTCTTGAATCAGGGCACATCTTTAGAGACCGTGACTCTATCCGTAGGTAGCGTGGTGTGTTCTATAATGGCATATTGGATGTATCCAGTTAAAACTTTTGGCCTAAAGAGATGCAATATAGACTTCAATTTTAGGAAAGGGTGGCGCAGTAGATAGTAACTGACTCCGAAACAAAATTGCCCTGACACGCGTACTGTCCGCGATTAAATTCTGGACTGTACTTAAAGAGTGCTCACTAAGGACAAAACTTGACTTTTTGATGCATCGTGTTTGCTAAACTGTTCAATGCTTAGTCTATATTGAAAACTGGTTATATAATGGAATTAGTGTCTATATCTAGCACGCAAGAATGGTTTACATTTTAGCATGGTATAGGGTAGAAAATTAAATTCTATACAATGTTTAATTTTGTAACGACACAAATTAATGGCCGACATATTGCGTAAATTAAATTCAATTTTATTTACGTTGCACCAATGAGAAAAAAGCAAAACTTGCCGTTTAACCAATAGTGTGCAAGTAGGCATGGCATGCTATTTAAGCACGGCAATTTACCATGCAAGCCAGTTGTGGCATTTGCATTCTACCTGCTTCACGCGTGTGCGTTCTGTCGGCTGTCAATACCTACGCTGGTGATTTGATAGTTTCACCAACAACTAACTACATCCGTGACTCAACTTGTTGCGGTATACCCAGAGAGACGAGCCAATTAAGTGCAGAACCTGCAGGACGTTATCCACATCGTGATTACAGCTCAACCACGGGAGCGACAACTCAACCAGAGTCCACCCAAGGCTCTAGGACATCTTCACACTCTGAAGACTTCAGGAGAACGCATTACCAGGCCCTCTTAAGGGCCCCCTATCAGTAACTAATCTCTATTCAGAGCACCTTAACCGAGTTTGTAACGTCGTACGGCATTTACTTGAAGCCGGGGCGTTTACAAAATTGGCGACCGCGCCAGGATATTGATTATTGTTCTGATTTTTTTGGTATAAATAAAATTGACTTCCTTTTTCATCTATTTGGGATAAAAATCGATTAAGATTTGCGTTTTATCTACCGTGATCGTGGTCTTCTGGGAATTCTGTTGGGTATATATTCGTGGATTTGTGGTGAATTTTTTTGGGGGGTATAATAATAATAATACGGGGCATCTGTTCGTCTTTCCTACGTACAAAACGGCACCGTACGTACTGGACAGGCTAAATTGCGGATAATTTCAATTTTTGGAAGCAGTTACTGTTCTGCGCTCATTCAACTGTGGAAAATAATAATACATTGGCATCAAAGGCCAACGGGGCCTCTGTTCATCTTTCCTACGTACAAAACGGCACCGTACGTACTCGACAGGCTCAATTGCGGATTTTTGGAAGAAGTTACTTCGACGTGCTTTTGTTCTGCGCTCATTCAACTGTGGAAGCTGTTTGTGGGTAAGCGTTTCGTTAAAGTATATTTATACATTTTCATATTGCTTATAAATTTATGCTTTTAAGATCCCGTAAGATTGTTAAAATGTCAGGTCCAATTTTAGATATTGATGTTCCTGTTTGGGATGGAGATAGTGAGCTATTCTTTATGCGCGTAGACTCCGCTTTCTCCCCGTTTCCTGATTATGACAGTCATCAAAAACTGTCGAAGGTTTTTGCTAAACTACCTTCTGAATTGCAGCGACGGATTTATCCTAAGCTTGAGGCCATTAGGAAGCTACCTAATCCCATTTTGGGCCTACAAAACGAGGTAGAATCCTTGCTTGGACCCACGGAAACTGAGCAGATAATAAACAAATATGCGCAGTTAGATATGCCAAATCTTGGCCCCATCGAAATACTGAGGGAATTACGGAAACGTTGGTATAAAACCAACATTTCTGACCATGAGGCTAAGGTTGTTTTTATTAACAATCTTCCCCAAACATTAAAACTCTTTGCCAGACAGCTCCCCAACACTCTCTCTATAGATGACTTATCTGAGAGATGTGAGTTAGAATATAGGGTTTTGGAACCCAAAGTGAATCCATCATCCTTTTCTTCACCCCCGCAAGATGATAGACTCTCCTCTTTAGAGAGAACAGTGGCGAACATGGCCAAAGTTCTAGAAGGATTGGCCATTACCAAATCCGAGATAAATCAAGTGAATGCTCGACCAAAATTCGTTTCCAAGTCAAATTATAATGGTAGGCGGCGATCGAGATCTCCGCAATCCTTTAATAAATATGCCCCAAAGAACTGGTGTTATAACCACCAGAAGTTTTTTATGCTTGCCAAGTTTGTCTTTGTCGTTCCGAAGAATTTCCGAATGAGTGTCAATTTCCACAGCTGACGGAGAGGACAACAGACCGCAGGCACAAGGGTGCATCAGTATCGGGAAACGTCTGGCGCAGGAAGTAGAAGACCGTACTTTCTGCACATCAACGGCATCAACGGCGCTACAGGGAAGAAGCCAACTACAATCCGACATCCCTGTCGACTCTTTTCGTCCACGCCGAATTTTTCACATAGAGAACCAAATGGACAATGCCGGTCGCAATCACCAGCCTACTTGTTTGCATGACCCGGCCAAACAGCCCAACGAACTTCTGCACCTTCTTGATTTCAAAACTGGCGAAGAGTTCATCGTAGACACAGGTGCGGCAGTCTCAGTTCTCAAAGGTGATTCAATGGCCGAGATGTCGCTAGGCGTCCTTCTCGCAACAGCTACAGGCGAGCCCATACCAACTTATGGCCGCCTATACCGCACACTCAACATAGGTCTATGACGTGAATTTTCCCACAACTGCATCATTGCCAAGGTCTCACATAATATTATAGGCCTTGATTTACTTCTAAAATTTCGGCTCATTGTTGATCTTGCCAATCAAAAGATCATCGACTCCTCCACAGGACTTGAACAAAATTTTTGGACACTTGCCTCCGAGCGTTTGGAGTTACAGGTCATTCAGCCAACCCCAGTGCATCATTCAGCAGAGATATCAGCAGCACTTCGAAAATACAAATCGCTTTTCGATGCATCATATCGTCACAGAAGGACAACCTATTGCACTCAAGAAGCGACCACTGGCTCCTGCTAAGCTGAAAGCTGCCCAAGAAGAATTCTCAAGGCTTTTGGAAGAGGGAATCATCAGACCATCGAAAAGTTCATGGGCGTCACCACTGCACTTAGTCTCTAAATCAAACGGATCGTACAGAGCCTGTGGAGACTACCGTAAGCTAAATTCAGTGACAAAATCTGATGCATATCCTATTCCAAATATCAACACTTTACTTGAAAAACTCAACGGCAGCAATTTATTCTCAGTAATTGACCTTAGACAAGCCTACCATCACATCCCGGTAGCACCAGAGGATATCGAGAAAACTGCTGTCATCACTCCATTTGGCCTTTTCGAATACCTTTACATGCCTTTTGGACTTAAGTGTGCTACACAGACATTTCAAAGATTCATGGACAACATACTTCGCGACGACTCTGCTTATTGTATGTCATATCTCGATGACATTATGGTATTCAGTCCAGATCTAGAATCTCATGCGAAACATCTACGAAATGTCCTCTCACGCTTATCCAACCACGGACTCAAGATCAACTGTGACAAGACGCAGATTGCAACTTCATCCGTCGACTTCTTAGGGCATCGTATCACGGCCCAAGGTATTCAACCGTTGCCGTCAAAGACGAATTCAATCAAGAATATCAAGTCACCAAGGACTGTGAGCGATTTGCAGAAAATCCTGGGAGTACTAAACTATTATCGCAAGTTCCTTCCGGGCCTTTCAAAACAACTTTATCCTTTGTGCAGGCACCTGCGGAACCGAAAAGGACTTAGCGAGAATTCCATCATTGCTTGGTCATCCGAAGACGAGGAATTACTTCGACTTGCCATCAACTCGTTAGCAAATGCCACAATGCTAACGCATCCAGATTTCGAAAAGCCATTTCTACTCACGACAGATGCTTCTGAATTCGCTATTGGAGCCACTTTGGAACAACAGATCGACGGAGTTCGGAAGCCTATCAGTTTCTACTCGCGTACTCTCCAACCAGTAGAAACGAGGTACGACACTTTCGGCCGAGAACTTCTCGCCATCCACGACGCAGTGCGCCATTTTATCAGCATCATTGGCAGTAGCAGATTTGTTGTTTTCACAGATCATGCACCACTAGTTAGCGCACTTCGAAACGCAACTTCATCTATCGCCAAGTACCCTGCCAGAGTGGAAAGACAGCTTTCTCGTCTAAGCGAATGGCAATTTGACGTCTTTCACGTCAAGGGCAAACAGAACTTCATTGCAGATGCCCTGTCCAGGCCAGACGTCTCTCTACAACCACCTTCGCCGTCACCATTCACTGTCAACTCCGTGGCACTCAGTGAACCTGCACTAACACCAACTCTCCTGCGAACTGAACAATGCGGTGACATTCAAATTCAAAGATCAATAGCCCGTCACCCAACCAAGTTCATATGCCGTCTGTGGGAAGGCTTACCAATTGTTTACTTCACGGGTACGCAGCCCAACAAGCCAGTTCTGCCGACCAGCCTTCAGAGAAAGGTTTTCGATTCAATTCACTCAATTTCTCACCCAGGAAGCCAAGCGACTGTCCGACTTCTTACAGATCGTTTCTGGGGTCACAGACTTAGGCAGAATGTTAAACGATGGGTCTCAGAGTGTGCTATTTGTCAGAAAAACAAGATCACACGACACACTCGTTCTAAGTTGCAACATTTTCGGTCTACTTCTCGCCTAGCCATCGTCCACATCGACATAGTTCATCTGACAAAGGTTCAAGGTTTCAGCTACCTTCTAACTATGATCGATAGATTTACACGGTGGCCTGCGGCATTACCTCTTGGCACCATTTCTGCAGACGAAGTAACTAACGGTTTTATCTCTGCATGGATATCCAATTATGGTGTTCCCAATGAGGTCATCACGGACAGCTAACGCTTTCGTGTAGCAACACTAAGTAGTGATCAGCTTCATATCATGGTACAGGCCACTTTCAATGCATATCTCAACTTTATCAATGGCACAAAGACCACTCTACAAATGTCATGACCACAACGTCGAGCACTCTAGCTCCTTTGGTCGTATACAAACACATTGACAACGATCCAACCTGCTTAGGTTTTAACTTAAACCTGGCAAATTCAGAGGCGATTTACCTCGAAATCTTCACGCTGCGGCTCCCCAAACTTACACTGCTCTATTTTGCCTCACGTGGTATGACCGACCACTAGAGCTAACAATTTGTGTAGCAATTCCTAGTGGTTACCTGGCATCATATCATTGTTGAAGCAACCAACAAGCCTATTTAAGCCCAGCACTTATGGTTCATCATATTGGTTCGAACTCTGTCATGCATTTCTTATCTAGCCTCGCAGAGAGGAATTTTTTTCCTTTTTTTCAGAGAGGAAAGTGTTGTAACGACACAAATTAATGGCCGACATATTGCGTAAATTAAATTCAATTTTATTTACGTTGCACCAATGAGAAAAAAGCGAAACTTGCCGTTTAACCAATAGTGTGCAAGTAGGCATGGCATGCTATTTAAGCACGGCAATTTACCATGCAAGCCAGTTGTGGCATTTGCATTCTACCTGCTTCACGCGTGTGCGTTCTGTCGGCTGTCAATACCTACGCTGGTGATTTGATAGTTTCACCAACAACTAACTACATCCGTGACTCAACTTGTTGCGGTATAACCAGACAGACGAGCCAATTAAGTGCAGAACCTGCAGGACGTTATCCACATCGTGATTACAGCTCAACCACGGGAGTGACAACTCAACCAGAGTCCACCCAAGGCTCTAGGACATCTTCACACTCTGAACACTTCAGGCGAACGCATTACCAGGCCCTCTTAAGGGCCCCCTATCAGTAACTAATCTCTATTCAGAGCACCTTAACCGAGTTTGTAACGTCGTACGGCATTTACTTGAAGCCGGGGCGTTTACAGTTTATACTGACAAATGTGTGCACTTAAATAGTCAGGTTTTCATTTCAAGATCGCAACCTTGATTAAAGTAATTGTTATCTCTGCTCGCTCAACCAATGTTCAGTTAACTATGTTACTGATATAGATACGAAAAAACAAATTTCACGTTTTAATTGGTTTTCTTCAAGTGCTTCTGTTAATCTTAGCTGTTAATGTTGAGCTACGAAATAAGTATGCTATTTATTTGCAAAAGATTTTGGTTCGTATACTAAATAGAAATTACAATTTTATAAATTTGCGATAAATATGGTAATCATCCAAATTGGACTTTAAATAGTGTATAGTTCAATAATCAATTTTAAATGAAAAACTATAGAGATATCATAATGACCAATCGCCTAATGTGGACTGGACAGGACCGTAAGAACACTAATCGAGGAATTAAAAGATGGCAAATAAGCAAAGGAATATAAAAGGATGGTAATGTTCATGAATACGTGTTAATAATATTTTTTTAGTCAAAATCGATAAAAAAGACAGTTTCACATATGAATACATAAGTATTGCAAAAGGTAGATAATAAATGAAAACGAAATTTCAACAATGTCAAAAGCATGGTACAGATTATTTTGAGTTTAGATTAAAAGCTAAAATAAACATCATTTGAACAGGCAACAGAATTATTATTAAATATATAATTCTGATGAGAATGATATAACTTTTTTATTTTAAAATATATTATAGTATCTCTCATGCGTGACAAAATTTTATTACACGAGATAACAATTGAATGATTATCCGCTTGAATTACAAGATTATGAAACGTTTAAACTGGCAAAACAATACGGTTGCACAAATGAAAATATTTACTTCGGTATATTATACAGCTTAATTTCAACAATGGAGCATGTATATAAATAGACCTTTAATTTTAAAATCCATAATATACCTGAAATACAAATCTCGATTAAAGGACAAATTTTATGACAAAAGCAGTACAATATAGGGAATAATCAATATTACATCTCGCATATATAGCTTATCTAATAAAATGAAACTTTGAGCACACTATGTTTTTATGATTTATTATTGCAACGATATTATCTTATGGTGTTTAAGATAACCAATATTCCTGTCCTGTGGATAAATTTAACAGGTAAAAAGATGTTTCGATTCATCATCATGCACAGCCATACAAAAGCCAATAGTGACAAATTTATCACTGCTATATAACCATAAGTCGTTCAGGATTAGAGCATGTAAAAATTTACATTCGAGTTAAAGCAAGAAAGCTCTTACGATAGATTCCTAAGGCAAAAACATTATATCAAAATTTAATCGCGGAAAAATTCAGAGAATTATAGAAACTGTCTAAAGAAAAAAGGAAATCGTGAATATGCTAGCAGTGTATATATCTTTAGTTTTCATGCTGAATAAACCACTAAATAACAGAAGGATTCAGCGTGAACCTGATTCTTAACCAAAAGGAAGAGATAGTAATATTGACTTATTAACTTTGGAATTCTAAAATAAATAAATCTAATATATCTTTTAATAGTATTATATATCATTTTCTGGACATTAGTTATGCTAGATTTAAGTTTTATTCATACTTTATTTTTATTAATTGCCTGACTTTCTTAAAGTTGTCTATTTTAAGTTTTAATTAAACAAAACTCAATCTTTAATTTATCTGTTCGATGTAGTTGGATTATTTCATCTAATTTTCGCAATTTTATTTATTCTTTTATTTAAATTTTAAGTTAAACCATAAGAATAATTGCTTATTAGTTATAAGCTTATCGAAATTTTTACATTTCGTCCTATACTACAAGCTTTAATTTTTGTTAGGTTTAATTTAAAAGTTAATACTTAAATTGAATTAGCTACACTTTTAGCATAATCATTTTTGCTAAGGTGACTTTATTGATTACAGCAAATTTCATCCAGATTTATAGCCCAGGAAACGATTAGTATTTCGTCCGTCTATTTAAATTATTAGATATAACCATTACTGTTATGTCATTAAACGCAGTTTTGTCTATTAACAGAAAAAGCGTTGTAAAAACTTTATAAGATCTTAGATATTATATTCAGTCACTACGTACGACTGGTTTGATAAACATGACAGTAATACAAAAGTAATGAACTTGATTAAAAAATCATTGTTTATGCGATTAGTGACAAAGTTCTTTAACTGTGTTTAAACTTTGTGAATTTGCGGTCGTGCTATGAAAATTATATTTAATAAATAAAAGTAAAACCCAGTCAGATTTATTGCCACCTACATAACCAAATGAAAACCCAGAATGTATATAAATGAAAGATTGTAAAGATAAGTTTATTATTCTCGAAATATATGACCATCATCCACTTTGGTATTGATGTGGTTTTTCTTCCAAATTAGAAATATATATATATTTGTTTTTTATTTTTTTTATTTTTAACTTTTTGAATTCTGGGTGACGCGCGCGGTTTAAAATGGCTCCGACTTTTTTGAATACTGAATTTGAAAAAATTATTACGGACCTTCAAAATTCCATGAAGGAGCTAAGGGAGGAGAACAACACTATTAAAAATAAAATGTTTAAGCTGGAGTCGGACGTTAGCAAATATTCAGCAAAATTAGATTTAGCAGAAATGAGAAATGAAAACTTAAGCGCCAAAATTGAGGAATTGACCGTCGCGTTAAATGATAAGATGGATAAATTAAGGGTCGATGTTAAGCCATGGATCGAGTTAGCTGAAATAACCATAGAAGACAATATATCTACAAAAAGCAGTTCTTCAGGTGAAGAAATATTAAATATTTTATCCAATGAAGTTTCTGCAAGGATTGGAAAACAGGAGCAGTTAATTTTATTTAATCTAAATGAAAATGCTGACCCAAATGATGTTGAAAAGTTAAATGATTTAATCAGAGATACGACAGAGGCCGACATAACGAAATGTTACAGGGTTGGCAAGAAGTCTGAACGACCAAGGCCGGTTGTGATAAAACTATCAAAGAGGCCGACAAACAAGCAAGTGGAAGATATTAATAAGAAGAAAGAAGAGTGTCATAACTTCCACAACATATTCATCTCCAGAGACAAGACCTTTCTCCAAAGAAAATTGTCAGCAGCAAAAAAGGTGAAGAAGAATTTAGATCATGGATCAAGTAATCCGGAACAAGTTACCATAAAGGGTGTGTCAATTGATTCTAAAATCACAAAAAACGGAGTATCATTAATGAATGTTGTGGACAGCGGACAGCTACGAACTATAGCTACGATACCCAACAAACGAATTATAAGGAAACCAAAAAAGTTAAATCAGTAACTATCGAAAACTGTAAAGATGAGTTGTGTTGTACATATACTTTATTTTATGCTAATTGTAGAAGTGTTAAGAATAAAACTTTTTGCTGTGTGATTTTATAATAAGTAACAATTTTGACTTTATAATTTTATCTGAAACCTGGCTGAACAAGGACATTGAAAACTATGAATTTGACATTCCTCATTATTCTCTATTTAGGAAAGACAGATCCCTGGATAAAAGAGGTGGAGGAGTACTTATTTATAGTAAATCGATATTAAATGCGACAGTGTTACATACTAGCGAATATAATACTGTCATTGATTTTTTAACTATACAAATTGATAACCTGATCTTAACCGCGGTTTACAGACCGCCGTATGCTAATTTACATGATGATCAAATGTTTACCAATTCTTTTCAATCTATTTTGGACTGCCATGGTTATATTGTTGTGGTAGGAGATTTTAATAAGCTGCATGACTGTGAAATAATCAATCTTTTTTCTAATCATGATCTCAAGCAGATTATAAAGGAACCAACTAGAGGTTCGGAATGCTTAGATCATGTATATTTAGAAGTTGAAGCGTTGAACTCACACAGTTATGATGTAGTAAATTACTTCAAAGAATTGGATCATAAACAAATTATTTTACAATGGAACCTTTCGAGTAGCAAAGCACAGAAACCTAATTTTGAAAGTGCACACGTGCAATGTTCCAGAATCAACTGGAATCTTTTTAGAGAATTAAGCTTATCTATTGATTATGAATGTTTTTTATCATGAACAATGACGAATTTGTTTCTTCTGTTTCATTGTTATTATCTGATATATTTAGGGCATCTACATTTACGGATGTTATACCAAAGCGAATCAATAGGAAGTTATGTAAGCTAAGAATCAAACGAGATAATATAATGAAATGTAGTCTTATCAATAGTATTAAAAAAATGAGGTTAGATTTGATCGATAAAGAAATTAATTCATCACTGCTGATAATCCGTCAAAGATCAGAGAGAATTATTTTGGCCAAACTGAAGAGTAATCCTAGACTAGGATACAAACTCCTCACAGACTACAGTAAATATAAGGAAAAATTAAAGCTTATATTACCTGTGGGTAAAACTGAGTATGAATTTCTCTGTGAATTGGATGAAGTATTTGGCAACTTGTTATGTAATCCACAGAACGAAAGCAATTTCATTGATCTACCTGATCCTTCGGGAAACCAGGATCTAGGACTTGTTATTGACAGTGATGCATTGATAGAATTAATGTTAAAAATAAAATCAAAAAAACAAAAAGATCACCTTGGTATATCGATTGATAACCTACTTCAATTACCTTTAAATTTTATGAATGCGCTCTGCAATTTTATAAATAGAATTTTGAAGAATGGGAAATTACCAATCGATATACTAACGATAGTAGCTAAACCTTTGCCAAAAGTAAGTAAGCCAACGTGCGCCAGTGATTATAGATTAATCTCTATTATCCCTTCGTTTTTGAAGATAATAGAACGATTGATACTAGATCATTTAGAACGTATGTTGCCGGCTGATTTTGATATATGCCAACACGGCTTTACGAAAGACAGTTCGACAACTACTAATATGCTCTCTATGTGGAAACATGTAATTACATTAGATGAGAAAAAGTTAGATGCATTAATTGTATTTATAGATATCTCAAAAGCTTTTGACTCTATATCTTTTGATGCTATTTTGAATGCGATTAATTTATTGAATATTGATCCGAATATTTTTAGATTACTTAGATACTATTTATATAATCGAAGAATGAGTATTCAAGTAAACGATTTGATATCTAAATCGAAAAGGGTAACAAGTGGAGTTCCACAGGGATCAAGTTTGGGGCCAATTTTATTTAAAATTGTATTTGCACATTTGGAAACTAAAATCCCTAACGGTCGAGTTTGCAAATTCGCTGATGATTTAAAAATAATCTTTCCAATTGATCCAAAAAATGTCGAATTCTCCAAAAATAATGTGACACTAGATTTGTATGATTTAAGTAGATACTTGTTAACACTAGGGCTGAGAATAAACAGTAAAAGACGAGAGCTTTAAAAATAGGTAACAGAACAGAATTTAATTATGTTTATTTTCATGATGCTGAGATTAATGATGTTTTTGAGATTAAACTTATGCAAGAAATTAAGGATTTAGGCATAACTATTCATTGTACGGCTTCTGCTGAGAGACATATTGAAAGGATAGTAGGCAGTGCCAAGAACAGATGGGCACTAATAAATAGAAATATATTATCGAATGAAATAAAATTTAAAATGTTTATAATATGGATTAGACCGATACTAGAATATGCTGCCGCTACTTGGAATCCTTTAACAAAGGGTTTGTCTAATAAGATAGAAGTTGTACAAAGAAAAGTTGTGAAACAAATTAGTCCTATCTCCTGCACTATATACGCCACTAGATTACAGTTTGTATCACTGCACCCTTTATGGTTTCGGAGAATGTGCTATTGCATAAAAGCTTTCCATTTGAACCAGTGGACTGGTGCCTATATGAATCCAATAAGAAAGAGTCATGAAGTTGGAACTAGATCTGGTCATTTTGCAATATCTCCACCATTGGTGGGGAATGTTGCGAGCAAGCTATTCTCTTTTTCAAAAATTTACAAAATTTACAATCAATTGCCAAAGGGGCTTAGAGAAACGCCTCCATCTAAAATGTCTTTTAAATTTTTATCTACCGAACTAGAAAAAGTGTTCAATCCTGCTGATATTTTTAATTTTGATTATGATAATACTTTCTCATGGTTAAATAAAAGACAGGATTAATTGTTTTTCAGCAGCATAACTTCTCGAGATTCTATCTTCAAGTTTTGTATTATTAAAACTGAAATGTTATGCATTATATCATCATGTTAATCAACAATACATACAATCAATTATTAGTCATGGTTCCCTTTTTTTGCAAAATGTTACACTCGAATTATACCTTAAATTTTCCTATTTTTGATGAAGAATCTATCACTCTTTACAGCCGAACTTTCTGATGCTGATAAATTGTACAGTACAACTAATTGCACATATTTATGTGATGTGATATCTTTTTATATTGTACATTTTCCAATTTTATTATTTGATGGAACATGTGTGGTTTGAATCCAAATAAAGATATTCTATTCCATTCTACATATATATATATATATATATATATATATATATATATATATATATATATATATATATATATATATATATATACATAAATTTATCGTTACCAGTTTCACTATTCTTTAAAAGATGAAAACACAATCTTTACTACGTGGAATAAAATTTATTAATAAATCTTATTTCTACCAGTATCTACAGCCATTATTCTGGATTCGTTAGTATATTCGTTCATCCAATCCTAAATGTACATTTGTCGTAACCAATCCCCTTTCGTTATATCAGTTTTAGTTTTGCGCAATTTAGACCACACCTTTTGCGCAATATAGACCACTCCTTTTGAGCAATTTAGACCACTCCAGTCCAGACTGAAATAAAGACATAGCTGACAGGCCTTCAAATATAGCCTACGTTTCGCAAAATACGACAAACTCATCAATTACGGACGCAATTACAATGAAAGCGATGACACGCCAAATGACGTTACGCAAAAGGAGTGGTCTAAATTGTGCAAAAAAAAGACTGACAACGAAGAGGGGATTTGTTACGAAAAATGTACAGTTGGGATTGGATAAACGAATATACTAACGAATCCAGAATATTGGCTGTAGATACTAGTAGAAATAAGTTTTATTAATAAATGTTATTACACGTATAAATGTTGTGTTTATATATATAGCTTCTTTTGAAATGCGAGCTTTAATAAAATTCATTGTACCCTTCTTATGTGCAAAAACAAAAAAATTCTTTTTGTTTTTGCACATAAGAAGGGTACAATGAATATATATAGACAAAAAATAAGTATTCTATAAATGATACTTTGTTACAAATAAAAGGATGACAAAATATTTGTACAATTTAGCTAACGATAGAGAATGACGAAGGATATATTTCAATTTTTCGACTTTTATATAATTGAACATATATTGGTTGCGCGTGCGGGTTGATAAAAATGTATAAATCAAAGTTGCGACCTTAAGGTAAACACCAGTCTCATTATATACATAAATTTGTCATTATCAACTAAGCTTTGTATAATGTCCTTTCTACATTATTCGAGAATAGAATAGAATAGAATATCACATCACATAAATATGTTCAATTAGTCTCATGTAGATAAGTAAATCTCACTAGTTCTTCTGTACAATATATCAACATCCGAAAGTTCGGCTGTAAAAAGTAATAGATTCACTTTTTACTCTTTTCGATTTTGATAAAAAATCATTTACTTGAATACACATTCTTCGATTATATAAATAGTATCTAAGTAATCTAAAAATATTCGGATCAATATTAAATAAATAGCATCAAACGATATAGAGTCAAAAGCTTTTGAGATATCTATAGATACAATTAATGCATCTAAATTTTCTCATCTAGTGTAATTACATGTTTCCACATAGAAAGCATATTAGTAATTGTCGATCTATCTTTCGTAAAGCCATGTTGACTTATATCAAAATCAACCGGCAATATACGTTCTAAATGATCTAGTATCAATCGTTCTATTATCTTCAAAAACGAAGGGATAATAGAGATTAGTCTATAATCACTGGCGCACGTTGGCTTACTTACTTTTGGCAACGGTTTAGCTACTATCGTTAGAATATCGATTAGTAATTTCCCATTCTTCAAAATTCTATTTATAAAATTGCAGAGCGCATTCATAAAAGTTAAAGGAAATGAAGTAGGTTATCAATCGATATACCAAGGTGATCTTTTTGTTTTTTTAATTTTATTTTTAACATTAATTTTATCAATGCATCACTGTCAATAACAAATCCTGGTTCCTGGTCACCCGAAGGATCAGGTAGATCCATGAAATTGCTTTCATTCTGTGGATTACATATCAAATTGCCAAATACTTCATCCAATTCACAGAGAAATTCATACTCAGTTTTATCCACCGGTAATATGAGCTTTAATTTATCCTTATATTTACTGTAATCTGTGAGGAGTTTGTATCCTAGTCTAGGATTACTCTTCAGTTTGGCCAAAATAATTCTTTCTGATCTTTGACGGAAGAATTAATTTCTTTATCAATCAAATCTAACCTCATTTTTTAATACTATTGATAAGACTACACTTCATTATATTATCTCGTTTAATTCTTAGTTTACATAATTTCCTATTGATTGGCTTCGGTATAATATCCGTAAACGTAGATGCCTGAAATATATCAGATAATAACGTTGAAACATAAGAAAAAATTCACCAGTGTTCATGATATAAAAACTTTCATAATCAATCATTATGCTTAACTCTCTAAAAAGATTCCAGTTGATTCTGGAACATTGCACGTGTGCATTCTCAAAATTAAGTTCTGTCTTTTTCTACTCAAGATGTTTCATTGTAAAATAATTTGTTTGTGATCAAATTCTTTGAAATAGTTTACAACATCATAACTGTGTGATTTCAACGTTTCAATTTCTAAATATACATGGTCTAAGCATTCCGCACCTCTAGTTGATTTCTTTATAATCTGCTTGAGATCATGATTAGAAAAAATGGATTATTTCACAGTCATGTAACTTATTAAACTCACCTACCACCACATTATAACCATGACAGTCCAAAATAGATTGAAAAGAATTGGTAAATGTTTGATTATCATATAAACTAGCATACGGCGGTCTGTAAACCGCGGTTAAGTACAAATTGTCAATTTTTATAGATAAAAAAATCAATGATTGAATTATATTATATATTCTAACATTTTCGCATTTAATATAGATTTACTATAATTGAGTACTCCTCCTCCTATTTTATCCAGCGATCAGTATTTTCTAAATAAAGAATTATGAGGTATGTCAAATTCGTGGTTTGACCAAGTTTTAGATAATATTATAAAATCAAAATCGTTACTGATTACAAAATTACACAGAAAAAGGTTTTTGCTCTTAACACTTCTAAAGTTGGCATAAGATAAAGTATATGTAGTATACGACTTATCTAAACAGTTATCGGCTTTTACTGGTTCAACTTTGTTGGTTTCTTTAATATTCTTTTGCTGGGTTTTGAGGCTATACTTCTCCTCCCCCCGCTGTCCAAAACTTTGAGTAACGAAACATCGTTTTTTGGTATTTTTGAATTACTTGATGAATTCCTTACATTGTCGTGATCTGAAGTAGACGGTTTCCGCACCTGCTTGTTCTTTTGCTTTTTCGCTTTTGCCAATTTCCGTTGCAGAAATGTTTTGTCACGTCCAATAAATATGCTATGAAAATTAGGGTTCGAACCTTTCTTTTTATTGATTGATTCAATCTGCATATTCGTCGGCCTTTTTGATAATTTTACCACAACAGGTCTTGGACGATCAGATCGTTTGCCCACCCTATAACATTTAGCCATATCAGATTCCGTTGCGTCCTTGATCAAAACGTTTAATTTCTCAACGTCCATTACGTAGGCATTTTCGTCAAGATTAAATAAAATTATCTGGTTTTGTTTGCTATTCAACGCCAAGACTTCATTTGCTAATATATTTAGAATTTCTTCGCCTGATTTATTATTTTTGACTGGCGTATCGTCTTCTGCTGTTATATCCGCCAACTGTACCAATTCTTTAAATCAAGTTTGCGAGCTTGAAGTAAACACCATTCCCATTGTATTTAACCAGTCGTCGAAAAACATAACACAACTACCGCCAGCCGCAACGCACTGACGCGTTTCGACCTTCCTTGATCATCATCAGAGTACGACGGCAAACTGACTATCGAGGATCAAACCGCATTGAATATATATGGAAATCAAATTTAGATATGCGGCTCTCTCCTCTAGCAGTCTCGCATACATTGAACTTGACTGGAAATTTCGGCTGCACAATTTCGATGCAGTCACGAACATTAACTGTTTGTAGCTTTCGCCACATATACATATATAGGCAATAAAATTTAACAAAAATTGTTTGCCAATGGCTGAACATCTATCTTTAATTTATCTATCTTCACGTGCAGCGCTTCGGTCAACTCTACAGTTTGCGCGCTTAAAATTTCTTTTTTATTTTCCGCTAGCTCCAATTTCGCTGCATACACTCCAACGTCAGTTTCCATGATTAGTTTTCCCTCATGTTTAGCTAAGAAACATGATATGGTGCAGTGAATAAAATCTTATTATTATATTTTGTACAGAAGTAAAATGCCTTTTTTCGATTTGATGAAACTTTAACAGAATCAACCAGAAAAAAATCTTTCCTTGGTTAGAATACGCTTAAGAAACACGCTGATTCATTGGTTTTATAAGGATATACTTCTTTAAATTGTTAACATATGTAATACAAAGAGTTGAAAAGATGATCAATTTAACCAATATTTCAAAAACTCCGAATCATAGGAGAATGCGCCCTGAGATTACTAGTTGTAATCAGTCCGATGGCTCATTAAAGTAATTAATTAATGTGTGGGCTAAAATGAATCATGCATCTTACACACGGAAGTAAACGAAGCGTGATGTCTTTTCTATATAATATATATAGTTTCCAGCAGATATTGTTAGTGTTTTACACAAAATGGAGTGGATAAATTATTTTGATAAGAGAGATATTTTTTAATTCGAGTGACATGTTTATAGAAATCTTTGTCTAACAACTGTAGGTTAAAGAGTACATCGCGTAATAAGATCGGATTAGTCACTGTTAGTCTTTCCAGCGTAGAAAAGAATAAGCTTTAGTGGATGAATTTTATAACAGAGTACCTTTTAAGCAATAATTTTTGTAAAAAACCTAAAATTAAACTAGGCATTATATATGGCATACCTAATAACAAATTTGTTCAAATAGGAAAAGCAGGATGTGCCTAAGGCAGCATGGCGTATCATTCTGGTCTTATTCGAATTAAATTGCTACTTGGTTGACATTACCTTACACAATTTTGCATCCAATAACTAGCTCCTAAAGATAAAGTTTACCCAATCTATTGAAGCTATAAGAGATCGTGTCAAGAGGCCATTTTCCAGAATAAAATAAACTATTGGAAAAAGTGCAGGAGAATTACCGTATTACATATGAATTTTTCGCTACATATGTTCTGATGATATATGATGAATTTTTAACTTATAAGTTTTATATTTGTACAATAAACCACTGATTTGTTCTTAAACTTGCTTTTCATTCTAATAAAAATGTGGATTTACATAAATTAGGGCTACGGTAAATTTTCATTCAATAAATAGGCCATAAAACAAAACCTTGTCAATATATAACAGTATTTCTAAACAAAGGTGGAGAAAATGAGGAAGTTAATTTCAGATAATGAATTGAGATTATACCTTGTTTGGGCCGTTTACCCTCACTCACACAAAAAATGGATCTTTTAATCTAAAGGAGCCTTTGATCTGTAAATTTTTTCGGTTAAATCTATAGCAGATGAAATTCTAGTAAAACTGTGGTGTTGCGTAATTGTATTCAATCCAAACACTTTCCGCAGGGTGATGAGGAATAATTATAATTATATCGAATTAAAATTTATACGATTGAAAGTTTTTGTTGCATTTAGGAACGCTAAAGTAATAATATGTAGGTTATTTTCTTTTCAAACCATTATCAGCTATTTGAACTTGCTTGATATAATGAGTTGGTCGGTCGAATAAAATAAGCATAATTATCTTTATCAAATGAAATAAGTCTAGCATGATCCAAGTACTTAAACAATCATTTTACGTTTAACTAGAATCCGGAAGTAAAGTAAAAATGGTAAAAAAGGAATGAAAAAAATTGTTATGGGGAATATTTGCAAAACGTAAAGTTAACTTCATTGACATGTTAAAAATAATAATGTTTTATTTAAAAATTTTTACCTTTTTGAGCTCAAGTTTTCATTTTATTTATAAATTAAATTTTAAAATAATTGCATTCATATTAGTGTCATACTCGCGATCACAGGCAGTTTTACGCATTCAAGTAGCATTCAAAGTTCAAATCAGATAGATGTTTGAAGAACTTGTGCGGCGTTTTGCTCAAATTCTCGCCAATTTACGTTTTATAAATGAATTTTACACTATTACTACTGTTCATATCAATAATGCGTAATAATATTTGCAAGTGCACTATGATTAGCGTGCTTTTTTGTAATAATTGAAGAATCTGGTACTATTTTGACATAAATTTTTTTTCGATAATGGTAAATAGTTCAAGTAGAAGACTTTTATCTAACATGTATGATACATTTGTATGAGTGTTAGAGAAATTATGTCTTAAACAATTATATCTATGAAATAAACGGGTTATTCTATAAATAAATACTGTTTGTTGCGAAGAGCTAATATATATGCAAGTATGTAATAGGTTTTGCGAACCTAGTAACAAATTAGTTCAGTTGTGACCAGAAGGATAAACCAAAGGCAGCATGAACGGAAAGTAGAATCTCATGCACATTCGTTTCGTGCTTACTGGCGACTCATCAGTAGGAGCCGGTATTACGCCCTTTAACCACTATATATTTGGTAGAAGAATGTGAAATAATAGGACGGTAAAATCTCCTAGACGAATGTGTAAACCTGTAATAGTGAAGCTAACATAATCTGAAGTCAACGACAATACGACTTCAATGCTAACTCACACTATATAATATATATACCGAGTCTGTAAATGATACTAACACTATGGCTATTGTGTTAGTAACCGATACCAACATTATTGTACGCCATTGTTTTAATAGTTTTATCTAAAAAGGTGGGCATTTCATCAATGCATGCTTGACGGAATGCTTAATAATTTGGTCTGTAAACGATCCACATATACGAAAAACGTTGATGATTTTGGATCTGATTTACATAAACCAAACAGTTAATGAACGTATTCATAATCCCTAATTTGAATTAAATTCTTCATTTTGGAAAATTTCATTTGACGATGAGGCTACCTTATTTTTTGAACACACATGCACTAAAATCTTCAGAGTGAAATTCTGATCAAAATTTTAAGTGGCATCGATGGAATCATAAAATTTGGATAATAACTGTCAAAGCAAGAGGAAAATAGTACTGAAAACAATGTTAGGGTCATTTTTCAGTTTCAAAGTACAATGATTTCGATTCAGATAATACTGATAGTTTTGTGCTATACGGCATAAAGTACCGAAATATATGAAATCATCAAGAATAATAATTCACTAATAAGTGGCGTTGATGCAATCATTTAATTGTTTAAAATTAAAATATGTTAGATGTGTTTGCTTCATATTCTATATATTATGTGGTAAATAAAATTTAAATAAATATTCACGATTTTGAGCATTACCGCTAGATGCCTCCTTATGTAAACTTTGATAAGATTCATCCAGAGAAATATTCGAAATTGGAGTTGATATTGCAAGTGGTGAAAACACGTAGCGATTATCGATGCGTCCGCTAGGCAGGATAGTTACAGGTTCATGCGGTGAATGTGACATAGTAATTGTTGATGGTGTCAGCCGTGTCTGCTTGAGATCAGGTTTGTCCTTCCTGTTGAATTTTCTGCTCAAATTACTAACTTCTTTTGACTTCACATTAGAAATCTCCAGTCTTTTCGATTGATTTGGCAATTTTGTCCGTTTTTTCGTAACTGAAATATTATCGTGGTTGTTGTAAGTTTGTTCTGACAGTTTTTTTGATTTTAGTGGGATAGCTTTGTGCGCCGCATTATCTCTTTTAAATGAAAATTGAGTTAAAGGTTTTCTACAATCTATTGAGTTCATAGTGTGACTTTCATCTAGGCTGACAATATCAAAATGGTTCTCATTTGTCGAGTTTACCAGCGCCTTATCTTGGAAGTTTATTGTAGCCTGGTTTTGATAATAAACTGGAAAGGTTTGTGGATTATCCTCATTTATATCACTACTAATTTGTAGATTTTTAATTTGGCTTGAACTTGACTGAGGTCTTAAAGGCACGACAAAATCGCTTGTGATTTTATCTAGATCTGACCAATCTGGCTCAAATTCGCAGTACAAATCAACACCAACTGTAAAATTAAAAGATTTATTAAATGTAAATGTGTAACCATTGACACAATTAAATATTACACTAATTTTAATCTTCAGAAATGTGCAAAACTGAATTAACGGCTAACATTTGGAAGTGCTACTTAAGCAGTTGCCTATATTAGGTTATCAGGCACATATTTGTGTTGGCAACTGATTGAGTAATTTATGCTATTCTGAATTTATGATTTTAACTTGAGTAGTAATAATAATCATTTCATAAAATTAGCTGAAAACTTTTTTTATACAGTAAACATGTTAATTTTAAAATTTCAAGACATGCGCAGAATTACGTACATACACACTGATTTATATTAAAATATAAATAAGAAAAATATCCATCCGAAAACAAACTTGCACATAAGCCGAAAAAGGATAATAAATTCTGCACAGCAAAGCAGTTTTGCACATTGTAAAGCCTAATATATTACACCGTAATGAAAAACTAAACAGGCATTTTGAAATATTAACCCAACCTAAAGCCAAGCCACCTACACATGTTAAATATGATTCAATTTCAACAGACGTTTATTCAATTATTAGACAGACTATGTTTACTAAACTTTACGTTGAAATAATTTAATATCTAGCAAAAGATAATTGTATTAATTTGTTGAATATATTTATTTTCACGGAATAGTTAATGCATATATATATATATATATATATATATATATATATATACACAATATATATATATATATATATATATATATATATATATATAGGGAAGAGAAAGCACATGTACTAACGAAGTCTATACTACGTTTTATTTTGACAATACCTGTAAAATTTTACAATCTTTCATTTATATATATGCCTGGGTTTTCATTTTGTTGAGCGGGTGGCAACGAGTCTGATTTTCAGTTGTACCTCTATCTCTTGTTTTCGGTTTATTGTGAGTTGATTATGAAGTACATATGCGTACGTGACTTTATGATTGTCTGTGTGCGCGTAGGTCTCATTCTAATTGTATTTCAGTATGATGTTTGAGATCTTATCATTGTTGCAATGATAGAATGAGTCTTCACAAAGTGCTTGATTTTTTGGTTACTACGTTTACAAATATTTACTCCCGTATATTGTTTTTCATTTCGCGTTGTTCTTCAATTTCTTTCTGCGTTCTTGTTAACAGCGTAGAATACGTGGATTGCAGTGTTGATCCCGCAGATTGTTGTGCAATTTCTGTCACTGTTAATAGTGGTAGCTATTGCGTTTTTGCAGATATATTTCTTCAGTTTGTTGCCCATTGGACTGAGTGTGTGTTGAGGTTTGTCTAATAGGTGTTAAGACTTGCCTGAATGCTAGTAAATTGTTGTTTAGTTGTATGGTTTCATGCTAGCCATTTAAAATATCAAGTTGGTGAAATATTTGAACGATTAGGTCTGGTACTTGTTCATTTAAATAAAGAGTTTCTTATATGTATAATGGTTTTCCTGACTTTGCTCTATGTAGAACTGAGAAGCACATCAAATTGGCTAGGTCTCTCGTGTTAAATATATGCCTGACAGTTTTAGAATTTTATTAATAATTTTCTGCGATAAATGTTGCTGGATTCTGTTGATAAATTTCATTTACATACATGTAATATATATGCTACCACAGATATACAAGAATTTGTAGATTATGCATAATTTGGAAAGCATTGGTAATTCATCTTTTGCATCCAACATCGGGATTACTCGGACACAAAAATCAATCCATAATAAACCATATATAAGAAATAGAAATGAACATAAAAAACACTACAGTTGCCATCCACTTAATAAAATCAAAAGCAAGAATGTATATAAAGGGAAGAATACAAAGTGATGCAAGTATTCTCGAAATAAAACAGCCAACATCCAATTTTAATTACTATAATCAAAGTTCCCATCTTGATATAAACACCTGACCCATTAATTACATACATTTGTCAGTATAAACTAAGAATTCTATAGTGAAGATAAGGCTAGTACACCGGTTTCTTCCTTAATGAGAAATCATCAGGTATTGGTAAGAATTTACCGCAGACAAGGCTCGACCCTGGGTACGTCTGCTTCGGAATCTGGTGCTCTAACCACTGAGCCACCTTGTCACCCACTACGCATGATTTTCAGCTATATACAAACTAATGTAACACGATTAGTCTTTTTATTTTAGGTGTAACTCATATGGCATATATTTAGACACAAAGTTCCAACTAGCATTCTCCAATCTGTCATTGTTGAACACAAACCAGACTATATGGATAAGTGGCATTTAAATGAACATTTATATAAGTGAACGAACATTGGTTGCACAGGCGTTGATAACAACTACTATAATCAATAATGCGATATTGATATAAACACCTGATCCATTAAGTACATACATTTGTCAGTATAATCTAAGAATTGTATAGTGTAGAAAAGGCAATTCATCCAGTAGACCGGTTTCGTACTTATTGGGAACTCATCAAGTACTGGCAATAATTTACCGCAGACAGAGATAGAATGTGGGTACGTCTGCTTCGGAATCTGTTGCTCTAACCACTGAGACACCCTGCCGCACACAACACACAATTTTCAGCTATATACAAACTAATGTAACTCGGTTAGTCCTTTTCCTATTAGGTGGAGATCATATGGCATCCATTTAGAACCAAAGTTTCAACTATCTAATTTATTAATAAATGCTATCTCTCCTTTGGAAAAATATACTGTGCATTTTTTGAAGGCAATGGAAATATTTATTGATAGAGGATAAAGGCCATTTATTTTGTGAATACTAATCGTCGCTCTATTATCATTCATTTATATACATTCTGGGTTTTCAATTGATTATGCTAGTGGTAACAAATCTGACTCGCTTTTACTTCTATTTTTTGTTTTGGCTGATTGGTAAGTGTGTATGCGTTTGTGTTTGTGTTTGTGCCTGTTTGACTGTAAAAGTCATTCGCGCTGTATTGCAAAGTGCTTTCTGAGATCTGGTCATTATTGTTTTGATGGCTTGAGAATAAACCATTTGTGCGCATCTTTCGCTGCTACATGTACGAGTGCTATTTTTCCCAGTGTAGTTTATCATTCCACCTTGTTGCGCAAATTTTTGTTCTGCACATGGTAAAAGCGCCAGTGTGGATTGCAGTGTTGAACGCTCATATTGATTGGAAATTTCTGTCACTGCATGCGCCTCTCTTATTTTCTTTTCAGTTTGTTTCCAATCCGATTGAATGTTCGTTGATTCTAGTCGAGGGCCTGTTTGGCCTTGCATGGATACTTGTAGATTGTTGTTGAATTTTGCTATTCTTGGCTAGTCGATTAGAATATCATGTTGATGAAAATTTTGAATACTAAGGTCAGGTGCTTGTTGTTTTATGTAAAGGCTTCATAGATAAATAATAATTTTTCTGATTTTGCTTTATGTAGAATTGTGAAATAGGTCGAATTGACAGGGTGCCCCGTTGCCAATATATGATCGGAAATAGCTGATTTTCCTGACGGTGGCAAGCCTTTGTTAATCAATTTCTGTGGCAAATGTTGCCTGATTCTGCTTATCAATTGCTTCTTCGTACGTCCGATATATGTGCTACCGCACATACATGAGAATTTTTAGACTATGAATGATTTGGACAGAATTGGCAATTGATCTTTGGCATCCAACCTCATGATTCTCTGTGTACTAAATGTAATATTAACTTTAACACTGGGAAAGTTGTTCTTAGTTATTCTATTCAGCCGCCGTGCAATTATTGAGTCTGGTACGTCGCTTCTAAATGGTTAGTTTAGGAAAACCTGCGTGACGGTATCCTCTCTAGTGCGAATCTGCTGTGGTATGATGTTGACATCAATGAAACGCTCTATATGTGTATGTATGTGCGGCAGCACATATATTGGACGTGGGAAGAAGCAATTGATAAACAGAATCCAGCAACATTTGCCACAGAAATTGATTATCAGAGGCTTGGCACCGTCAGGAAAATCAGCTATTTCCGATCATATATTGGCAACGGGGTACCCTGTCAATTCGACCAATTTCACAATTCTACATAAAACAAAATCAGAAAAATTATTTTTTATTTATGAAGCCCTTTATATAAAACAACAAGCACCTGACCTTAGTATTCAAAATTTTTTATCAACATGATATTCTAATCGACTGGCCAAGAATAACAAAATTCAACAACAATCTACTAGTATCCATGCAAGGCCAAACAGGCCCTCGACTAGAATCAACAAACATTCAATCGGATTGGAAACAAACTGAAAAGAAAATAAGAGAGGCGCATGCGGTGACAGAAATTTCCAATCAATATGAGCGTTCAACACTGCAATCCACACTGGCGCTTTTACCATGTGCAGAACAAAAATTTGCGCAACAAGGTGGAACGATAAACTACAATGGGAAAAATAGCACTCGTACATGTAGCAGCGAAGAATGCGCACAAATGGTTTATTCTCAAGCCATCAAAACAATAATGACCAGATCTCAGAAAGCACTTTGCAATACAGCGCGAATGACTTTTACAGTCAAACAGGCACCAACACAAACACAAACGCATACACACCAACCAGCCAAAACAAGAAGTAGAAGTAAAAGCGGGTCAGATTTGTTACCACTAGCATAATAAATTGAAAACCCAGAATGTATATAAATGAATGATTGTAGAGCGATGATTAGTATTCACGAAATAAATGGTCTTTATCCACTTTTTTATTAATGTTTTTTCTACCTAATGATAAATATAATGTGTAAGGTAATGAACATTATAAAGAATATATATTCATGTCATTCATTAAAGTACGATATAAAAAATGAACAATACAGCTATATATATTTATATAAATAAATATATATGAGTAAAAAGAACAATAATTCATGAAATAAGATATATATGTTTTAATAATCTTTCGTGGTATGGAGTAACGACGTCGCTTTAAAAATTTATTGTTACAAGTTTCACAATTTTTTTAAATAGTGAGACTTTTAAAGACAAATTTATTAAAGAAACATGGTTGCCCTATTCCACCAAAGACAATTAATGCATATATATCATGCCATGGATTACAGTTTTTTTACCTATATTTTTTTTAAAAATGGAGAATGTTGCGACGATAAATTTATTAAAGCAACGTGGTTACCCTATTTCACGAGGAACTATTAATGCATATATATCTTATTCCTTGCATTATGGTTCATTTTTACTCGTATTTTAAAAAGATGGTGAAACTTTAACGATACATGTATTAAATAACGTGGTTACCCTATACTACGATAGACTATTAATGCATATATATATCTTATTCCATAGATTGCGGTTCTTTTCGCGCGTGTTTAAAAAATGGTGAATCTTGTAACGATATATATATATATATATATATATATATATATATATATATATAAGTATCTTCACAATTTGTTTTCTGAGATTCCCCAAGATATATATAAAGTGAAAGTGTGGCTGAAAACAATTTTGGATTTTATAAAACATTTAAATATAATTTCTTGGCAGAAATCTATTCTTTAAATAATGCAAATTTACAATTATATTTCCTTAATTGTATTGATATCTAGAAATCTACTTTCAGTAGATACCTATTTCATAGCTGTAAACCAGGTAATCCCAAAATGAAGTGACATTAGGCCAAATATAATAACCAACGTATTGCTTTTAATATTTTTTGCACCATCAGACGGAACAAAAGCCATGAATGTGTTCAAATTATAAACCAGTTTCGTGCACAAAAGCTTAAAATTATTAGTATAGTAAAGATTATCATATATACTGATAGAAACTATGTCTTGTCAGTCAATTATTGGTCTGGAAATACTATAAACTCATTTGATCAACTTTAAACACTCTTTCGATGGATAATTTTCGCTAATTTCAATTATTTATATTTAAAAGTCACGGGAATCGAAATAGAATGCTTAAACCTGATATTTATGAAAATATACATTCTCATCGATTTTGTATGTATCCAATGAAATCAGTTTACTATGAGGTAAAGTAGAAATAATGCGGACATATAACCTTCTGTTGAGTTAAGAGAATAGTATAATCCCTAACATTTCAAATGGTATGGTGTGTTAATTGAAATGTGTCAAATAAATAAAGGTATTCCCATAACTACTTAAGGAGTGAATTCTAATTAGTCGAAATATATTTAAATTTATTTGGACAAGATAAGCACTTTTAGACTAAAAAAATTTAATTGTCACAATTTTTTTCATATTTGACATGATTTATTAAATATCGGGAATAAAATCGAGCTAAAATAATATATTTCAGTAATAAAAGCAATGTCGCCAGAAAAAGCATTACATACGACGAAAATGCATGCCACCTTAATATTAGAAAATTTAAAAAATATTAATTTTCATTATATTTTTTAATCGTTTTTAAAGTAAAAATTTATTTTTTATGCTAAGTAAGGCAATATTTATATTTCGCTTCACGAGTGTATGTTTCCTTGATTTATGAATCATTTTTCTGTAAACATTCGAAATTATAATTTTATATATCCTTTAAATCGAAACAATAAGCTTAATTTAAAAACATTGCATATTACACATTTTTGCTGAATCATTTGGTGTATTTAGTTTTGTGCATGGCACACACCGTTTAATTAATGGATTAAACCAACAGAATAGAGGACATAATTTCAAATAAAACTCATACGCTACATAATCTTAGTTTGCAATTCGGTCGACTTATAGATTGTGGTTTCAATTCTACTAGCCAGCTCTTCTTCATTAGCTAGGAATACCTTTGAGGCCGGAACGAGAAGCACGTCTATCCATTATCATGTTGGCGTAATGGTAAAGGTATACATTGTTAGTTGCTTTATTTCTGTTTTCAGCCTAAAGGAAGGTCCAAATTGTTATGGGTGTGTTGTCCACTAAGGGCAAACCATGGTTCAGCGAGTGTGGCATGAAAATCAACCAAAAGTTATTACAATTTTTAACATTTTTCTATGAGATAACAGAGTAAACAGTCGATGCATATAGATTTAAGATAAACTTAGGAAAGATATTGTTTTATTCATTATGTTACAATTTTAATGGAAGCATTTAACAATTTATGAGTTGTGTGAATGAAATAATGTATATCAGGATATAATTGGTTTTGCGTTAATAATTTAAGGGCCAAGATTTGATATGACAGCTTTGAGTTTAATGAAAAATTTCAATATACTCTCTTTAACATAAACACATGAAAACTTAATTTTTGACACATTAATTAAGATAAAAATTGTCAATCGCTTCTTATCAGAATATAAAAACGCAATTTTTATTTATTCCTTTGAGAATTGACTATTTTGATTGCTTTATTTTTTATTTAATGCAATATAGAGACATTTATGGCAATACCAGGTTTATTTTTCAGTTAATAAATTCAGTATATAGGTTGAAAAGTTTCTAGAGTTTATTTCAGTCGTTGAACTTCGGCCTTTTAAAATTATATGGCTTAATTAAACACTCAAATTTTAAAGAAAGAGATTATTGCAGCGCCTTACGTGTGCATATTATCAGACAATTAAAGCCTGTGTGGCGCAGTGTTCATTTACAACCCACAAATAACAATAAATATCATAGTTATGTGGTAATAAATTAGGAGTATATTATACTAATTTAATTCTATGTGGTGCTATTTTTAGTAGTAGTATTATGAGTATACCAATAAGTATCATTATTAATAACAGTTGTTTTAGTTTTATAAATAATATAAAATCAAAGATTGCGGGGGTTGTGGTAACAATTATTTAAATTAAGTTTGCGAACTTGAAGTAAACACCAATCCCATGGTATTTAACCAGTCATTGAACAACATAGCAAAGCTACCTTCAGTCGCACGCACTGACGCGTTTCGACCTTCCATGATCATCATCAGAGTACAACAACAAACTGACTAAGGAGGATCAAGCAGCAATGCATATATTTGGAAATAAAAATTAGATAAACGTCTCTCTTCTCTAGTAGTCTCGCACAAATTTTATTTGAATAAGAGTGTCGGTTGCACAAATTCTAAGCAGTCACGAGCATTTACTTTTTTTCAGATTTCGCCACATTTATGAAAAGGAAATAAAATTAAACAATCAATGATTGTGCGGATGGTCGTAACAAATCTTTAAATCAACTTTGCATGCTGTAAATTGCGAAAGTACATGAAATTATAAATTTTTGTTCACGCTGTCTCTTACATATCCTTCATGACCTAATTAAACACAATTGTTATTAGGTAAGCAATAACTACTAGAAACATAGATAGATAGAACTCATGATCACCAGTATATTTATGTGGCAACGTTTCAGCTATTATTACAAATATAAGTTACTATTTAAATTTTTCAAAATTTAAATGGTATATTCGCCCATAAAGTGTCTAGAAATTGCATTAAGCAAAGATAATTCAAAATTGTATTTAATAATACAGAAAGCTTCACATTTAATTCAGGCAGCTTGGCCTTTAATATGCTCTTTAACGCTTTTTCTTCTCCCTTTTTCTGTCTTGTTTGCTCAGTACACTCAGCAATGAGATATTCAGTTTTACATAATTTTAAATGGTTGGTAATGGTGCTTTTGTTGGCCTAACATTAGTGCCTATACGTCAATCGTACCTTTTATCAACCTTCAAATATCTAACTGGTCTCGCTTCACTTGCCTCAGTCATTATGCCGTTTAATTAACTAGCATCAGTTTATGATGCCTCTTTCGGCAAGTTAAAGAAACAGTCCCATTGTGTACTCTTTTCAACACTTTGGTAGATAATTTATTCCATAATTGCTCAATCCATAAATTCCCGTTACCAATATTTTCATTATCTTGCATATGCATTTTGAACTCGTTACAGAATCTCATTTTCTGCACACAAAATTTTTATTTCAGTATAAATTTACCAATATTTATATTTGGTTTCTTGCATTTTCCTTCCGTTACCTTCATTCTGTTATAGAAATTCAACATTTTGTGAGACTGACCTTACCATTTATGAATTCTAACGACTCTTCGACAAGAACTATTGTTTTAGTGTATAAGCTAAATGTCAGTGCAGCCATATTAAGAAATTTTATGCAATGAGAAATATTACGCTATTTTAATGTTTAATTTTTCAAGTTTCTGAATAGTAATATTAATAACATATATATTATCCTACAACTTGCATCTATCACTTTCAAAAATCACGATATGAGGGACGTTAGGTAGCATAATGTCGTCAACTATTTCATGTTCGATATTGCACATTAAGTATTTTTGTCTCTACTTCAGGTAAATGCTCATTGCGCTATTAAATTAAACTCAAAAGCTAAAATTAAAAATAGCAAAAAGCAATAGATTATTTCTTATATTTAAATCTCTTTAATCATCCAATTGCTCCTTTCAATTGCATCTTTCAATTTTATTTGTGGAAAATTGTGCAAATGAGGAAAAAATTATATTCGTTTCTTAGGTTAGTCCAATGTCTATAATGTTCGGATTCGTTCAAATAATTTTCTGCCAACGGACCTATGGATATTGATTTATTAACCTGTAATTCTGTATACTACATTAAACTGGGAAGCAGTTAAACCACTTTAAGTGAGACCATTACAAACCCAATGAATAAATAACTTCAAAATAATGTTTTATTAGTTTCTGAGTAGCAAACGAATTGTTATTTTTTCTTTTTCAATTTGAATAAGCCATACATAAAGGAGTTTTATTACAGATTCACCTATTTTACTTCAAATATCCAAAAGAAGTAACAGTGCAGCGTGAAATACGTTGAGGTTCAACCAAAACAGCAGGATGAGATTAATCTCCGAATACGAAATAAAGTAATAATTACAGATGATTTACTTTGTAAATTGCTTAGTTATTCTCGTTTTTAGGTAAAATCTAGGATAGGACATCAAATTTAAATTTAAAACGTGTCTATTTTATAGTAGCGTGTAAAATGTTTACTGCTAAAATATTTAAATTAATTGTGAAGTTCGTCTTTTTGAAAAATTTGAGTTCGATTAACAAAACAGTTGTAGGACTTACTATATTTGGAACTGATAAGATGACATGCAAATTTGCAATCGCGTCTTATAGTGTGTTGTGGCAAATTGACAACATGTTGATAACCGGAACCACCATTCTGTAGAAGAGTCGTGTGCCTAAATTTCAAAAGAGTGAAATATTATTACTATTTAATGAATATCGAGAACGAAAACTTAATTTATTAAGGAAAGAAAGCAAAAAGTAAGGCATATTTATTGAAAAGTCTCTCGAAATCTTTTACCTGTAGGGCTTAAACACGTAAATAAACTGGTGATCGTCGAGTGCATTGGTTTTCAGTTAATTTGCAAAAAGGAAACAAAATAAAACGTCAACCAAATTAATCAGTTTGCCGAAGAATTGTGTAAACCTGCCGTACATTATTCAGAAAGATTTAGGCTTAGTATTTCATCATATAAATACCGACAAAACAGATTGGTGAAGTAAAGCAATTAAAATTGTTCTATTATTGAGGAAGTTGATCATTCGATACCAATACTCCGACGAATATACTTCTAAAATAGAGTTTTATCAATTGAATAACTCTATGAAACTTTCCTAAATAATGTGTTAAAATTTTGCCTAATGATGATATTACGAACGTTATGAGAAACGCTCTTGAATGATAAACTTCATTTTTAGTCGCTTAAATTTTTCAAAGTAACCGTTTATTTGCAAGTATGTATTAGGTTTTGCGAACCTAGTAACAAATTAGTTCGGTTGTGACCAGAAGGATAAACCAAAGGCAGCATGAACGGAAAGTATAATCTCATGCACATTCGTTTCGTGCTTACTGGCGACTCATCAGTAGGAGCCGGTATTACGCCCTTTAACCACTATATATTTGGTAGAAGAATGTGGAATAATAGGACGGTACAATCTCCTAGACGAATGTGAAAACCTGTAATAGTGAAGCTAACATAATCTAAAGTCAACGACAATGCGACTTCAATGCTAACTCACACTATATAATATATATACCGAGTCTGTAAAGGATACTAACACTATGGTTATTGTGTTAGTAACTGATACCTTTTTTTTGAAATCGATGAGTACCGGATACTAACACTATGGTTTCCGATTCGGTACATGATACCAACCTGATGGATATAAATTTATGCTAATGTTCACCCAAATTGAGAATTACAACAATTTTCGAACATCTGTTACTCCAGTTAAACCATATACACTGGCCTTCATCGATATCAGTTATCACATTTCGCGGTAAGCATGACATCATTCAATTCAATATATTACAGTTAAATACTGTTTGTTGCGAAGAACTAATATATGCAAGTATGTATTAGGTTTTGCGAACCTAGTAACAAATTAGTTCAGTTGTGACCAGAAGGATAAACCAAAGGGAGCATGAACTGAAAATATAATCTCATGCAAATTCGTTTCGTGCTTACTGGCGACTCATCAGTAGGAGCCGGTATTACGCCCTTTAACCACTATATATTTGGTACAAGAATGTGGAATAATAGGACGGTACATTCTCATAGACGAATGTGTAAACCTGTAATAGTGAAGCTAACATAATCTAAAGTCAACGACAATGCGACTTCAATGCTAACTCACACTGAATAATATATACACCGAGTCTGTAAAGGATACTAACATTATGGCTATTGTGTTAGTAACTGATACCTTTTTTGAAATCGATGAGTACCGGATACTAACACTATGGTTTTCGAGTCGGTACATGATACCAACCTGATGGATATAAATTTATGCTAAAGTTCACCCAAATTGAGAATTACAACAATTTCCGAACACTTGTTACTCCAGTGAATGTGTATGTGTATTCATAACTAAAAAACTTGGTTAAATTATTTTTGATATACATGTACGTACATCTAAATAAAAC
Source organism: Eudiplozoon nipponicum (assembly GCA_029291075.1). Lineage (NCBI taxonomy): Eukaryota > Metazoa > Platyhelminthes > Monogenea > Mazocraeidea > Diplozoidae > Eudiplozoon > Eudiplozoon nipponicum. The sequence continues at coordinate 154,223 of JAQBSW010000247.1, forward strand.
TGCAGCCAATAGACATTAATTTTCCCTTTGCACGCGTCAGGAAAATTATTACTTATAAATTTTGTATTATTAGAATAATTTCAATAGGTAGGGTGGGATTGCAAAACAGAAAATTAGGGTGGAAATCACTAATTTTTTTAAAGTCAAACGAATATTTATAGATGAAATTTTGAAGACTATATTCATAATAATTGATTATTCATTTCTTGAACAATATCCCAACTAATTATTCAATCTTAATCTGCTGTTCTTAATCTTTTACTGGAGCTAGCTTCAGTTACCAATTCATGCAATCGCCTTTTCCTTCCATTAGCTAATGCAGTATTCTAAATCGGACCTAAAGATTTTTCAACAGCTGTTTCATTCATAATATTACCTCTAGATTTAATTTCTATAGATTCGCTAATCAATCTCGCCCCCCTATTACGACTACATATTGCTATGCGTTTGCATTCCTCCCAGTTGATAGTATGCCCAGTCTCCACTACATGACGAGCAAGATATGATTTAGCAATATGTCCATACTTACACGCAGTTTTATGTTCACCTCTTCTTACTTTGATTGGACGCATGGTCTTACCAACATACTTGAGACTACAATCATTGCATGGGATCTCATACACACCTGAAGTGTCTAAGGGTTCAATCTTTTCTTTTTGGTTAGGGAGTATAGTGCCTAGTGTAAGGGGCTGTTTTAAAAAGGTCCTTATATTGTATTTTAAAGCTATTGATTTCACTTTCCTACTTAATATAGAGTCCGGTAATACCATGACCTTCCGCTCTTCCTTCTCCTTATCCGCTTTTATGTATCTCAAACTAGGATTAAATTTCTTCACCACGTCCCTCATTGTTGCATCTATTAAATGAGGAGGGTAGCCATTAATATTAAATATATCGCGTAGTCTACCTAATTCTAACTTTCTATCCTTTATATCTGTTAATTTGAGACTTCTTAATGTTAATGACTTTAAGATACTGACTTTCATACGACACGGGTGATTGGACTTGAAATTAAGAAGGATTCCTGAATAAGTATCCTTCCTATAAATATCTCTTCTCAATTTCTGACCATTTCTAATTAATTTGACATACAAAAATGGTAATTCACCTGATGATTCCCTTTCTAAGGTAAATTGGAGTTCGCTCATTCAATTAGCTAAATTTAATAAATTTACCAATTCATTATCACCATGGTTCCAGATCAGTAGCATATCATCCAAGAAACGTAGGTAAAATTTTGGTTTCAGTGGAGTCTTATCCAACAGATTATTTTCCAAATAATGCATAAAGATATTAGCTATTGGGACCGACAATGGTTGTCCATTGGAACACCTCGAATTTATTTATAAAATTCCTTCAGAAATAGGACATACAAATACATATCATCTCCATGACATGTCCTATCGTTACTTTGCTTCCTTCTAATATTAAGGCGTGATCAATTAGGAAACGTCTAAAACAATCCAGAGCCTCAGGTACCGGTATATTCGTGTACATAGATACTACATCTAAGCTTACTAATCTATCCTTTTCATCTAGTACATATTTATCGATAATTTCAACCAAATGATATGAGTTAAGCAAGGTATGTTCTAAGAAATAGGAATATTTTCTTATTCTATGGCACAAAAACTTTGAAATTTTATATGTTGGGGAGTGTTGTACATTCACTATAATTCTTAAAGGATTACCCGGCTTATGCACTTTAACTAAACCATAAACTCTGGGTGCAACCGTATCTCTTTGAATGAGAGTGTTACCATGCGTCGAATCCAATTCCTCATTAGCATTCATATTATTGATTAATAATTTTACTTTCCCTTGTAACATAACGCAAAATAATTTAGCTTGATTTTTCTGGGAGTACATACCTAATTCAAAATGAGCAAAGACAAAATTCATTCACCCATTCTTTTTTGTCTACTGTGTCTATAACTTTGTTATAGGTAGGCTATGCGTAATATGTTAATGAGCTTTCATTAGCCACGTTCTTGTTTATGACATCTCTATATTTTTAATATTCTTCAATTCACATCTTCAGTTAAATATTTCATAAATAGGTCTACCTTTGTCCATGGACAAGTCAAATTTAGTGTTCTTTATGCAGTAAACAAATCGCTTAATTTTATTGATGTCTGTTCACTAGTTAATAAGGGCCCCCAGAAAGAAATATGCTTTTCAGTTATTGGAAAACGGATATACGTTTTGCCGAGTTTTTTTCTAAATGAAGTCATTTTGATACTAATAAATGTTGTCTAATCCGAATGACGGTTTAAACTTCATTGAAATCATAATCAGTCATTACTAGGTTTACTATGATATTTGCTTAAGTTATATAAAGTTTTAGAAATGCGATATTTTGGTTGAAATTTAAAAGAAAATGATTTATTCAACTTAGAAAAAAATGTTAACCTAGAAAAGAGATTATATAAATTATAATTTAAAATTTGCAAGCAGTTTATGCAATACTCGACAGGGAAAATATTTGTGCTAAAAGGTAGCTTGGAACACAATTTTTGCGTTTGACTTTCTAATGGGTAATAATAATCGTGATAAATAAATGTAAATGTATTACAAAAAAGGAAAAATCCAATTTGTCTTTAGGAATCTGTCCTTTTTAGCGTTTTCTTTTATAATTCTTAGCAGGCGATTCATCTAGGCAACATTGATAAACAATGAATAGATTTCTTTATATATGAATTACTTTAAATTTTGTTAAATATGAAGAAGAAAACCATGTAATAATATTACGCTATTTCAATGCAAGTAAGAAATATATGGTTTATTCACACATTCATTCATTTAAAAAAAACCTTGAATGAATAACATTATTTAATGAAATTCATTGTACCCTTCCTGTGTGCAAAAACAAAAAGAAATTTTATCAGATATAAGAAAATTTTCTTTCTCATGGTCTTCTCAAATATCTACTAATGAACATATCTTTATATATAAATTGGAAAGCAAAACAAGATAGAAATATGTGAACATAGAGAGAGTGTGAAAAATAGAAACCAATCAAATTGCGTGCGTCACATCCAGTTCAAGCTCAATGCTTGTACGTGCTTCTTCTGCTTACATAAATCCGGCTGCAATTTGTTTATCCATAAGGCTTCGTATGTGGCTAGCTCCTTTTTGTTTTTGCATTTAGTAATTACTTTGAATGCTACGTCTGGAGAACATACGTGCGATGTTTCGATGATGTGTTGCGCAATAGCAGACATGTATTTACCATTTGATTTAAAACAGGCGTTTAAGTTGCAATGTTCTCTCGTTCGAGTAATTAACCGTCTGGTCGATCGGCCTACGTAAGTTGATCGACAATTTGCGCATGTATATTGATAAATAATATTTGATATCGACATTAACGGCTGTTTCTCTTTGATTGCTGGTAAAGGCAAGTGTGTTACCATAAATAACACTCGTAGTTTGGCTGCATTAAATGTGCGTGTCAATGCTGCTTCAACTTTCTTTTGTGCCATTCGGGAAACTGCATCCCCCTTAAATGGGATGTTTAGGTAGACGGTTTTCTTTTCTGGCCCATAGTACGTCTGTTTCTGGTTAACTCCCCTTTTAATAATTGATTTAATTAATTGTCTGGGATAGCCATTAGACATTAAATCGTTAATTGCTTTACTATATTCATTTTCTCTAGAATCTTGACTAACCAACCTGTCAATTCTTAAAAATCAATCACGAACTGTTGATAATTTATATTGAAATGGCACAAAACTGCTGTAATGCAAATACTGTGCAGACCATGTTGGTTTATGGTAAATTGTCCTGTTTAATTTACCATTAGTTTATTTCTTTAATAGTACATCTAGGAAAGGCACACAGTCATCTTTTTCGTGCTCTGACGTGAAACCGATATTCTTATGTGCTTTGTTGAAACTTTGAAGCAATGTTCGTGATTGCGACCTGTTCTTAAGTACAAGAAATATATCATCCACGTACCGTATATATTGAGCACATTTACTTATGTCACTCTTTAATGATGTATTTCCCATTGCGACACCATCAGTCTGTTTGTAGATGCTTCCGTTAAAACGAAATCGTACGTCTTTCGTGCATAATAAGATAAGCTTGCGTAGAGTGTGACCTGGCACCGGCGATGGTAATATATCGTGTTCTACCGCTTTGACTATAATGTCAATGGTTTCATCAATTGGAACATTTGTAAACAAAGAAGTAACATCAAAAGATACCATAATCTTGTTTTTAACATTTATATCTTGAATTTTGTTTACAAACTCAAACGAATCGGCAACCGAATGATTACCTAGTAGTTTACGTAATGGTTTCTATTTTTCACACTCTATCTATGTTCACATATTTCAATCTTGTTTTGCTTTCCAATTTGTATATAAAGATATGTTCATAAGTAGATATTTGAGAAGACCATGCGAAAGAAAATTTTCTTATATCTGATAAAATTTCTTTTTGTTTTTGCACACAGGAAGGGTACAATGAATTTTATTAAAGCTCGCATTTCAAAAGAATTATTTAATGAGTAAATTCCTATTGCTTCTACTCCTACAAAACAGATCAATAAAGAAACGTATTTAATATAAAATTTGCAAAGAAAATAAACAATCTATGTATTTTAAGGAGTAAAAAGAAATAAAAACTAGGAAGTTTTGGGTTGCTAATTTGAACTTTCGGTCAAAACAGGTGCTACAAAAGCACCGCCTGAAGATAGGCTAAACAAAAAATAATGTAGTATATAGCTAAAAAATTGTTTAATAGATGGAACGGGTGGCTCAGCTGATAGTCCTTGACTCCTACGCCAAAGTGCTCCAGTTTAAACCCCATTCGCGTCAAATACTTGACAGTACTTGAATAGGTCCCAATATGGACGAAAACGGTGTACTGAATGAATTTGCCTGTGCTACCTTAGGCACGGCTTAGTAAGAACTTGGAAATATATATAATCAAATACCCGACATAAATATTCAATTTAACACTTACTCGAATATATATATATATATATATATATATATATTCTTCGGAATACCAAAATGTTGTTAAGTATAAAAAGAAAAGGAAAAAACTGCGAAATGTTTTTCAGTAATGTAGAAATATTGGTAGACTTCTTGCTACCAGGTGAATTGCTATATAAATAATGGCCACGTATGGTAGATATAAATAAATAGAAAATTCAAACTATGAATCTTCAGTACAAACCTGTTTATCTATCCTCATTAAACAGTTTATTTTGCGCTCCAGTTGTTTTTATATTTAATTTGTTTTTCTAAGTCTACCTGTAAGGCAGAGAATCTACAAATGTCTGTATTGCATAAAAGAAATTACCTGGACAGAGTGACAGATTGAAGCTGCGCAGGGCTAGAAGGGCATTAGGAGATAGCTGCCGATCATCACAAAATAAAACATAAATAAAATACATTTTTTTATATTGGTCTGTTAAAAGAACACACATTTTCAGGACAAACCCCTACTTATTTGTAAATAAATAATGTGTTGAGAAGAGTTGTTTCAATTTTTTGAAAGATAAGATTACCTATTAAGCAAGGTATTACTAACAAGACACTTAAGTGTGCGGTTTTCTTAAGCATAGCGTAAACATACCTAAAATCTTGGCTACGAGTAAATATGAACTAATTATAGAGTAGAATAAAATAAGACATTGGTTGTTCTCTAAACTGCAGGTGAATGACTGTAATTACATAGAAGAATTTATTGAAAAATCTAGTATTAAAGAAAGGGCGAAGATTAGAATCAGGCATGAGAAATAATTAGAAAGCGTAGGAATTCGAATCCATAATTTTTGAGATACTGAAAATACTATTTAAAGAGTGGTAAATTTATCTACAATGCTTCTTAATAGAGAACAACTAGATATACCTAACCGTACTATAAACACTGCTCCCCTACGGATGCAATTATTACGGAAGATGTAAAGATTGCTAGGCATCTTCCACAAAAAAAAGAAAAAAACTTCGAATTTAAGATGGCCCTTTTGGTGGTTGATCCTAAGATAAATAATTACAAACTAAATTATAAATTTATGTGCACTATGAAAGAATTGATAACAAGTGATGTTATATCTCTTAAAGCTAATAAATTTTGAAAAAAATTATGATAAAGGAATTTGAGACGAAAAATAGTAAATTGCTTGTACTAAGAGATTCAATCGTACCTGGGGCGTATGGATTAATATTACTGCACAAGGAAAAAGATCAACTAGGGAAAATTTTCCCATATTCCTTGACCAAATATATAGTGGGCATAGAGCGTGGTACAGGCTCTACTGGTGAGTCGCCAGTAATTATGAAACGCATGTGTACATGAGATTATACTTTTGTTTCATGTTAACATTTTTTATCCTTTTGGCTCTATTTGAACTAATTTGATATTAGGTGTGCAACACCTAATAAACAGTTTCATATATATTAGTTCTCTGCAACAAACATTATAAAACTATTATACATTTCATTAAATTATGTCATTATGACCGCGAAATGTGTTAATTGATATTGATGAAGGTCAAGGTGTATGTGTTTTCTGGAGGAACAGTTATTCATAAGTAGTTGTAATTCTTAATTTTGGTGAAATTTAGCATAGCCTGAAATCTATTGTGTTCGTACTATACATGGGTTCGACAACCATAGTGTTGGTACACTTCAGGTTTGGTATATATATATTTTATATCGTGATTTGGCTTTGAATTCGAATCGTCAATTAGCACGAAGCGCATTTGTACATGAGATTACACATTTCGATCATGCTGAATATGGTTCATAATTCTGGTCTTATTTGAGCTAATTTTTTACTTGGTACGCAACACCTAATGCATAATTAAGGAGGAGTGTAACTGTTCGAAATATTCCTAGTTAAATGACCAAAAATTGTCTTCATTATAGAGTTGGGAAATATTCTAATTTTTCTGGCCATATATTATTAAAAACCTATCATTGCATAGATATACCTAATAAATAGAAAAACAAAGATTAGCTAGCTTATATTTTATATTTACGTATACAAATATGTCCGGTTCAGCTGAATTGGGATGCTTTATATTGGTTTCAATTGAATGCACGGCATTAGATGGAAACCATTTAAGGTTAAGATGTTTACTTGTAATGCTATATATATATATATATATATATATATATATATAATCTATATAACTTAATTTCAGTCAGGAATATAATAAACAAGTGAGAGTCGTGACATTTTGGCAATTATTATGTGCCTCGGTTGAAGATACATTTATGCATTATACCAAGAAAATACTACTGGTAAATAAACCTCTTTTAGAGAAATTGCTTGAAATGTTCATTGATGTTTTTATAGTTTGGTAACATGATGCTAATGAATTGATAATCTTCTTTAACTTAGAAAATGAACTGGTCGATCTAATGATCATGTTTGAAAAATAAACGAGTGTGTTAATTCGAAGACAAAAAGCGCGATATTAGAAAAAGTAGCCCATATGACGAACAATTATTCGGATATCCTTATTCGTTCGTCGCGGAAAGGACAAATTCTAGCCAGGACGTGATGTGTTCCCAATAAGGACGAAACCGGTCTACTGGATGAATAGTCTTTTCTAAACAATATAATACGTTATTTATACTGACAAATATATGTACTTAATGGGTCAGGCGTTGAAATCAAGTTCGAAAACTCGATTATAGTGAATAAATTATGAAGCCCAAAATAAAGAGTGGAACCATTGACTACTTCAATGTTATATGGAATACCATGCAAATACTGTAATCCGTAGGAGAAACGATATGTGCAATTAAGGTTAGAAGATAACAAAATAAAATTGAATGTAAATATGATCACACCCATAAATCTGTCCTGGCAAGACAGTCGTAAATATATGGCCGCGGAATAGATGTGGAAGGCTGTAAATGTATTTCAATAAGCAACCACATTAAATTGAATTTATTGATAAGAGTGTGAATTGAATTAAAATCGAGGACTAATATTATGAATGTAGCAGAAGTTGAAAGTCGTTAGGCCCGATATAAAATTGGAAATTAACTATTAGCATAAAAATCTAGATCAGACAGATGGATAAAATATTCAGTGTTAAAGATAAAAGGTATGATATAATAGCAAATTGTTTCCGCTAAATTTAAAAAAAATTTTCATTACACCTGCTATACTGCTTTGAGAAATTCTTGAATTTGTTAGCATGGTTTATTCAATGGTTTTTAATTTAATCTATATTACATTTTAAAACCTCTAGCTTATTGTTATTCAGAACTTTAACTGGAATTATCCATTCATGCATGACGCCATTTTCCTTCCCCTTTCATGACTTGTCAGTCAAAACGCCTTCGTTATTTCGACAACATTTCTGCTTTTCAGATTATTCTCTGTTTCTAAATTTATTCTTGTTTAGCGTGTCCTAGTATTTGCTAATACTTCGTAAACCTAAATGAACTATCCTACATATCCAACTAATTTAAATTAATTTATCTACCGATTAAAAGGGTTTTACCTTGATGGCTGCGAGGCAGGATTAATGTGAGCTCAGTAATGCATTTTAAAAGTCCACTGGCTCGAGAAAGCGAATTTACAGTTTGCTCAAATTTCAGATGCGTGCGTAATATCTGATAATGTTTCACGTGTATTAACTGAAAAACTGTAAGTATATGTAAAGAGAGGTTGGGTATATATGTGTGTATTCTTTAGATTAATTACATAACCAAACTACCACTGTAAAGTAAATTTGATAATTGACGTAATAACTAAGTTTACTCGATAATCCTGGTTAACTACCGAAGCGTCAATACGTACGTGTTTAACCATAGCCGTGTTACAGATCAGAATGTTTATGTAGGCGTATAGGTTTGCATTTTTATTTGTTAAAGATATAACTTAATAGGTTAATAATATATTTCAATATAATTAAGATATAAAATTTTGTGTGAGAAAAGAGCTATTTGTGCTATTTTATTGGGTTTCCTTCGTTACCATTTTTGTGATCAAGGATTAAGCTTGCGTGATAGATTCGGTAATTTAAATCCGAAACGCCAGCCAATTGGATAGTAAAATAGTCAAATGAATTTCATAGCTGCACTTCCAAAAGTAAAATGTTCCGTAAATTTAATTATAATTATAAACACAATGATATTAATTATTTTGTAGATTCTGAGTGGTCTATCGAAGAGCTGGTGCAGTTGATAGCTGGGGAAATGGGTATTTTAACTGAGGAAAAAGCAAACATCTAATTTGTCTAGATGACACGGATATTGTGAACACTGATGGAATTAGCGTAAGAATCCCAACGCACTTGAGCAAATTTAATACATTTCTGGCTAAGTTGCTACAAATGATTTTTCTTAAACATTAATTATTTTTGCTATCACGGGTGTTTTTCCTTCGATTCGTATTTGGTGAACGTTGACGAAGGAACGACATTGTTGTTCTGTTATTTCTATGGCTGATTTAGGGCCTATTAGTTCAGCTGTCTAAGTAGCCGAATTTATGAACATTTTTTGGTTTCCGCTACCTTATTGCAAGTACTCCGTAAAAGTAAATTATTGTTCACATAATGCATAATATACCACAAATAAATTTCATATGGCAACTTTATGTCCAACCTCAATTTTTTTACTATTCTTTAATTAGTTTAAATTGTTGGAATACTTCCTTGTGAGTAAGGATCTGTGGCATGGACTTGTTAACTCACAAGATTGACTATTTTTTATATCGATGTGCTGGCTGATGTGTGTTTGCGTAAATTTATTTTAAATTAATGATTTGTCTTAAGCTGATATTTGAAAGCTGAGGTACAAATTAAATTGGCTTTATGAGCTAAATATGGTTTACATACATAATTTTTGAGATTATTCTATCTTGTTGGCATCTTTGCTTATTTCAAATAATGCTGCCAGTATATTTCATGTGCAAATCAAATTTATCTATGCGGAAGTTTTATGCCTTTGCCAGTTGTGTTTCCTTCAATCTGCTTTTAAATAATATTACTAGTCAATCGACCGATCATACTAATCTAACGCCAGAACAATATATTTCATTTGAGTTCGTTGATGATATTGAATTGAGTTTTTCAGATATTTGATCGTGTGCATTAACATAAAGCAAGTTCTTGGGTAAAAAATAATTTTTCTTGTATTTTGTAACGAGGATGCCATCACAAGAGATAACACCCTAATTTGTATGTCATCATTAATCATTAATGTATACTGGTCGCGTATCAGCGCTGTAGTAGAATCTCATACAAAGACGGCCAATGACGGGCGGCCAAAATACAATTCTTACACATTTACGTTCCACTTTGGCTACCAAACATTCCCTTACAGCTTGTAAATAATTATGCATATTATGGCTATTGGGTAGTAAAATATCAGTAAGTTATACGGATGCAATATTGTTTAATACTTAAAAAAATTAGAAATGCTTCTTAAATATTTTATTATTTATTTCAGTAATGCATCCCTAGAAACGACAGACTTGTATAAATATTTCAATTTTCATAATCGTCACCGAAATTTACCATCATTACCTTTGCTTCAAACTAGCTTAAAGATAGCCTTCCATGTAACTTTTTTCTGCATTGCCACTTTCTTCCTTTAAAGCAACTTGCATTAACTATAATTTACATTGAGTCCAGTTATGGACCAAAATAAGAATATTGTCCGCACACTTTGTCCAATAACTTTAATGAATATTATACTGGAGGAAATTAGCAATGATGGAAGAAAATCAATTAAGATAATTTAATACTATACACAGATGACAAAGAGAGCAACAAATCCCAGTGAGTCGAGTATACAATTTAAATTTTTTTCAAAATCAAATTGATTTAAGTGTGTTTTAAATATAGAAATTGCACAGATTTGCACATAGCAAAAACTATAAATCGTGAGATTAGATTAAGAAGACTAAATATACAAAATAGTGTTACCCATGAGATACCAATAAAGTAATATTCTTTGCATTTATTCTCATACGCATTTTTGTGTGCGATTTTTTTACAATATGCAAGAATTTCATCTACTATGCTAATAATCAAGATTTTATAGTGCTGTATCCGAAAAACTTATATTAAACTTATTTTAAATCACGTTTGAGAAATTGAGATTAACATCGATTCCATTTTGTTTATCTAGTAGCAGAACAGCAAAATGTTCGTCCTTCGCACATATTGACGCGTTTTGATCTTCCATGGTCATCATTAGAGGATGAGAGAAAACCTAGCTAACGAGGATCAAACTGCAAGGCATAAATAATGTGTGAAAAATCATTCGTGCGGCTCTCACGCTTAACTACTTCGCTTACAGTGTACGTATTATAAATGTAGGCCGCGTAACTTCTATGCTGTAACAAAAAAAATTATCCAGCTTTTGCTAAACATATCAAATCACAAAATTAAAAAACATAAATATAGCCCAAGAACATCTGAAAGGTTAAATAAAAAGGACGGTGTTTTACAAAATTTAAATAGCCTAATTTACCAAAATCTTAAAAAATCCCTCGCAAACCATTTTCAAATAAAATGAATATGGATATTATTTAGTATCGTTTTATTTTACGTATTAAACAGGCACCCGCGAATGTCACAGAAATCGTTTTGCTTTTGATGCTCTTAACCTAACATATTAAGGAACATACACATCATACATGAAATGAACTGGTTAGAATAACTATTTTGTAACCTAGATTATGTTAGATAAAATAAATGTTAAAAGCATGTTTTACATAAATATCTATGTTAGATTTTCTGCAGTTGTTAAATGGAGTCTACATCTATTTCTATATCTATTAACAACGATTCATTAATAAATTAAAGAATATTGGTAGAAGGCTTTATGAACAAAGAAATTCAGCCGCGTCTCATATTTATACGAGTACCTTTTTTCAACAATGCGTATTTTCAATTTAAAAAAAATCCTTCGTATCTTTAACAATATTGGGGAAATTTTTTATTTATATGATCATCCATAGAGAAACATTAATGAAAATGTTCTTACAGAATTTTCCCTGATTTACCAAGAACTGAATAAAAAATTCATAATTATACCAAAATAATGACATGCCTATATAAATGGAAAATTACCTACACAACAGACGGTAATTCTGTTGTTATCTTTAATGTTTATTAAAATGTACCGATTCAAAGCACGTTTCTTAGGCAAGCTTAATTGTGAGATGACAAGTTTGTGGAATTAAAGTAAAGGGTTTTCTAAATAGGCATGCTTAAAATGTGTTTGATCATTAGTTTATTCACATTCTCAATATGCGATTTACTTGCTTTGTTCCTACAAATGTTTAGATTTGAAATACAAAACCCGTCAAGTTATAGGATAGTATTACATCTTTCAGTAGCATGTTTCTGATCCTTGAAAATAGTCAAATGATTAACAAACTGAAACATCAATTTATTTTTAGTTATTTTGATTTATGAGCTACCGATAGAACATCAATAGATTCAAACATTATAAAATTGATTTTATTTTGGTTTTCAAAGACCCACATCAAATTCATGTTTAATTATTCTAAAACAATTTTGGAAAAAAGCCAGTTAAAATTACTTATTAAATAAACACTTACTTGATCTTTTTCATACTGATAAGCTGATTATCGGTCATACCAAAAAGTAAAACGACCCCATCATCTTCGTTTGGTATGCCCAGCATCAAATCAGCGAAGTTGCTTATCTTTACTGTGAACTCAAACTCAATTTTGCTATGGTTGGTCTGATCTACAGTGGAGACAGACTTTTCATCAAAGTTATGACCATCCATAGAATTGCAGTTCAAATTGATTACAGAATTAATTTGAGTATAAAAGACATATTTTTTATAAAAAGGAAAGTAATGACTTAAGATACGTTTGAACTATAAATGCGTCGACAATTAATTATGACATTATCTATATTAAAATAATTATAATACATTAATTACCCTCAGTGTAGTAGTTATATTAATAAATAGGAATAATAAAGTACAAACAAATTGTTATTTTATAAATACCTGCATGTCATAATAAGGAGTTAAAGGCAAACAACACTTTTAAAGTTAGGCGTTCATTGTTTGTGCGGGCAGCGATAACAAATATATAAATCAAGGTTGTGAGCATGATATAATCACAAATCTCATTATGTATAAGTATTTTACCATAAACTAAGCACAGTAAAGTGCACAAAAGACAATTCATTTAGTAGATCGGTTTCATCCTTATTGCGAACTCTTCAAGTATTATCCGGAACTTGCTGCAGACAAGGCTCGGACCTAGGTACATATACTTCGGAATCTGTGACTCTAACCAGTGGGCCACCTCTCAGCACGTTACACACAATTTTCAGTCATATTCCAACTAAAGATTTTGGTTAGCTTTTCCTTCAGGTGGAGCTTTCACACCACTTATATGCAATGAATAATATAACTATGCTAGATTGAAGAAAGTACCAAGCTTTATGCCATAAATTTCCTGATTAAAAAATACCAAAAAATAGATTTAGGGAACAGATTTTAGCCATATAATTTGTGTTTCTGATATTTAGTAGGTATTAAGATGTTTTCGTCTAATAGTAACCATTTTCAAAATAATAGATATCAACATTCAACTGACACGCATATATTGACCAATTATGTAATGTGTTTTTGGCGTAGTACTTACACCCAATAGTGAGTCGACATTATGCAAAAGAACGCATGTGTACTTTTTGTTAATTCTGACGTTCACCTGATTATCGGGTTTCGATCCCATTTGTTTGCATCCGATGTACATAAAATTTTATAAAATATAAAAGCTTTCCAAAAAACATCTCAAACAATCCACACATGTGAGATGTATAATAATACAACGTGTGAGTTGATAAAGGAGTTATAAATTTCGAAACCAGTTACTAGTAATAATGAAAATTATTGATAAACGTCTGGTATACAAACAAAAACATAGTGAGTTTAAAAAATAGAGAGAATTATAAGAATGCCATAACTGTCACTTTCGTTACTAACTGCCATCCATTGAGACACAACATTGAGTTAAATAAACAAAATTGATAATTCTTGTCATGTACATATTGTGTATCAAGAAACAGACAGAAAAAACAAAATGGATGACCCACACCGTTTTTATAGAACTCATAATAGAAATAATCACATTTTGAAAGGCTATCCATCTACACAGCCTTGATATTGTCAAAATAATGTTACTTGCAGTTTACATCACAATAAATAATTATTCGTAGTTAGTGCTGATAACATTGTAGTTTATATTAACATATAATTCATTAATGTCGAACCGGTAACAATCACGGGACCAAGAGTATAAAATACGTGCAGAGAAACCATGTTAAATACAGTCTCCATGCCATGTTAATACAAATGTACGAGAAATTTTTGACAAAAAGTTTCAGAGAACATATATAATTGTCAAAATGATTTGGGAAATGTTTCGACATGCGCAATCGATGATTGCTCAATTTCATAACTTATAAACTTGTAGCGAAACTGCAAAAGTGATGTTTGTGACTGCATAGAAATTGTGTACTTAAAATATTTGGCCAGGTACAATACAATCAAAACGTCTATAGGACTGAATAATGCAACTGAATTTTTTTATTTCATGGATTCATTACCATTTAATCCTCGTTCGTCAGTTTTTAATCATTCTGTGGTAATGCTTGACGAAGATCGAAATGCGTAAGAATATACGACTGACGGTATTTGCAACGTAATGTGCGATGATTTAATTAAAACGACATTGGTGCTTATCTAAAGTTCGCAAAAATAAATTAAATAAAATGATTTTTGCTTGAGTGGGCAGTATTTTCATTCAATCCATTTTCCCAATATTATTTTCAAAAATAACGTCGAAATGCACAATAGTTGTTTGAAAATGATCTTTTCATTATGTGAGTGAATTGTGATTCTAATTTCGAATTATAGCTACTTTTGGTGGGGGAATATCATGTATTAAAATTTTGTTTAAGTTTAGCAGAAAAAGACTCAAGAGTAGCACATTTAGTATTCGTGCTAATTTACGAGAAACGTGACTATTGCATGCAACTGAGTATGAAAAATTAATCATAAATCTTTGATAATGTAAAAGAGATTGAGATATGAATTTGATTGTGATCAGAAAAAATAGAACATTTCGTCAGATAAGCTAGTAAGGCACGCGTCAGTACATACGACTAACAATAGTTTCCCTATGCTGTGCGACTAGTGAAATAAAATGCAATTCATTTTTATTTCAATTGTGCGAATTTGATTTAAAGAACATTTATCACAACCATCGATATCAGTTTTTATTTAATCCTATAACTATTATAGGTGCGCGAAAGCTGCACAAATGTAATATTCAAGACTGAGCAGCAGTCTGTAGCTAACAATACTAGTCAAGTACATTTTTGAAAGACTACTAAAGATGAGAGGTACACATCTGATTATTTATAACGTTCATATTTATTGTGGTTTGATCTTCGTTAGATAGTTTGCCGTCATACACTGACCTCTAACACCGAAGGTCGAAACGTGTCATTACTTGAGATTAACGGTATCTTTGCTATGTTATGTGTTTGGTCTAACAAAATGAAATGGTTGTTTTCATTAATTTGACTATCTTCATTAGAAAAAAAGCATTAAATGCTTATTGGGATTTTACTGAAATCTGTGCTACATTTCTTTATAAGATGAGGGATATATGTTTACCATAATCATATACGATATTAAAAAATAAATAATGTAATAGATAATTATCTTTATAAAAATTCTATTTATATATCTTTGGAATAAGGCTTTCAAAATTTAAATGTAGTTTACTCCAGTTTATTGTATAATTTATTCGTCTTGCAAGTATCTAATTTATTTTTGCTTAAGCAAGATATATAAATATAAATTTTGTTATATGCGTTATCCCATAACGTTACATCTTTAACAGGACGTTTCTCACTAAATTTTTCAACCATTTTACTATGTTTAACATAAGTTATAAATGTATAACATATTTAACATGTAAATCGGTATTAAATACTGCTTCGTTTGTTCTTAAATAAGCAAAAAGCTTCAGTTTATAATAGAGTTAATAAAGAAAACATGTATAAACCAGTAATGGATTTGTACAGATATTACAGTTTCGAGTTCAGTCAAATTTAACAGGTACACAATTTTTTTTAACAAGAGTATTGGCGAGCGTATGTGACAGGTATAAATACTTAATTGAACACCTTTTAGAAAATTATCAATAGAATTTTAACATAGGAATAGTTTAACCAACATTCCGATTTGGTATAGTGTATGTGACATTACCAGATTTAAGAGTCGCATTTTATACTTTTAATACATTAAATATACGCATTGGGGTTTGTACCTCAATTTTCAGTTTGCTGTCATACTATGGTGACGACCATGGAAGACCAAAAAGTGTCTGTACGTATAACTGATGAATGATTTTCCAATCTGCGCGACTCGTTAAATAAAATTTGATCGATGTTTATATCAGTTCTTCAAACTTGATTTAAATAATTTATATTACCACATGCGCAATTAATGATGGCTTTATTAAAAACCATATAATGAAACATAGACAAAAGCATTTTTTGCGACTACTATGATATTGTGAAGCAAATAGTCCAGTTTAGTACAATCCATATGAGAGTTAGAGAATTAAGAGCATAATTTTCTATATCATAATTACAAATTGCACTTTAATAAACGATGGAAATTTTTTCGTCGTTTTCTGTTTATCCACATAAAAATTCGACCGATTAATGAGTGATAGTTGTGTTTATATTAAATGCAATAACTTCATTGAAATTCATATTTTTGTCAAAATCCGCACAAACAATAATATATTTATTCGCAGTATTTTCACCATTAGTAAATACTACTGGTCAATTAGATTAATATTATATATTTTATGCAGTATTTCATGTAGTCAAAAAATGTAAAATGAAATCTTGCAATTAAATTTTAGTTAAATTATTCTTCTTTGGACACCTTTCTTTCTTTCTTATAACAATCAATCGTGGCTATGTAGTTAGAAATTCAGTTCAAATCCGTAACTATGAGGAACCACCTAAAGGATAGATCGAACAAATTATATTTTTATTAAAATTTAAACTTGCAAGCAATGCGCGGTTAAGTTGGCAAAGTGAATTAGTCGCATAAATCTGAACGAATATTTTTCAGTTTCATATTCCGACCACTATGGTAATTAAGGATAACTAAAAAATAAGTATGAAACTGGTCAAGTAGTGGAATTTTGTATGATATTTAATGCAGAGTATAGCTTATACTAATAGCATATGTGCTAGGAAGCCATGCATTTAGACTTCCATCCAGTTAAACTTGCCCAGTTTGAAATATACCTGGATAATAATAACATATCGTGGATGGCTGGTAAGAAATATGTCCAAAAGTCATAATGACGAAGATCACCAATAAAAAAAATTAGTAAAGAAAATTGAAACTTGTTAAATATGCTCAATTTTAATGACACAGGAGAGAGTCGCACGACTCTGATCAAAATATTACCGAATACATAGCCCGGCCAGTTAAATACTGTTTGTTGCGTAGAGCTAATATATATGCAGTTGTGTATTAAGTGTTGCGCACCTAGTAATAAATTATTACAAATATGACCACAAGACTAAACCAAAGATATAATCTCATTTGAACATTCATTTCGTGCTTAATAGCGGTTCCTCAATAACAGCCGGTATTACGCCTTATAACCAAATTATATTTAGGTGAGGAATGTGGGAAAGTTGACAGTACACTCTCCAGTACGAATTTGTAAACCTGCAGTAATGAAGCTAATTTCATATAAAATCTTCGACAATGCAAATTCAAAGCCAACTCACTATATATATATATATATATATATATATATATATATATATACCAAGTCTTTAAAGGTACTAACACTATAGCATTGTGTCAGTACCCGATACCAACATTATGGTGTCGAAAGGTACATGGTAACAACACTATTGTTGCCGAGTCGGTACATGGTACCAACAGGACTGATTTCAATGTATGCTAAAGTTCAACAAAATTGAGAATTAAAACTATTTCTGAACACCTGTAACTCCAGCAAATCCATACATTCTGACCTTGATATTATTAACGGAAAGCATAATCTCGTGCACATTCGTTTTGTGCTTACTGGTAACTCAACACTAGGAGGCAGTTTTACGCCCTATATCCACTATATACTAAAATAGCTCGTCCGATGACACAATTTTATACCTATTACACATTATTAGCATACGTTTTTACATTAATCCAGAAAGATCTCCAGCTGTTTTTCATAATTTTAGCTCTGATAGCCGTCGCTTCTTTTTTGTGTAATACTTTATGTGGATATTTAGTGTAGATTTTATTGTTGGAAAAGCAGATTAAGATTTTATACCATAATTCTAATATTGCTGAAGATTTAATGATTCGTTTTCATGTTTGATGCCAAGAACTTTCTTGTCTGCAGAAATGTCATTTGATTATAGACTAGTTAATTTTTTTGATGCTTTGCTGCTGATAATTGATTTTAATGGAAATCTAATTTATAAGTAATTCTTTTTAATTACGCCGATTCATTTTCTCTAAGAACGCCGAATAAATTTAATTTCAATTGGTTCTGTTCTGAGCCGTTACAAAATAAAACAAACTATCACGAAAAGATAGTTTGTCTGTTCAATTTTATGCCAGATTGCGAAGGCTTTACTACTGACCATTTAAATCATATTTTTGCACTAAAGGAGACGTTGAAGTAGGTTATTTATATTTAGTGCCTTACATTCAGATAGCATTCAGCTGTAGTCTATTTTATGTCAAGATGTAATTTAAGTGGATGCTGATTTGCAGTGTGGCTTGTTCATTTTTATAATTAGTCTACATATCAATTTCTCCACAGACGTGCGAGTTGCGTATTTCATAAATTCATAATTTGTGAGTATTTACTAAACATTGAATTAGGCAGCAAATGCTACTTATACAGAAAACCTCCTTATTTATAGGTAACTCATCTAGTACTTGAGAACATTTTCATCGACCAGTACTCGAACTAGGGCATATTTCATTCGGATTCTTGCAAAAATCCATTTCATCACTGCTGCTGTTAACTACGCACAATTTTCACTTTAATGCCCAATCCTTATGAATTCTCTTTCCCTTAATTTGAGCCTACTTGTTAACTTTCCCAACCACGATCTGTAGTAGCAGAATAGGCAATGTGGACTAGTGGGAATGATATTAAATTGATATTTTACAGAATAATTTGGAACATGTATGTTGTCAGAGTAAATAAGACATTATATAAGACAGAAAAAACATTTAATCGTGTTGAAAGGCTTCGTTCTTATTGGTAACTGGACAAAAACATCCTAGAATTAGTCGCGACCGAGGTACTAATCCCAGCACATTTGCTTCGGAATTTTTCTATCAATACTGCCACCCTCAGCTGCATACATAAAAATATATATCCTATGGTAGTCTTATTTTTCATAAATTTGACTTCTTTACAAATATAATGTTGGAGGAATGTATTTCTTTAATCTAAACAATTTAAATTCCTTGTTTATTGATTTTAAATTCAGAACTACATGTCGGTTAAATGAAAAATTTTAAATCTATGGATCCATCGCCAAGTTATTCCTGATTTTCTGTGAATAATGTACTTGCATTATTTTCCAAAATTCACCAAAAATATTAATGTTTAGCACATGGTATGGTGTAATTAAAAGCAGTAGCTTAGTTGTGTTCCACCGTGATAATTACGTTATAAAATGCAAGCAATGCGAGTAATTCGCATGAGCAACTAATATTGAAATGCATTAATAAAACAATCAAAATACAAGTATCACTGGTGAGAAAAATAATTCAACGAACTTGAGCAATGGAGAGACTATAGCGCGGAATACGTCTGAGACCATCAAGTAATTGAGTACCAAACGGCGTCATTCGCTTGAGCATCTGTTTGTTTTAATGAAAAATATTGAGGAGGAAAATTGAAATACACTGAGACTAAAAAACAATATAGTCTGTTCATATTTCATCCTCAAATAGGATTTAAACTCAATATTTTGCGGTGTGTAAGCATTCAGATTATCAATGCCGCGTTTTGCGTACGCGGGTAGTAGCTGTACACGGGCAGTTACACAAAGATCCGATTTGTCACTATTTCCAATTTTGTTTTGTCTTTGATCAGGTTGACTCATTTTTACTTCAATTGGAAATGCGGTTCTATCACATCTTTGTTTACTGGCGACGTTTCGGTGCCTACTTTCCAGCACCATCATCAGGCAACACAACACTGATCATAATAGCAGATTTAAGCAAATGTGGTAACCTCGTTCCAAAACCATTCTATTTATATATTTTTTTGACTCAACACTAGTTTTAATCATAGAATTTGTCTCAGTAACTAAACTCAATATATAACTATTTGTAATTAGCAGACCAATCCTTACCTCACCTATCTCAAAGGTGTTACGATATTATATTTAGATATATATGTATATAGATATAATGAATTATTTTAGTCATATGAGCAAATATTCTTATGCAATTATTTCTAAGAGTTGATTAACTTCGCATTGTGCTTACGATTAGTTTTTTGAAAAACGTTAGTTGTCCAGACTATCTCTATCTTTCTCTCTTTAATCGTTCACCTAAGCGTCGATATAACATTCACTCTCCATCCATCTACGTTACTTGCTGCTCCATATTTGAACTAGTTTGTTGCTATGTGCGCAATACCTCACACACCATTGTATACATTAGAGTTCCCGGCTTTAAATAAAATACAGTATATGATAATCAAGGTTTTAGTTTTAGCATTTTTTTTTTAAATTTTGATTACCGTGACATAGTAGCAATACCGTTATAACAAATAACAAAAGGTTCGATACTGTCTCTCTCCCCTAAAATATTCTGCATACGAGATGAGATGAGGTATAGGTGAGGTAATGATTGGTCTGCTAATTATTTAAAAAAAGTTATATATTGAGTTTAGTTAATGAGACAAATTCTATGATTAAAATAGTGTTGAGTCAAATATATATAAATAGAATTGTTTTGGAACGAGGCTACCACATTTGCTTAAATCTGCTATTGTGATCAGTGTTGTGTTGCCTGATGATGGTGCTGGAAAGTAGGCACCGAAACGTCGCCAGTAAACAAAGATATGATAGAACCGCATTTTCAATTGAAGTAAAAATGAGTCAACCCGATCAAAGACAAAACAAAATTGGAAATAGTGACAAATCGGATCTTTGTGTAACTGCCCGTGTACAGCTACTACCCGCGTACGCAAAACGCGGCATTGATAATATAGTCTGTTTACGATCTCAAATTTTTCAAAGTTAATGTTAACGCATAAACCTTTTATTCAAATAAACCAGACATTGATTATGCTGCAACAGATCAATGCATTATAAAATCCAATAAATCCTGAGTCATTAAATTTTGATATTACACAGAGATAATAAGTTTCCACTAATTAAACAATCTTTGATTGCAGGTGACATACAATTCAAATAAAATTAATATCAGTCTATAAGAGCTTAATGTCGCATTTATGATTTCAATTGCATTATTTTTGCCTTTCGGTTAGATAAATTCAGATTTTGCCGTAGTATTCGGTTGAGGACCATAGAAAATTGACATGCGACGGTTCGTTCTATTGACGGTTGTTATAGTAGGTTCTGTATACCATTACGTTTGCTCAAAAGTCAATGTTAATGATATGATATTTATTGCATCACAAAATCAAAGAATGTAAACGACTCTCGTTTAATTGGTATCGACCAAAATAAGTGTAATTATGCACGTCACCAACCGGAAAATAAAACATGCAATTTAAATTGTTTCTATTTATACAGCAACTAACGAAAATGAGTTTAAGTTTATGATTGCCAGAGAAGAAAATCAGCCGGGTTTCTTGTTTTTTAAATTATAATTGAAAGTCCTTAGATAAAAATATCAATTCAGTTTAGCTAAACATTTATTACCATATACAGGTTTGGTCCTCGTTAGTCGGGATTGAATTCGTTCATGTAAGTTTATTATGGTCCTAGAACAGTAGTGCGTCTAATTGATGGAATTTATTTTAAAATTTAAAAAATAAAATAAATAAAGAAACAATGGCTCATTTAGAGATGACAAAAATATAAATAATGATAAAAAATCATCAATAAAATATTTCTCAATTTGCGTATTTAACGACACTTTTTTCAAATAGCCTGGCTAATTCTAATAAAAGCTACAAATATTGCAATGTAAATTATTGCATTGAATCTGAGCAGAATAATGTTTTGCCAAATAAAAAATAATATCGAAAACTATAAATTACGGTTCTCCCCAATTATGATCTATTTTTCTTCGTTCTCTATTAAAGAACAATACAATTCTAAACGTCTCAACATATTAATTCTTCACTTGAAATTTTAAATGAATTTAAGAAATAAATGTTTTGTATGCAAACGAATTAAAAATAGTCACCTTTTATTTATTAAAAAAATTACATTATTTATGCAAATTTTTATCAAACAAATGACAAAAAGCTCATATGCAGCAGAGTGGCTTAGTGGGATAAGCAACAGATACCGAAGCAGATGTGCCCCGGTTCGAGTCCTCTCAGTGGTAAATTCTGGAAAGTACGTGAAGAGTTCCCAATAAGATCGAAACTTGTCTACTGAGTGAATCGATTTTTACATTAGGCAATACTGAGTTTATACTGACAAATTTATGTATATAATGGGCCCGGTGTTTATATCAAGATCGCAACTCGGATTTAAATAAGATGTTCACGTGTTATTTTTAGATCAGTCATTATTATGCATTTGTGATTTTAAATGAGAAATAAATCATGTGTGAAAGTATGCATCTAATTTAAAGAAGTTGTATTCAACACAGTTAAGAACAGGCCATTTACTATTTGTCAGAACTCAACTCGACTGTAATATCTGGTAATTTATATGATCACTTTTTTAAAGAAATGAAGATAAGGTTGAATTAAACACACATAATAAACGAAAAACAGGAAACGGGAAATGTACATACTGAAAAATGCGAGTACACACAAACGCATGATCAATGACCAGCTTATATTCAAAACTTGTGGAATAATCTTTTGTTTATTTATCCGTGGATCAGGAATTTTGCATACAACTGCCTCAGATATGCGTAATTCTGTTTTGAATTTTTCTTTTAAGAACAGCTGGAAATCCGCCTGCTTTTTGTATGCTTTTTATAAACAATGCTTTCATTTATTACAGCAACATGAACCTCTATTTCAGATGTGGGCAGTTTAGAATGTTCTTGAATTCGCTTCCTTAGTAATCGCTTAGATCGGCTTACATAGTGCACTAAACATCTATGACTTTGATATAAATAAAAAATTTTGAAGTGTGAGATTGCAAGAAGTTTATTATATACATTTAAATTTGGTAGGCGCTTTTTAATATAAACAAACATCGATTGTGTATTGAGTATCCGAGAAATTACTCATTTTTAATTCTTCGAATAAATATTTCGGATAGTGCGTTCTCTTTACAAAGTATGCTGACATATATTGTCTTTTAGTGTGGTATGGTTGCATTCCTCTCTGTCGTGGTTTAAGTTTTATATTTGCTTCAAAAAACTTTCAGGGTACGCGTTTCCTAATAAAGTTGCTATGAGCACCGCCGTTGTATAATTAAAGAAAAACTCATTACGCGGGTAGCCATAATTAATTTAATCAAGAATGCGATCGTGATATAAAGACCTGTTTCATTAGGTATATACATTTTTCAATATAAATTAAGCGTTGTATAATTTAGAAAAGAAAATTCATCCAGTAGACAGGTTTCGTCCTTATTCGGAACTTATCGCGTACTATCTAGAATTTTCCGCGAACAGGACTCGAAACTGCGCACGTCTGCTTCAGAATCCCTTGCTCTGTCCACTGGGCCACCCTGATCGCAACCTTGATTTATTTATTTTTTATCACTACTCGTGCAACCAATGTTCATTTATTTCTAAAAATGTTGAATTCAATATAATGTCCCCGGGTATCGTGTTGTCTTTTTTATAATTATAGAGTTTCGGTGGTTGGTTGGAACATTATGTTTAAAGATATGGTATATAGGCTCCACATAAAGGAAAGGCTAACCGAGGAACATTAGATAGTGTGTATCTAAAAATTTTGTGCAGTATTCTACAGAGTGGTGTAATGGTTAGAGAAACAGATTCGAAAGCAGACGTGCCTGGTTCAAGCACTGGCCGCGGCAAATTCAGGACCGTAAGAAATTAGTTCCAACTACGCACGAAACCGATCTACTGGATGAATTGACTTTTCTACATTATTCAATGCTTAGTTTAAACTCACGGTTTACTTAGGATTGGCTTCCTTAATAATAGTCGACATATAGTTAAGCAAACACGCGTCACGTATGCGCATGTGTGTATGCGTAGATAAAAAATATTCAATTTATTATAATTAATACACGTGGAATTCCATCTAAAGAAACTGCATTTAATAGACATTAATTTACATTTTGCACACATCAGCTTAATTTTTTATTCTTACCTTTTGAAAATATGTGTTACTAGATTTATCGCAATAGGTAAAGAGGGGGGGGGGCAAAACATAAAAAAGTCATATTCAATAAAATAAGAAGTATAATAAAAATATAAAATAAAATAGATGACGTCTAGACAAGAAAACATTTGATCAATATCTAACGAAAGAATATGAAATATAGGGAAAGAAGATAGAAGCCCTATAATAAACTTTCAATTCACTAATTTTTTTAAAAATAAATAAACAACCAATTGGTGAAATTTCGAAGTACTATATTCTTAATAATAGTAATAATAAAAATAAAATAAAAAAATAATAATGATAAAAATAATAATCCACTCTTAATCCGATTTTCTTAATCTTTTACTGGAGCTAGCTTCAAATTTCGATTCATGCAGTCGTATTTATCTACCATTAACTAATGCTGTATTCTAAATCGATTCTAACAACATTTCCACTGTTGTTTCATTCATAATATCATCTAGATATTTAATTTCGATAGATTCTCCAATCAATCCCGTCATCCTGTTACGAGTACATATTGCTATGCGTCTGCAATCACCCCGTTAATAGTGTGTCAGGTTTCCACTACATGTCGAGCAAGATCGGGTTTCGCAACATTCCTCTAATTATGATGCCGTTTAATGTTCGCCTCCTCTTACCTTGATTGAGCACATGGTTTCAACAAAATACATGAGATTCCAGTCATTACATGGGATATCATACAAAACTGGTGTTTCTGAGGGTCAAATCTTTCCTATTTGGATGGGGACTGTTTTAAAATGGTCCTTTAATTGTGTTTTAAAGCTATTCATGTTACATTCCTACTTAGTTTAGAGTCCGGTAGTAACATGATCTTACGATTTTCATTCTATAAATTAGCTTTTATATACTGTAAATTAGGACTAAATGAGCATCATTACCATTAGAGCTGAATATATCGCACAGTCTACCTAATTCCAACTTCCTATTCGTTGTCTTTTAATCTAAGGCTTCTTATTAACTTAAAGATACACATTTTCATACGATACGAGTGATAGGACTTGAAATTATGGAGAATTCCCGAGTAAGTACTATTCTTAAAATTATTTTTTTCGAATTTCTGACTATTACTTACTAACTTGAAATCCAAAAATGGTAATTAATCTGATGATTCCCGTTAAAGTTCATTTATTCGATTCGTTAAATTTAAGAGATTTACCATTTCATCATCACCATAGTTTTAGATCAATAATATGTTATTCTACAACAGCAAGTAAAATTTGGGCTTCCACATAATGCATAAAAGTGTTTGCTTTTGGGACAGAAAAATGTTGTCCTATTGAGACGCCTCGAATTTGTTTAAAAAATTGTTGCATAAATTTATAATAAGTAGAGATATGCACATACACATCACCTCCATAATGTGTCCAATCGTCATCTTACTTCCTTCCAATATTAGGGGATGATCAACTAGGAAACGTCGAAAACATTTAAGGCTTCAATTACCGGTATATTCATGTACATATATAGTATATCTAAGCTTACTAATTCATAATCTTCTTCTAGTACGCATTTATCAAAAATTTTGACCAAACAATAAGAGTTCATTTCTTTAAATCAAGTTTGCGAGCTGGAAGTAAACACCGATCAAGCTCGCAAACTTGATTTAAAGAATTGTTACCACCACCCGCGCAATCAATTATTATTTAATAATAGTTCATCAATTTAGGGTCAGAGAAATAGGAATATTTTCTTATTCTATGATACGGAAACTTAGAAATTTAAAAAAAAAATTTATTTGGTTAAAAAAACCGAGGTAACGTCCGATTGAAATTTCCCTTTATCCTTATATGAATGAAATTTTCTTGTTTTCATAGCCTATGAAATGATGTCATTTATAACTGATCTTTCATTTGGAATAGTCGTATCTGAACCACGGTTAAGTAGTTCAACTTGATCCTTCTTAAAAATTAGCGTTGTTAGATTTGCTATCCGATTATCTACGATTATATTCTTTTTTCTTGGGAAGTTCTATACATTCCCAAATCAGCCGGTTTTCTATCATTTGTAATCCAGACTTTATGAATTTCTCTATTAAAGGCTTTATCACTTAGCTCATGTATACATTTAAAATTATTTTCTTGTAAAAGAGAAGTTATCATCGACCTTACTTTATTTTACTACTAAATAAGTAACAATTTACGATTAACTAAATCACGAACCATAGTATTCATCATAATTTCAAAACATTCATGCTTAAGAGACATATCATACGCATTTAATATAAAATTTAATTTGAAAAAATCGCAAACATTTAGTAATACCACATTGTTTTAAACAATTATTTAAAAATAAAATATTTGAAACTTGCCACACGATTTGCTTCTTTACTTGCATGTACCTACTGTACAACTTGACAGTGTTGTAGCTTTAATCTCATATTAAGTTTTGCCTAAAGGATTGACAAATTGGGAAACGGGATTTATCAAAATTACTTGATCTGTGTTTGGACTAACACAAGCTTAATTCCAGCTGTTTTGTTTTTTGAATAAGTGGTTATATTTTTTATATTTCCAGATAGAACATGAAGGCATCAGCTAGTAGACAGCCCAATGGATCGCCCAAAGATATTCCATCGACTTGGGTTAAATATTGACCGATTTAGGAGAATTAAACATTTATGGTGCACTTATAGTGGAGAATGTGTAGAGGACGTGTAGGTATGGGGAACGATGTGTGGTTAGTATCAATGAACAAACAGAGCAACGCGATGTTTTTATCAACTTGTAAAATGACTTGTTACATAAAAAAGGTATTTTTTATTCTTAACATTGCAGAATCTTACCATATTTAAATATCAGAAGAATTGCAAGCAGAATTGTTTGAAATTTAAATTTAATAATTTTTGTAAAATGGCTTTTAGTTTCCTCGTGCGCTTATGCTGTGGAGTGTGGATCTTTGATATGATGAGTCTTAATGGCAGAATGTTGTTCGTTCCAACTACTTTGCACACTTTCTAAATGCAGTATATTCTGGTCATGCGAGTTTCAGGCGACCTTTGATTTTCATTAAAATTTGTATCGACGGTTCTTTGCCACATCCTCGGTAGTTTTTGAGCTGTCTTTATTTACTTGGCATGGTTTGAATTTCTGTTGGTCATAAAGAATATTGTTTATTTGATTAATATTATCATTAATATTCAAAAGAAGGATGCATAAGACATTGTTTGGTGTCATTAATCTAATTTTGTTATTGTGCCGTGATCACTCAAAGAATTGAAGCACAACAATGAAATTAGATTAAGGAAGCTAAACAAAAGTTCAAGTTTCATTCTTATGAACACCAATGAATATTTTAATCAAATGAGCAATATTCTTGATGAGCAGAATATCAAACCATGCGAAGCAAATAAAGACAGATCAGAAATCACCGAGGATGTGATAAAGCGTGCGATCAAAATTGTATGTGAAGCAATATGGTAAAGTATCGACGAGACAAGTTCTACTGAAATGCTTAACATTATATGTTGTCTCAAACAAGAAAAACCAGAAGGCACATGTGCGGCCAGAATGTACTGCATAACGAAAATAAACAAAGTAGTTGGAACGAGCAACATTCCGCCATTAAGTTACATCATGCTAATGCTTAACACTTTAGAGCACATAATGGCGAATAAACTACAGGCCATTCTACAACCAGTATAAAACGAAATATCAAACAATTACGTTTGCGATACACTTAACTTTATAAATATGGTTAAATCGTAAAATGTCAAGTATACAAATGTGATTTCTTTCGATGTAAAAATCTACTTACAAGCACCCCTGTTAATAAACAATCGATTTGCTCTGTAAGTTCGTCGATAATACCCATTCATCATTCCCCATACCAAAAGTTCGTCGACAATTGATCCAAAATAAGTGCAACGAAGATGTTCAATTTATCTAGAATGGACAATATTTCACACATGTCGATGATGGTAGCGATGAACTGTCCGTTAGGAGGTATGTTGATGACACTTTCATAATCAAAAGCAAAATGACGAAATATATGACATGCTGAAATTTTTAGACGACGTGTACCATCACTATCTATTAACTTACGAGAGCAAAAATCCTCATTCAAACGCACTGCCTATTTTGACGACAGCAAACTAAATAGGAAAATATATCGGAAACAAACATTGCCGAGACTGTATAGCCATTAACAAAGCGTAGTCGCAATTTCGCAAAAGTGAAATTTGATACGCTATTTATCCGACAGAATAAAGAAAATCGGTTCTGAAGAATTTCAATGTTAATAAATGGCGATATTCATGGCAAATTTATTGGAAAACGCAAACCCTGAAAAGTTTGTTGACGCAAACAGAAAACATAAAAAACGATGATAGGGAATACAACCGTACCCTAACTAAAGACTATATATATATATATATATATATATATATATATATATATATAAATGGCCTTTATATAAATAAGCAATTTTGGAATGTTGGTTTTCAAGAACTTATTCTTTCATTTATATTTAACAGGCGCTTTGTTGTATAGACAAACATCAATTTCGTATTTAGTATCCGAGTAGTTATTGATATTTTAATTCTTCAGTAAATATTTCCGATAGTACGTCTGCTTTACAAGGTATATTATGTATATATATATATATATATATATATATATATATATATATATATATAGCAAATTCAAGAGAATTTTAAACTCAAAATAGCTGGCGATAGCTAAACACACTGTTTATTAGATACATACTCTAAATCAGACGAATTTCCAAGAGTTCTTTAAAGCTAAAT
This sequence comes from Eudiplozoon nipponicum, assembly GCA_029291075.1. NCBI lineage: Eukaryota > Metazoa > Platyhelminthes > Monogenea > Mazocraeidea > Diplozoidae > Eudiplozoon > Eudiplozoon nipponicum. The sequence continues at coordinate 183,525 of JAQBSW010000247.1, forward strand.
ACGAAAACGAATTGGATACGTCCGGTGTATGTTATATTAAACTTACTTAATCCTAAGCTAAATACACAAAAGATTTTCCAACTTGATTTGACTGTAAAGTGGCAAAATTTTTTTGTTTGTTTATGTACACTTGTATTTGCGTGTCACAACAGGTACGTTTCTCGTTTCCAGTTTGTCATGCATACTATGTCTTTAATACATCTTTATCACCTTTGTTTTCCAAAACTCGACTGTATTGTTGACCAGATGTTATTGTCGAATTGAATTTTTGCGAAAAGGAAATAGCGTTTTTAAAAAATTTTGTTGCACATACCTGAATTATAATAAATTCATACTTTTACGTATGATTGTTTTAAATAATTAAAAGTACAAACGACAAAGAGACCATCAGTTATTATACCTTTTTATTTGTGAGTTAATCGTAAATGAGTTTTGTCATAAAAAATAATCCATTTATACGATTATTTAATTGTCCTTCAAAATAAACTAATATTTTTTAGCATTTTAAAAATCAAGAATAGAACAGGAATGGAACTGAATTTAACCAGAGTCTGTCCTGTGTTATGTGCAAAATAAATCACATGCTTTACAAGTTTGGAATAAAATTTGTGATTCAATGTATAAACATGTATTAGGCAGTTCATTTATAAACACCATTTGAAAAATCTTCCGAAATAACTAGTTTATATATCAATTTCATGATTAGGTTGTTTCCAATATTAATGGGTTATCTATGTTTCAATGCTTTATAATTTTTTATTAAGAATTTACTTCACTGATGAGATCGCCATCGAAGAATGATCCCTGGTTTGGTAAATGTGTTGACTTTTAAGAAAATATGTTGTTAAAACTTATTTTATGAACATCAAGTAAAAACACATTTAATGGAAAATTTATCCGGTCAGTTGCTTTCTCATTAGTTACAGTCGGCGCTGTTTCTTCAGTAAATGATCTTTTTTCTGTGTTCTCAAAGATAAGTAATGCTTTTTACTAAAAATTGTGTTAATTTTATTAATGTAAAATTGTCAGGATAGCCGACGAAGCGCGTTGATAATAATCATTTAAAATACGAGATTTAAATTTCTTATAATCGAATGAATTATTTTTCTCATTTCAATATACGATGCAAGTAACGGGTAGATCTTTATGGTGGTGATTCCATTTAGTCAAAATTTTCTTAAGGCTACAGGAATGGCATTAGTATTTGATAATTAGAAGCATTTAAATCGGCTAATCAATATAGTATAAGCGTAAACACTTATTTTCAAGTAACTACCACATAACATCTTTTTCTCGAACAAAATAACCATGTACATTAACCATCTGTGCCGATACATAAACCAAGAAATTATTAACAATTGTGTAAAATCTACTAAAAATATTCACAGATGGCTTTTTAACGTAGAGTAGCTCCAAAAATGATTCAAATTATCTAAGATTATATTTAAAAATTTTAAATTTCGTAGTCTCAATCGAAAATGGAAGCTCAGAAGGACTACAAAGTAAATAGGTTAAGTGAATTATATGACAACTATTGAAAGTATAGATACTCTAAAAATCCTAATTACATGAGAACAATGCTGGATAGTCTAATCTATTACGCAGGTGCATTATCTAACACTAGCAACAGTGTCTGGAGCGTGAAAATAGTTTTGAAACCACCAGTTCTAAGTTAACACGCGAAAGCTTCCTCAGTATCTAACTGTTTGTGTTGAATTTTCAACAATTCAGTTACAAGAATAATTACTGTAATGTGTTAAATTCCGTTTGCTTAGGACATATCTGTTAAAAACAACTGAATTATCTTGCCTTCTCTATCTTTTGAGCATCAAGCCGCTCAAGTGCAGTAAAACTGTCGATTCCGTTGTCCAATAGTTGGGTTGCCAAGTCATCAATACTGAAGGAATTGATTGGCATCTGTAACACGAAAGCATCAACGCTTTGCAACTGCATACCTGGTAGTTGGCGGAATGCAGCCACTATATCATCAGGCCAAGCACCAATCGCTAAAGCTTTACGTAACTGAAGCACTGATGTTATACAAGATAGAAATCCACGCGGAGAATAACCTGCTGATTAAAACATTGGATTAAAATTTCAATGCTTAAATATTTCGATTATGAACTATGTGTAATTGTAGCAATTAAGTTTATGAAATTGTGCAACTTTCATCATTTTTCCTAATTCAAGGTATTCTGAGAAGTAATATATAAGGCATCTACAAAAGCGATATTACTTTATGCTGCTTAATTGATGAACAATTATGGGATAATATAACAGAAAAAAATAATTAAAATGGTTATACGAAAACGTTTTACAACAATATTTTTACTAAAAGTTAAAAATTTAAAAAATTCATATAATTGAGCGTTTTGGTGAAATATTTAATTTAAATTGAACTTTTTCTCATATCCTGTTTTGAAGCTAAATACTTGCACCAAAAGTGTAAACCGGTTTTAAACTGGTTCCATTTGAGAAGCTTCATACATGGCCGGTCGGAAATTCAAATAGTTCGAATTCAATCAAATAGGTTTAAGAATTTATAATGTACATGTCTTGCCACAAAATAATTTCTAAATTAATAAATTTAAACTTGTTATCGTAAAAATAAGTGCCCCATGACGATGCCAAATAAATCAATATTTAAAGTAACAAATTCCTTTTATGTTGATATATTTGCACAAAAATTGCGAAATGCAGGAAAAAATATTTTTTCAGCCATGATAAATTTTATAAGCTTATTTTAAATAAAAAAGTCAAAGAAATCAATATTTACATTTTAAATTCTAATCTGCATATTGTTTGATACAAATAATTATGTAAAATACTAGAGAAATATATATAACTAAAATAAGTAACATTAATGAATCATCAGATTATCTCTCCAGAACTATTTGTTTCTTTTTGAGGTATAATCTAATTCGATTGCAAGAAATAGGTTAAAAACAATCACATTTAAATTACAGTTTTAAATTAATTATAATATTTTTCATAATAAACTTGATTGTACGCCTTAAATTTACCCTTATAGCCTATAGGGAATAGTTTTTTCACAAGATTTTATTGAATACCGTTTTTTCATTCGCTTGCCCACGTGAAAGATGACGCACCTACTTCACAATCAAGAAAAATTGGCTTTATGTTAACTTGATGGTTTATCAGCTGCATTAATAATTAATTGAACGGTTCAGAATGACAATCTTTTTATTATTTTTAACAATAGTTTAATGATGTCTATGCATTTTATCAAAAAATGCTTTATTCCATTGGATTTATAGTAAAAGATAGAATTAATATAGATATTTAAAAAAACATTGTAGGACACAGAGTTTCAATGAAAAATAATTCTCTGTTGATTTCAATTTGAGGCGTCTATTTTTCATAAATAATGTCTTATTAGAAAATAATACGTGAGCATTGCTTAAATTATATCTGAAAAATATCCACGCAAATTAGATAAATAAAAATATTATGAATCTTCAAATGGACATAATTTTCCCGTGAAATATAACTGAATTTTATGTCGAATTATCTAAACATACTAGTCGAATAGTTAATTTGGTTTCCAAAGACAATTTATTTTTACTTTGACGAAATAATTAAACGTAAGGGTTCTTTATGATTTACGATCAATGCAACTGAGATATCTGATGAATTTAATGAATTTTTTCCAATGAAGTAATAATAGAATGCATCAATCGCTTTAAGATACTGCCGTAGGCAGAAACTTTCAAAGAAAAATGTTGCACGACCTGAAATAGATTAATTACCTGGTCTTTGTTGAGTCAAACAAGATTTTTGCATCCTATGTCTTCACTATGGCACCGACTATTTCGACTTCGGGTTTCGAAAGCTTTTTACAACGGCAAGTACATTCCACAAACGACTTGACAATGAATACATCAAGTTTTAATTATAGTCTAAACCGTTTCATTTTATTAATTTCTTTATCACTGGAGCTTAACTGTCTTTTTAATAATGTAAAAAATCAGACAAATACACACACATAGATGAAATACACTGTCCACCTTGTTTCTCACGCCAATCTAGCTCTAGGTGAGAGAATATTGCTCTACTGCGTAATTAAACTGAAAACATACGCAAATCGTGACTGAGCCAAAGCAATTAACGGTCTTGATTGTTTGTCTAACAAGGAGCACTAATTGACCGATTGAAAAATATGTTCAAGGATGTAAGAATAACAATTCTGTTATTGTAAACTATATGTGCGGTGGTTGAATGCCTGTAAATGTCTGTAATAAAATATGGGGATGGGAGGAGTAAGTCCGACTTGCATATAGTAAAACTGCATGTACAGATTTATTATACACACGACATTTAAGTAAGAGTAAAATACTCGCGTTTCTCAATATATGGCGAAAGTAAGAGAATGCAGCACTAGCTTTCGTGATTTCCATGCACACCACGTCAGATATATTGCCTGAGTTACTGTTTAACCTTCCAAAATATGTTAACATATCAACTACGTTCAGAACGTCAATTTGTAGCTGCAAATTTGAAGTGAGTGGCGTGTAAACTTGTATAACTATCATACATTTGGAGGGTTCGAATTTCGTATCGAAAGACAGAACAACGACTGCTGATCTATTCAAGGTCGCCGAAGTAGACTCTGTATTGCCGAATAATAGTACGATATGGTCTGCGTAGTCGGGATCAAATAATCTACCGCCTGGGAGAACTTCGATGGCTACATTCTGAACGTATGGAAGAGTATTGCTTATAAAATTATCTGTTAAAAAATTAAACAAAAATGAGGAAAGTAAACAGCCGTGATGAACACCACTGCTGGTAGCAAATTTGGATGTTATTTCGCTGTAAATCTTAACGCAACAAAAAGTGTTTATTTGCGTATAATATTTAAAATTTGGCGCCATTTTGACAGAATATTGAATATCATATTGCGATCCATTGAGTCAAATGCACTCCTGACGTCTAGAAAGACGGCTACTGTGGGGCGATAATAAAAATGTCGCCATTGAAAAAATTGCCTTATGGTAAAACTATTATCGTTAAAACATCATCTTAAACAGAATCCAGCTTTTTCATCTTTAGTATGTATCTCACGCGAAGCGTTAAAATGGCATAAGCAAATTATAGCAAATAAGCTATATACAACTAGAGTTATGTTTATACCATAATGGTTATCAAAAGAAATACTATTTAGGGAAGATAGTATTAATTATGGACTTACGTAAAGCAAGTGACACGGTGTCCTAATTTCATATAGTTTAAGACGTTTAGTTAACACCCCAGAAATAATGTCACTACCATCTTTAAAAAAGCACAGGAGCAAATCTTTGGGTCTGGTAGCTTCGCGACGTTTCCATTATAGTTTCGCATCCATAAATAATTTTATTATTTGTGTCTAAAGAAATTAAACTATTTTTAATATTTCAATAAAAAAAATTATAAAACTAGTTTATAATTTGATATAACAGCTCAATTTTGTTTATCTTTATTATTTTTATCTTTTTAGTACATTGACAACAACCTGTCATTTTGGAAATTATTTAGCATACAATATTTAACACAGTTCCGAAAATATCAAATGAATATTTCACGTTTGTCTTATTCAAATGTAAATATAGGTGCTTTTTAACGAGAATTATGAACTTTTCGTTGGTTATATGTGAACGAATTTACTAACAAATATATCTGCATTGTGGCAATTTACAATTTAAAAGTATATCTAATAGCGAAATGGATTATCATATTTTCAATTAGCATGAGAGGTAAATAAAGTATGTTAAGAAATCTATACTATTTAAAATGAAATGATTGCATTGGCATCACAATTTTCTCTACATTGTATTACTAATTTCTATTTGTTGTTCCCTCCAGATTCTGTCAAGTTTAAAATTTCTGGACAAAGTGTCAAGATAGTATTTCCTGAGATAAGCTTAGTCTGACACGTGAAAAAATTTATTTTCTTATTCGAATTTATATGATTCTGCTCGTGATTGCCTGCACTTTCAAAATTTCAAGTTTGAAATTATTAGAAGAGTTGAGTACTGTACACGTAAGTCGTTATTAATGACCAGTGGACTCTCATATTTTCGAATTGCCGCAACTATCGTATACGAAAGTAAATGCTGAAATATGTGTTTCAAATATATGCACAATCACCGAGAAGGTATTTTGTTTAAAATCCTGTACTAAATTTACGCTAATTTCAAATACATTCAAACTTATCTTATTTTATTAGCTTTTATTTCATTTGAGCTCTTTAGGTATCTCATTAGACCGTAAGCTCTAGTTAGCCACCCACAATCTATTATTACAAGCCCGAAATTATTCAATCTAGGGACGTTATATTTAATTCAAGCTTCACGGCTTAAGTTTGATTTTATGAATTGTTAGTATAAGCTAAAATTTGTATAAGGCGCATTTGCAATTTGACTGCAGAATATTCTGGCAAGTACTTGACGCGTTCCCAATAAGGACGAAACCAGCCTACTCCATTAATTGATGTTGCTACCTTATGCGATGTTTAGTTTATACTGAAAAAAAATTTGAAAAAATGGTACCATTTACTTTTAATTCCATATATCTTTCCGAGATGATATGATGTTTGTTTTATAGTGTCAGATCCGGGGGGCTAGTTAGAATATCAGGTCTTAAGAAATGCTAAATAGGCTCCGTTTGAAGATAAGGTTAACTAAATAACTTAAAATAGCTTTAGCTATAAATTGCATGTATATTGCAACAGGGATGGTGCAGGGGTTGAGTTTAGAACTTCCAAGCAATTTTGCTCTAATTCTAGCCCAGGTTGCATTAAATTCTAGAAGGTAACTGAGGATTTTCCAATAAGGACAAAATTTGTTCTCTTTGATAAAACTACTTTACTAAAATACACAATTCTTAGTCAATAAAGAAACATGTATAATTAAATTCCGGCCATAATACATCAATTGAAATTAAATTCTCCAGTTGCCATGGGATCTAATCTATAACGACATATCGGGAGTGGCTAATTGTAACTTCAGTTCAATTGGGATGTCAAAAAGGCTCCAACTGAAATCAAGGCTAATTAGAAACCTGGTTGTTATATATATATATATATATATATATATATATATATATAATATATATATATATATATATGAAATTATGAAGTTTGTGGCAGTGGTGGCACGAAAACATTTGCAAGACAGCACAAAATTTTTTCTCCATTTCGAGCCTGATTCACGAAAAATACCTGAAAGTTATTTACGAGTTCATAATCAGACAAAAATCGGTCTACTTTTTGAATATTCTTTGCAATCTAATACAACTAAACGAAAGATGGTTGCGGTTGTGATGATTAAATTATTTAATTTAAGAATATGGTCATTAAATAACCACCAGTCTCAATGTAAATTAACATTATCAGTATAATCTAATTATTGCATAATGTAGAAAAGGCAACTGAAATCGTAGAGTGGTTTCGTCATTATTGGTAACTCTTCACGTACAGTCAAGAATTTGCCACGGATATGGCTCGAACCTGAGCAGGTGTGCTGCAGAGTCTGTTGCTCTAACAATTGAGCCATCCAGCCGCATACTACCATTATTTTTTTGTTATATACTAACTAGTGTTTCTTTATTAGCCTCCTCTTTATGCGGAGCCAATATGACGTCTCTTGTAGACCTAATGTTCAAACTAACCAAATTCGATCTGCCATTATTGAAAAATCCACAAAACTACCTCGAGAAGTGATATTAAATTGAAAATTTATTTAATTAAATGAACTTTTGGTGCGAGGGCGGTGATAAAAATAGTTTAAATAAGTTTTCGATTTTGATATAGACACCAGCCACAATATATACATAAATTTGCCAGTATAAACTGGATTTAAATAATTGTTGTTTCTGCCCGCGCAACCACTGTTTGTTTGGTTATACAAAAATTAAATTTAATACCACTGCCTCATGTAGCGTGGTGTCTTATCTTTAATGACAGATTTGGGTAATTAGCGGGTAATGGGCATCTAAATAGATGCCATATAGGCTCCACCTAAAGTCAATACTAACCAAAAACCGTTTATTAGTATATAACTGCAAATGCTGTGTAGTGTGCAGCAAGATGGCTCAACGGTTAGAGCAACAGATTCCGTAGCAAACTTCCCAAGTTTTAGCCCTATCCCAGGCAATTTCTGCACAGTATGTGAAGATTTCTCAATAGAGACGAAACTGGAATGCTGGATGGAATGCCATTTCTACGTTTTAAAAAGTTTAATTGATATTGAAAAATGTATGTTTACAGTGGGACTGGTGTTTATATCCAATAAGCAACCTTTATTTAAACAACTTAACACAATGCTTAGTTTATACTGACATAGAGTAAATGTATATACCTGTTTTTTTGCAATATTTTTCCACTGAACGAAAATCAAATATAAACGTCACGAATAATTTACGTTAGTTTTGGGAATGCGTTAATTCAGAAAAAGGTTCAGGGTCGCTAAAGACTTTCTCTAACTACCATGGTTGGAGTCATCACAGTTTCGTTTAGCAGAGTAAAGTTAAATTTATTGTTCCTGTTTCTATTTCAAACAGATTCGATGCTCAAAATCCGCTGTATTATGTGCCTACCAATAGATGTAAGTAAGAATGAGGGTCCCTTTCTACTAATATATGTTGCTACTGATTTATCAACTGTCCCACATAGTTTACTAATACTTTAACTTAAGATTAAAAAGGAATAAGAAATACTCTATATTTTACCTATTTAAGATATTTTTAAAGCATGTTAGTAATTTATTCATCATTATTTTTTAAACAGTGATGCTGTCATAATTTGGGAAACCGACGTGACATGTAAATCATTAAGTCATTTATTTATTATGAGTAACTAGCACAAAATAATTCATTAGAACTAGGATACAAGCAGGAATCCGCCTCTTTCGTTATCATTATTCAGTCTACATTCGAAAAATATCATACTTTGAACAAGTAATTGCATACAATGTTCAGTTAATTCTGTAAATAAATTAGCAAGTTTTGTAACACAACGAATTACTGATATTTAATAACTTTGTAAGGAGAAAACTACCTGGGAGACGAGATTTAATCCATGTGTTTGGTTTATAAACAAGTGTTGGATTCTCCGATGTTACAGGAATCTGCCAGTCTTCATTATTGCTCAGCTCAGGTTGATTATTTTCCTTTAGCCTGTGTTCTTGAGAAATGGAAGACGAGGTCTCAAAGATAGCATTTACATCCTCTACAGTGCTCTGTTCAAAGAGAGTTGCAAGACCTGGTTGTAGAAGAGACAATCAAATTCAGATTCTAAGACAGAACATATTTCTTTCTTATTTAAAAAAAAATACTGAAAATACATCAAGTTGAATCAAAAATGAATAATGCCATACGATTGTATCCAGCTAAATCATAAAAGTTAATAAATGAATACTTTTAAAGTATTCTGTGAAAAAGTTTAAAAAAATAATATTTTATTCACATCAATCTAGTAGATACAAATCAATAATTGCCCCGCCTGCAATAGACAAAAATTGATAGAGGCTATAAATTTATAGGACTAAGATTCATAAGGTTTCTTGCATAGTTTTATAAAGTGAATTACAGAGGATTTTCTGCTTAAGACTTTTAAAACTTTAATGAATCATGCATTAATCAATTTAATTTATTATAAAGTGTGATGTCACGCTCCAGACCATTCTTTGAACTAAAAATTAATACGAAATCATAGTTTAAAATAATGACACAAAAATATTTCCACATTTGATTTTTGTTTAATAATGTAAAACTCCTTTGAAATGATGCAATTAAATTCACGATGTAAGACAGTCGAGCGAAAAACAAAAACCACGCTAGTTTGAAATTCTTATCTAAACCAGTGTGTCAACATCCATGTGTTCAATATTATGTCTTTCTTTATCTACGATAATACTTTTCAAAGAGAGAATGCTACATTATTCGTTGGAGACAGAATGTAAAGCCGTTTACAAAACTACGAAACGTGCTAAGAGGCAAGTATGTATTAGGTGTTGCGAACCTAGTAACAAGTTAGTTCAGTTGTGACTAGAAGGATAAACCAAAGACAACATGAACGGCAAGTATAATCTCATGCACATTCGTTTCGTGCTTACTGGCGACTCATCAGTAGGAGCCGGTATTACGCCCATTAACCACAATATATTTGGGTGAGGAAAGTGGGATAATAGGACGATACAATCTCCTATCGTTTCGTGCTTACTGGCCACTCATCAGTAGGAGCCGGTACTACGCCCATTAACCACAATATCTTTAGGTGAGTAAAGTGGGATAATAGGACGATACAATCTCCTATATCCCCAAATATATTGTAGTTAATGGGCGTAATACCGGCTCCTACTGATGAGTCGCCAGTAAGCACGAAACAAATGTGCATGAGATTATACTTTATATCTTTATAGTTTTTCAAACAAGTTTGGTGAAATCGGAATAAAATATTTATAGTTAGTCTAAAAGTCTTTCGTTATAATTTCACTATAGCCCAAAATGTTATTCCTTCAATTTCCTTTTTTATATTGGACACAAATTTTGCATCTTTTGATATTTCTTTTCCTTCGTTTTGTTGCGATCTAAGTTGGGAATTGCACTGGTCTTGGTTGCATCTTTAAAGTACTAGTATACGCTTTTTGAAGCGATGCATTCAAGCAAACTTGAGAGCGTGAAAAATTTCGGTGTACAATTTTCATTGAAGCTTTTCTGAATCTCATTTCGCAGCTAATTCAATTTATGAATATAACCAATTTCTCAACGAGAATTGTGTATTTTATCAATGCCATTTTCCCTTTTCAACTTATCTTATTTATGACGGGGTCTAATAAATTTTTCACTTGCTTATGCGTTAGTTTCGCGCATTTCTTATTAACGCCTTCGTTAAACTTAGCCCAATATTATTCACCCCTGAACAATCAAGAATTATTATTGAATTTTTTGCAGGTATTTTATCAAATCAGAAACTGCATCATCTAATTATTATTGGCGACATAGAATAAGATTTTATTCTGTATTACTCCCTTGGACATGCAGAACCTGGTTATATTAAATAATACTTTTACTAATGTCAGTTTTTTGCTTTTTCACATGACGGATATTTGTCCTCGCATTACGTGTATACTTGTGACGATAAAACTCTACTAACTATTAACTTCATAAATTGCTAATATATCGATCGTATTAAATTTCTATTGTTTCGTTTTGGAAGGGCTTCAGAAACCACTTGGTCACCATTACCATCTTCCCACTCAGCAGTTTGTATTCTTTTAGTCATCGATTTCCTGTTTTTAATTAACACATCCTAGCATCGAAAAACGAGTCTGTGTATTCTTAAAATTTACAATATAATACGCAATATTTCCTTGCCAGTCCTTCTGATTGATTACTGGTTATAAATTGGATAAGCCAGATTAAATTACCGTCAACAATTACGTGATTACCTTCAATCCGTTATTAACAATCTCCATTGACTTCTATATACCCCAGAACTAAAGCCATCTGGTTCATTGTGATAGTCACAAAGGATTAGTCTAATTTAAAAAAATATATTTGAACGTAACAAATGCCCGACGAATTTTGAAGCGTCGCTAATTGTATTTTCTTTGATTTTAGTTAAAGTATAATAAATTGTCCATTTAAAGATAGCATTTTTCCGTGCATGGATGTTTCAGTGGCATATTTGAATTTCTTTGACCAGCTCCGTTTTATGGAAATGTTTTATTCTTGAGGCTATTATTTGATCAACTGAACTACTTAAAAAGTTATTTTTAGTTTCTTAGTTTTCGGTAAATTAATACGTAAAAATTGCAAGTTACGAACGATATTTTAATTTAAACCCACAACCTGAAGGAGCCGATTAAATTTTCAAAAAAGTTGTTTCAAGTCACAGCGGAAGTCGGTGACAGAAATGAGAGAATTTGTCCCTTTGCCTCATCATGAGTTGTCAGGTAATGTTTTTTTACATTTATAACTCAGTATATTTTTTGCAGCTATCAAGTTTTGGTTTTTGCATTTTTGAACCAAAATTGAAATAAATTAGCAAAATAATAAAATGAAGGTGAATAATGTTCCTACATCTCAGCTTGATGCATGTCAGAAAGTTTCAAGATCAGCATTAGCATTTTCTTCACATCCTCACTAAATTTGTAAAGTTTAATTAACTAGCTTTAAATAAGCTTCATACTCTATTATGCAAATATCCTATTTTTGCAATGTTTTCATGCTTAATTCTCTTTTACAAACACAAACAAAGACTAACAGAAGTAAACCACCGCAGCGCAAACTAACTTCATATTATTTGTTGTTTCATATGGATTCTGTTAGTATTAGATGATTTCTTTTCTGTCGTCCAGTTTACTCTAGTGTTCGCGAAGTACGTTTTAAATAAAATAAATGAATGTTTGGACTACCATAATATATCACTAAGCCATTAATACTTTTACACAATGACGTATTTTGATATGCATCAGATTTTATTTACATACAATAGAAACCTAAATATAGGAAATCATGATTTAATTTCAGCAAGTATAATTGTTCTTACAAAGGAATTCATTACGATAACAGTCCCAACTAAGCTAAAGTTACCCATGATACATGACAGGATAATTCCTAAACCCCATTAATTTTAATTGTGAAGTCTGAAAAAGTTTTAAATCTAATTCCGTTCAAAAAGTAGATTTAACGGAATTTTGGAGAACTTCATTGACAATTCTAACAAAATGCTGCAAAAGTATATTTAATATAATTATTAACATACAAAAAAGTAAGAATGTAATATAACAAGGATGAAAGAAAATAAATATTACGTTGAAGACAAGATTACTATGGTCGTGTTAACGATAAAACTTTTTAATGATGGCAATGATCATGGTGAAACATTGTTGAAACTGCAATTTAACAATAATTGATTGCGCGGGTGGTGGTAACAATGCTTTAAATCAAGTTTGCGAGCTTGAAGTAAAGACCGACCCCATTGTATTTAACCAGTCTTCGAACAACATAACAAAACTACCGCCAGCCGCAACGCACTGACGCGTTTCGACCTCCCATGATCATCATCAGAGTACGACGGCAAACTGACTATCGAGGATCAAACCGCATTGAATATATATGGAAATCAAATTTAGATATGCGGCTCTCACCACTAGCAGTCTTGCATACATTGAACTTGACTGGAAATGTCGGCTGCACAATTTCTATGCAGTCACGAACATTAACTGTTTGCAGCTTTCGCCACATATAAATATATAGACAATACAATTTAACAATAATTGATTGCGCTGGTGGTGGTAACAATGCTTTAAATCAAGTTTGCCAGCTTGAAGTAAACATCGACCCCATTGTATTTAACCAGTCTTCGAACAACATAACAAAACTACCGCCAGCCGAAACGCACTGACGCGTTTCGACCTTCCATGATCATCATCAGAGTACGACGGCAAACTGACTATCGAGGATCAAACCGCATTTAATATATATGGAAATCAAATTTAGATATGCGGCTCTCACCTCTAGCAGTCTTGCATACATTGAACTTGACTGGAAATGTCGGCTGCACAGTTTCTATGCAGTCACGAACATTAACTGTTTGCAGCTTTCGCCACATATGCATATATAGACAATACAATTTAACAATAATTGATTGCGCGGGTGGTGGTAACAATGCTTTAAATCAAGTTTGCGAACTTGAAGTAAACACCAAACCCATTGTATTTAACCAGTCTTCGAACAACATAGCAAAACTACCGCCAGCCGCAACGCACTGACGCGTTTCGACCTTCCATGATCATCATCAGAGTACGACGGCAAACTGACTATCGAGGATCAAACCGCATTGAATATATATGGAAATCAAATTTAGATATGCGGCTCTCACCTCTAGCAGTCTTGCATACATTGAACTTGACTGGAAATGTCGGCTGCACAATTTCTATGCAGTCACGAACATTAACTGTTTGCAGCTTTCGCCACATATACATATATAGACAATACAATTTAACAATAATTGATTGCGCGGGTGGTGGTAACAATGCTTTAAATCAAGTTTGCGAGCTTGAAGTAAACACCGACCCCATTGTATTTAACCAGTCTTCGAACAACATAACAAAACTACCGCCAGCCGCAACGCACTGACGCGTTTCGACCTTCAAGATCATCATCAGAGTACGACGGCAAACTGACTATCGAGGATGAAACCGCATTTAATATATATGGAAATCAAATTTAGATATGCGGCTCTCACCTCTAACAGTCTTGCATACATTGAACTTGACTGGAAATGTCGGCTGCACAATTTCTATGCAGTCACGAACATTAACTGTTTGCAGCTTTCGCCACATATACATATATAGACAATACAATTTAACAATAATTGATTGCGCGGGTGGTGTAACAATGCTTTAAATCAAGTTTGCGAGCTTGAAGTAAACACCGACCCCATTGTATTTAACCAGTCTTCGAACAACATAACAAAACTACCGCCAGCCGCAACGCACTGACGCGTTTCGACCTTCCATGATCATCATCAGAGTACGACGGCAAACTGACTATCGAGATCAAACCGCATTGAATATATATGGAAATCAAATTTAGATATGCGGCTCTCACCTCTAGCAGTCTTGCATACATTGAACTTGACTGGAAATGTCGGCTGCACAATTTCTATGCAGTCACGAACATTAACTGTTTGCAGCTTTCGCCACATATACATATATAGACAATACAATTTAACAATAATTGATTGCGCGGGAGGTGGTAACAATGCTTTAAATCAAGTTTGCGAGCTTGAAGTAAACACCAATCTCATTGTATTTAACCAGTCTTCGAACAACGCAAAACTACCGCCAGCTGCAACGCACTGACGCGTTTCGACCTTCCATGATCATCATCAGAGTACGACGGCAAACTATCGAGGATCAAACCGCATTGAATATATATGGAAATCAAATTTAGATATACGGCTCTCACCTCTAGCAGTCTCGCATACATTGAACTTGACTGGAAATGTCGGCTGCACAATTTCTTTGAGTCACGAACATTAACTGTTTGCTTCTGCCATATACATATATTGGCAATACAATTTAACAATAATTGATTGCGCGGGAGGTGAGAGCCGCATATCTAAATTTGATTTCCATATATATTCAATGCGGTTTGATCCTCGATAGTCAGTTTGCCGTCGTACTCTGATGATGATCATGGAAGGTCGAAACGCGTCAGTGCGTTGCGCTGGCTAGTTTTGTTATGTTGTTCGAAGACTGGTTAAATACAATGGGGTCGGTGTTTACTTCAAGCTCGCAAACTTGATTTAAAGCATTGTTGAAACTGAGCTGTATAATCGGCCATTTCACAGCACATTTTGAGTGCCAGCATAACTCTGGAAGTAAAAATAACATAAAAATAATTTAGAAGACGAAAAACTTCATCTTCGTCGGATTAAAAATTCAATTGCTATAGAAAACAATGTGCTAGTCTTTGTCATCAGATTTTTGTTGCGCAAATACATGAATTCTCTTGGAGGTTTTACCTGTAATGCTGTATGCTTTTGTAATGCTATCATTGTTATACTACAGTTACATATTTTTGCGGGATGTATACAGTTTAATAACATAGTTTTTTTCAATATTCTGTTGATTATTGTTACCAAAGTCTTACAGAAAACATTTTTGATGCGAATGTAGAATAAATTTAGATACTATAGCATATATCTATTCGAAAGAATGCAAAAATTTATGATACAATTAAAAAGTCGATTTTTCGCCAAATGACTAAAATGTTTAATCTAGTAAAAATAAGGCACGAAAAATTACGTTTGACTACACTTCTACATATATAACAAAAAACTATAAGCGAAACACACATTTTACCAGTTAATATTCATATCAAGTAGGACTTCCTATTATGAATTTCACTGTGTAAGGGTGAATAATTAAACTCCCATCTTCCTAAATGCATGGTTTTATTCCAAGAAATGCTTTTAAAAATGCATAAAATCTGCTTGATTTAGAATGTGATATGTGTAAACACGTTTAATTACTTCTGAAAAGTTCTTTTCCGCAAGCTGTGTATTAACGGCGGTTATTCTAAATTATCGTCTTTAGAATTTGACCAGTCGTGCAAACATATCACTCAAAGTATCTCTTTTCGTTTGTATAAATAGAACAATGTGTGAATATTAAGTTTTATGGAGCTGGACTGCTACATTTATATGAAAAGGACCATTTTTAAAATCATGTTTGTATTAGGAATCCGAGTTATCAATATTGTTCAATTCTTTGAGTAATTAGTGGGAATGTAGCGGTTTATTTAAAGTTAAATTAACATTTAGGATAGATGTTAGTAATTAATTAGATAATATTCCAAAAGAAAACATAGAGCGGACAATATATCCATTACTTCTGTGCTGCCCCAATTTCTATAAAAATGTATAACAAACCATTTACTAACATAATAGAGTAACTTCATTCCAATGAATTTTAATGACCTAAGGACGTAGTGTTGAAAACAACATTTTTTAGGAACTTTATTAAAACAACTGAGATATATAAAACAACAAAAGAACAGCAATTTCGCCCCCAAACAAAGACGATATGTACATTAGTCAGTATAAATTAAGCGTTGTATAATGTACAAAATGCAATTCATCCAGTGCAGCAAATTCTGGACAGTGCGTGAAGAGTTCCCAATGAGTATATGACCAGTATACTGGATATATTGCCCCCTCCACAATATCATCATCATCGTCATTTCCAGACCCACAAAAGTCAAGTGACTAATGTTTCACTGCCATATAACCATAAGGAGTGAAAAAAAGTATATAAGTGAATTTAGATAAATTATTATTGAGATTTACGAGAGAGGGAGAGGGGTAGAGAGAGAAGGAAAACCTTGCTACTATGAGTAAATTTATCAGGATAACTCACAGAAATGAGGCAAACTAAACCTCTCCACAACACCATTATGGCCAAGTTAGCATTCGGGCAAGGCGACATCAGCAACACAGCTTCCTTGCGGATTTCACCGTATCACGTCATAAACAAACCGAACCTCGCAGCTAACTTCGCCCTACTAAGAAAAGAAAGTTACGAAGATGATTCTACTATACATCTGCAACAAGATCGCCACTGAGCTCGATTCGCTGCCATATCGCTAAGGGTTTCTAACCAAGAACTGTGATGTGCACGAGGACCCCATCCCGGCAGACGAGTGGATCCTATACTACCCAATTTGGATGTAAGTGACTTTAATTGTTTCTGCCATGTCAAAATCTGCCCACCTTGTTTCTTACGCCAATTTGGTGCTGGATGAGAGAACAGAGCTCTATTGGGCAATCGGAATGAGGGCATACGCAAAACGTGACCGAGCCAACGAAGTTGATGGAGCCTTATTTGCTTTTCTAAAGACGAGCACTTATTGTCAGATACAAAAATACGTCTACGGATGTCAACGTTAGTTATTTGTTGTTGGTAACCAACATGTGCTATACTTCTCAAACATCGATGATCGAATGCCTGTAAGCGTCCCCGATCATCAACTCTAAGAGGCCAAGTTTCACTAGCGTATAGTAAGACTGCGCGTACAGATGCATTGTAAACACGACCTTTAAGGCAAAGTGAAATATTCGCGTTTCTCCATAAATGACGAAGGTTCGAGAAAGCTACTCTAGCTTTAGCGATCCGTATTCTCACCTCGTCGGACATATTGCCTACGTTATTGATAGAGCTCCCAAGATATGTAAACCTGTCGACTATGTCAAGATCTTCATTCTGCAGTCGCAACGTTGGAGTGAGTGGTGGGTGATCCTGTAACAGTATCTTACATTTAGAGGGTGCGAATTTCATACCGAAAGACGGAACAAGGTTTGCTAATCTATTTAAGGGGGTGTGGGCAGCATGCTGATTGTCGAATAATAGTACGATATCGTCCGCATAGTCAAGATCGACTAGTTTATCTCCTGGGAGAACTTCAACTCCAGCGTCCTGAATGTGTGAGAGAGTGTTGTTCATAATAGCATCGATTACAAAATTAAACAAAATGGGGAAAGTGGACAACCTTGACGAACACCACTGCTGGTTGTAAAGTTATGCGTTAATTCGTTGTAAACCTTAACGCGACCAGAAGTATTTGAGTAGAGAGCTCGTATAATATTAACAAATTTAGTGGGCACACCGCTTTTCGACAAGATATGGAATAAAACATTGCGATCCACCGAATCAAATGCACCCTTGAAGTCTAGAAAGACGACTATTGTGGGACGGTGATATAAATGTCTCTGTTCGAGAACTTGCCTTAACGTAAAAATATTATCTATACAACCTCGTCCTGCGCGGAATCCGGCCTGTTCTTCTCTTGTTTGTGATTCACGTGAAGCGCTAAGACGACGTAGGATAATCGAAGCAAATAACCTTGATACGACCGGAGTCAAACTTATACCACGATGGTTATCGCACGAATTACGATTGCCTTTTTTGAAGATGGGAATGATGGTCGACTCATTCCAGTCAAGTGGTACGGTTTCCTCATTCCATATAGTATGAAAAAGTTTGGTCAACGCTCCTGAAATTATATCGCCACCATCCTTAAACAATCCCGGAAGCAGATCATCGGGGCCGGCGGCTTTGCGGCGCTTAAGAGATAGGATTGCATCGCGTACTTCTAACTCGGATGGATCTTCGGGACTAACATTCTACACTGTTGATACAATATCACATACTTGGTTTATACTGAAAAAGTATATGTACATACCGGGATATTTGTTTATCTTAAGATCGCAACATTAATTCAAACAATTGTTATCAGTGCCCTCACAATAAATTTTCGTTTGATTATGTGTATGTACAATTCAATACCACTTCTGTACTATAATAAGACATTTAGGGTGGATAGTTGGAACTTTAGGTCTTAGATAGAAGCCATATAGTTTTCACTTAACGAAAAGGCCAATTGAAAATTGTGTGTAGTGTGCGGCAAGGTGGCTCAGTGTTTAGAGTAACATACTACAAAATAGATGTGCCCAGGTTCGAATCCTGTACGCGGCAAATCCTAGACAGAACGCGAAGAATTCCCAATTGGGATAAAACTGGTTTACTGAACGTTTTGCTCTTTCTACATTATAAAATACTTAGTTTATACTGACAAATTTATGTTTGTAATGGGTCCAGTGTTAATAACAAATCGCACCCTTGATTTAAATAATTAATATAAACGCCCGCGCAACCAATATTTGTTCAAAGAAAGCATGTGACAATTTAAATTTTAAATGGGATGTACTATCCGAAATATTTACTCCGCGAAATAAATCAGAATTGGCTGTTTGGTCGCCTATTACGAAAAATGTGAATTGCTTTACAAAAAAATTCTGGTAGAAGTATATCTAATGTATCATTACTTAAAATCGAACAATCCAATATTTTCTATTTATCCAAATATAGTAGTTGCTTACCGCATTATGTAAAACGGGACGACTATAAAAAAAGTGAAAAGAAGACAATATTTGCATAAACGCAGCTGACTTAGGAGACAATTTTCCCGTAATAAGTAATCACATTGTTCACCTAAATCACACGCAGGGAGATTTCTAGATGCTTTTAAAGCTCGAAATAAAATGGGCATTAGTTCTGAAGAAACTATAAATTTCATAGACATAATCCTGCATTAAAATGAGCAAATTAATTATGTGAATGAGCTAAAAGTATTTTGATTAATTGTATTTTCATGTTTCATCATTTGCCTTTTTCCAGCTAGTTTGTCTTTGTTATATGTATACATATAAACTAACGTAATCTCCAAGACTAATAATTTATGAACAATATCTTCAGATTAATTCGTCATCTGCTGTCATAATCGTCTTGTATATTCTTGTTTTTATTATAGGATCATGAATCAAAATACGAAGCAAAAGTAGATTTACAGTACTAATGTACAAAAATGGTTGATGTCCAATGTTTATAAATAGACAGGTACATAAATATTAATTGCTTGAACGTAAATTACGGAACTAAGAATAAAGTTTGTAAACGCTATAAACATGTCATTTTTATACAGTTATACTAATTATTTGTTATACTATTTTTATTTCTTTTTTTAATAACCAACGTCAGAATACTGACTGACTGCTATAAGATTGAATTTTGTGCAAATATATATGCTTCTAATTCCTTAATGAGAGACGTGTTTCCAGTTTATCTTTATAATTACGTTCAAATTTTCATCAAAGTAGCAGACGAATATTTATTTATTAGGTATAGCGTACGTAGAAAAAAGGTAGTCAAAATATGAACTGAAGATTATGCTTATTTCAACAAACAACATGTGTTCGGAATGGTCGTTAGTCTCAATTTTGATGTACCTAGTGAAAATGTTTGTTCAATAATAACAGATAGAATATCAAAAAGCCCGTGTAAAAATAAAGTTTAATATTATAATTACACATAAATGCGCTAAATGGCGATTCATCGAAAGGACCTGGCACTATATTCCAAACGCAGTGAAAATTTGGTCAATAAACGTGCAATCCTTCAACATTGACACGTCATTCACCAGTGAATATTAATTAATTAATATTATTAATTAATTAATTATTTTTTAGGTATTGCGTACCTAGTAACAGCTGAGTTCAGATAGGACCAGAACAACGCAACAATGTCTGCATGAACAAAATGCAGCAGACAATATGCCCAATCCTTATTATAAATCTTTCAAGAAATAACAAATACGGTACGTGCGTTCATACATATGTGTAATCAAACAGTAATTGAATCAGCTTAATATTAACTCTTCGGTAATGAGATTATACTTTAAACTCATGGCGTATTCGGTGTACCCTATTGGTCCTACTTACAATTATTTGTCACTAGCTGCACAATACCTAATTCATAATTCTATGTATTCTCATGCAGTGAAACAAAAAATATACGCATATTACAGTTTTCATCGAAGTATTTCATGATTTCTAAGTGGAATTATAATGTAGTATAATGCTTTGCCACATTAGTTGTTATGATTTGAAATTTAGTGTAGCTCTTAAACCATGACGTTAGTACTCGTTTCAGATGTAGTGCATATTAGATATAGTGAGTTGGTTTTAAAGTCGCACGTCCGAAGGTTTTATATGAAGATAACTTCATTACTACTTGAATACGCATACGTAAGTTTTTTACAACTTCTATGTCTAACATAAGCTAAAGAAATTTATATTAGGTAAAAGGCTTAGAACGAGCATAAAATACACGTGCAAATGAGATTGCACATTGTTTTAGTTGTGACTTTGACGTACTTTTGTGAACCTATTTATAATTCTTCGTTAATAATTGCTCAATGTCTAATATATAACCGCATTTATGTTAACTAATCACAATAAAGAGTATATGATTACTGTAATTTTCATTGAATAATCTCGTTTTTAAAATTATGTTAAATATTATACATCTTGTGCTCAATATAAAGTGGAATTTCTGAAATCTTTACATGAAGTTAACTTCGTGGCCATTTGAATACACATACATGTAGGGGATTGTACATTACAAATGCCCCACATCACTGGTCCAACTTTGTAATGGGTAATAATCGCAGTCAACAATAAGCGCGAAACGCATGTGTGCATTAGGTTATGCCATTTGTTCATGCTGAATATTGTCTATCCTGCCGGTTCAATTTGTAATTACGTGTTGTCAGGTACGCTACGCCTAATAAATAATTGCATGTTTTATTTCACCGAAAAGAATACCTTCCGGAATCGCAATTCTAAGTTTAATTATTGGAGCTTTTTTAAACATTTTGTAGAATTGGTGGTTTCCTGTTTAATTGTTGGACACATCATCAAAGTTGAAAACATTTCCACCCATGCAGTTAATACGGAATGGCAAAAAAAGTAATGCAAGTGTACACACGTACACACACACACACACATATATATATATATATATATATATATATATATATATATATATATATATATATATAAGTTTTGCTCTTTTATCAAAAGTACTCGTTAACCATGATTATCATATAAAATAATCGATCTTGTTTGGACGAGTCATTCGATAAAACCATTTATTTTAGGATAATTATTTATCTTAAATATAAATCAATACATGGTTATACACACACACAAACACACCCACCAAAATTTCCATTAAATTGTCTTGTTTAATTCTAATGCCTGCGAATATTATTCGGCATACCTGACTACACATTAATCATATCTCACAACCCTCTACTTTAGGACATGTTAAAAAAATGATGAATTACTTATGACTAGAAAGATAACTAGAATTAAGTTTGTATGTAATTGACTTATGGCATATGAGAAATAGCTAAGTAAGTTAACTAACTATCTGCGCATGAAATCACGGAAATCAAAGAAAATCAGAGAAATCAATTATAGTGATGGCTTAACAAAATTTTTCGAAATCAGCGAAGGTATAATTGGAAAAAGTTATAAAGAAATGATCAAGATGATTGCGAAAAGGCTTCCTCCTGAAAGTGGTATTTGAAGCTCAAATTTAGAACGCAATGGCTAAATGCAATCCATTTATATTAAAAAAATAAAAGAATTTCGAAAGGTTACTAGAAGTAGTGTATAAGTGTAATTTAGAATTTGTATAAATAAAACCAAAGATATGTGATAATTTATCATAGTTTTGTTAAGTTGTTCGACGACTGGTTAAATACAATGGGATTGCTCTTTACTTCAAACTCGCAAACATTATTTTAACAATTGCTACCACCACCTGCGCAATCAATTATTGTTTAATATTTTTAATGATTTTCTTGGATTATTCAATGCATTCGATTCGCTTAATCTTGTTTTCATGCTAATGGACAAAGTTTAATTGAATATTTGATCTAATGAATTTAAATTCCTGGTATGCTCATCATATTGTTTCAATCGCTTCTCAGATTAACCCGGTCAATCTATTGCGATTACACATGGAGGTGTGTTTACAGCCTTCCCAGTCTGTTTGCTGGCCAGATTCCTACGAGTAACTTGATAGGTCAGATATTTAAATATGACCATATTTGCATGTAGATTTTTGTTCTCTTCTTACTTTCATTGGACAAATCTTCTCCTCTGCATATATAACATTATAATCATAGCACAGTATTTCATGTACCTTTATATGTTCATGGCTTCTTTCGTATTTTTTTTCGTTTAGTACTTTACTGTTTAAAATGAGTCTTTTTTTAATACCGTTACAATATTATAATTTTTTCCTAATTTTTTTCGTTCCCCACTCAATTTGTAGTCTGGCATTATCAAGGTCCAATGGTCACATTTTGATTTCTCATAATTTATTTGTGTCGACTCGGAGTCAAATTTCTCTATTACTCTTTACATTTTCGCTTTTATTTATTATATTTTGTATGTAATTTCTTTGAAGATTTCTAAAGGTTTTTCAGTTCCTCTTATCTATATTTTCAATCCGCTTTTCCAAGACATCTTAGTTCTATCGATTTAAAACTATCTATAATCATGCACTTAGAATGACACGAGTAAAATGAATGAGTATAGGAGAATAAATTTCATTTCTACAGATACATATTTATAATGACCCAACATTTCGTTTCATTACCACATCAGTAAACGAAATATGATTCGTTCCTTATTTCAACGTGAATTTTAGATCGTATTTTTTTTCTCACTTAGAGAATTTTATCAGTTTCTCATTAAAATGTAGCCAAATTATAAAAATTCATCAAGGAACCTTATAAAAATAATCAGTCTGTGATATGGTCTTAGAGTGAGAGGCTTTTCACGATAAAATATATTATTCACTTTTTAAATTAAAGTTTGTAGAGAACATACATATTTTCATCATTTATAGCCCACTTCTTATAGACATTTGTCTTTCATCTAATACATCTAATTGAAACCGTTGAAAAATTTCAATATATATACATAACATCTAAACAAGTCAATATATCACTCTATTGACTTATATTTCTGAACAATATCTATAAAAATTTCGATATTCACTATTCTACAGGATAAAAATAGGAATATTTCAATAATGTATACAAAATAAAAACGTTGGAAAGCACATAATATCAGAGCGGTAGTGACAGAAACGTTCACCTTAAGGAGAAATTTACCAAACCAAACTGAAAGAATAGAATTCTTAAACACTGCAGGTGTATATGAAATACTGTGCCGAAGAGAGAAGAACATAAATCAGAATATGAGTATCGTTAAATTCAGAGATCGGACCTAGCCAGGCACTGGCAGGAATCTGCTCATTAGATAGACTGTGAAGGCAGTAAACACATCACCATATATAACCCGATGTAGCCTGACCAAGATAAGCTGAGAAACGATGGAAATATAAGTCAAGAATTAACCGGAGTTGGAAAACCATAAGTACTAATATTCAATGAAGGAAAAGAATATTTATGAAAAATTATGAATGATATTCAGAGTAAAAGATTAACACTATGATATATTGTTATTTCAAATTCTAAATTATATTCAAGGCACTTCTTTGAGTTCTTATATGAAATGCTTGCATTGGGTTATTTAATGGGATTTCAGTTACCCTTAGAGAGAGACTTTTAAATATCTTATAAATTTAGGATTGAATTATAAATTTCGAATAGAGATCCTTTCGCAATAATTTCAATTAAAACTTTCTCTCTTCCTCCGATTTTACGTTCTCTAATTCCAAATGCGATCGTTATTCCAAGGCTCTTATTGATTTGTAGTATTTCATTTGTATAAAGATGGGTAAATAATAATCTTAGCACAGATGTTTTAATTGAATCACTCGTCTAGACAAGATAAGTTAACTGATACGATGATCAAGCTTACTACGTAGTCTAAGTGAACTAAAGAAACATTGCTGCTGAACTTAAGGACACATGGACCTATTCATTGTTTCATCCTAAGCGTTAGCGAGTCTTAAATTAAAATATAAATAGATCTATCTCGAATGAGGTTATCACCTCTGCTTAAATATTGATTTTTGATAAGTGAACCAAATATTATTAGACTTCTGATGAAGATATCGGAAATACAGTACTGAAACGTCATAAACGCAAGATAAGATAGAACTTTATTTCCTGTGATTAGCACGAAAGGTGTGGAAGCGTTCGGAGTAACGGGACGAATCAACACCCAGCCATCACGATGTAGAACACGGCGCGAACGTGGAATTGAGGATAATTTGAATCATTGTGGAGCTATGATTGCAAATCTACAAACCATGAGAGATAATCATAGATATGCTAAACATTGACCCATTGTTGCATATCGACATATATTTATATAAATGTATATTCATGAATACATAGATTTAAGGAATATTGTTCGTTAAAAATTAACAGCAAATTAATGAGTGTGAATTACACAATTTAAGAAAGAGATTAATAATTTAGAAAGTCAGTTGCATTATTTTATTTTCTATTCAGAATCAATGTACAAATGCAAATTTGTCAAATCTGATGATCGGTCTGGAAAATACAAACCGAAACATCAGCAATTCTATAAAATCTATGAACAGCTTCAATAATAAAATTAAAGTTACAATGAGAAATACAACGCTGTCTTTAAATGAAAATAGAAAATATTTTATATTTCATTGAATGATGTCATTTATACCACGAAATATTTCAACTGTTGTAGTTTTAAGTCATAGTTAACGTCTCACCCGAACTAGCAACCATTCAAAAGTGTTCGCTTTTCTGAATATTGTTGAAATTTATCCTATTGCTAAAACCATGATTTTGGAAACATTTAAATTTATGTTACATAATATACATATATATATATATATATATATATATAATGGTTCTGTCTTGTAAGGCTCATTTCTGATTACTTTGTATGAGGTTGACACTATCAGTGCATAAATTTACATACATATGGACAATGATTCCGTACGACCGTGTCACATTTCTTGTTCAAATTATTATAGTGGCTATTGGACGTGGTGCCGGCTCCTCCTTTTGACTTTCAAGTAAGAACGAAACGCGTGTGTACATGAGACTATCATTTGTTCAGGCTGACTTTGGCATATACTTTAATTCCTCCTTGAACTAATTTGCTACAATATGCGCAAATGCTAAAAAATAACAGCATATATACCATTTCTGCACAGACCATAACATTTTCTATGAAGGACTACATAGCTATCATACTTTTCATTGAGTGATGCATTGATTACCACAAAATATTATAACTGATGTAGATTGAATTTGGCGTTTAAGACTGATCAAGTACAACATATTCAAAATGGATTATTTTTAGCTGTTTGTTACGTTTAGCATGTGATTAATATTATGCTGCTTGTACCGTTTACATTTGTAAAAAAATTTACACAATAAGTTGCATCTGATTTCGCATTGCTAATGACTTTATATGAAATTAATTCTACGACTGTATTCAAAGGAGATCGCAACGTCCCTATATGTATCAAATATAAAATGAATTAGAGGGTGTAGCGCTGATTTATACTGATGAATAGCGAAGCGTCACAAAACACATGTTTACATGAAGTTTCACTTTTTGTTCATAATATATTGGCATAACTTTCTCGTCGTAATGAAATAACTTATCATTTAGGCCAAATTTAATTTTTTTAAAATTATTTCTTATTTCTCCGCAACAAAGATTTAATAGCTATTATATGTTTCTTGGAGTGAATTTATTATTGCTTAAAAATTTAATATCTGATTTCGATGGAGGCCAAATGAAAAGTTTATGCTGTAATAGTAATTGTCCCCAATAATCGTTATTATTTATTTTGGCATAGATAGTAACATATATTTTCAAAACATATCAATAAGAATATCTCAAAACTCATATAAATGTAAGGCTTAATCTCAAGTTCACATTTGAGTTGTGCTCATTCGCGACATACCTGTAGAAGTTGGTACTACGCCCCAAATTCACTATAAATGTGACTATGAAATTTGAAGTATTTGGAAGGTGCATTTTCCTTTATGTGTGTGTTAAATAGGTGGAATTGTTACTTCTATATAAAGTCTTTAATAATCCGATTACGTTTTTACCTTACTATATGAAGTATTATCAGATCTGCAAAGTGTATAAACATCATAATATAAAAAACAGGCTGCATTTGATCAACAGCCGTTGTGATCATTTAATGCACCAGCACAGTCTTGTGTCATATACAGGGTTTCAATTTCTTTATATAGAAGGCTGGCTTTGTTTACATGTAAAAGAAGTTAAGATGGTATTTATTCGGATTTTTCCATTTCTAAGATAGTCTACCAAACTTGGCTGATGAGCGTTATCAGTCTAGATGCCAGTGGCCAGTGGCAAGCTTGCTCTCATTCCGTCACTACACATTTATCACCAAGTGTTAATGCGTAGTAAGACAAAACTCGAGGCATAACATGAAATAGGATAATGGCTGTGTCCTATTAGATCTGGCAAAGTTCATGTTAGCATTCTTGGGCTGACGAGTTCCTGCCTGCCTGTCGAAAGGCCGGAATTACTATGGCCAAGGGCCAAAATATCTTATCAGAGGAAATGCGTAATAAGAATATGAAATCAATTTAAAGCCCCATTATTACTTAAAGTAAGAAGGCACGAGAAGAATGGGATTTTAGCTCACGCGGAGAAACCTCAATCAATTACCAGTTCATCGCCTTAACCACTCGGACTCATTGTATCACAGTGTAAAGAGAAACATTTTTACAATCGGCCTTCACAAGTCGACAAAAGCAACTCCTCGGAAAAATTATACCTAGGAATTTCTGTTTCTAAAATAAAAACTTAATAATACCGAAAATAGTTTCACTTCATTTAGAATTCAATGAAACGATTCTTAGAGAAAAATGGTACATTTCGAAAATTTATTGAGTAAAATGCAAATATATGTCGACTGCAGGCAAGTGAAAATGGTATTCTTTCGATTAAGCTCAAGCTATTTCTAAACAAATTTTGAGATGAATAATACTGGAGTTCGGATTGCTTAAATTGATTGTTTGATTAGCCAACATATCTAGCTTAACACGCTCAATAAATACCAAAAGCATTTTTCCACCAATATCTCTGTGAAGTAAATAAAAAAATTCACCTTTAAAACCACGTAGTCACATCTTTAAGTGGAAAACGATGTGGCACGAAAATAAACTCTGGGTTCTCAGGGTAATTAGTGGTGGCAAACAAGATCTGCCTTGTAAGCAAAATTACCAGTCGCCTCAACGTAATATTTTTAAATCGCATAAATATATTGTTACAAACGTGGAAATTTTGTAGCCACACGATTACTACTTTCTTATAAATAACTAAAAAGAATTTCTTGACATGTTTTTGAAGATCCTGATAACAAAATTACATATTTTTCATTAAGTTGTATAATTTCTAGCTTTATAATAGTACTTACAAAAGAACGAGGTTACAATTAACAAATTTAAATTCACATTGACTGTCTTTAGTCCTTTTTTATTAGTCATACAACAATTTTAATTCATCTGATTTCTTTCATTTATAGTTTGAATTTAGAAATAAATTTCTTTTTTTATAATTCGCTTTACTTATCACTTTTGTAGTAAATTTAAGCTTCAGTACATGATTCATTTCTCAATTCAAATTAGTTATCGCTGCTTGGCATATACGAAGTGTCATACATAATTTGGCAGAAGAATTAGCTTTTCGGTAAAATAAAAGCCAAACTAGGACAGAAACGGTTTTTTATAAATACAGAATTTGACGTTAATTCTAAGTATAAAGTATTATATTGTTAAAAAATTAATTGTGCAATATTAGCAGCATTAAAATCCAAAAATAGTCTTGTGATTATAATTAAACTTGCATAATTAATCTTTCCGGCTTTCTAGTATCCCTGTATCGTTAAACGAATTTTAGTGGCATTCATTGGTGCGCTTTTATCTCGCTATTGGATTTGTAGAGCGCAAAGTGATAATGACCCAAAAGATCGAGTCTATGTTGCATAAATAGCTAAGAATTTCGAATTCCGAATCTCTACCTTTCTTATCCTACTAAGCACAACTCAATATTGATATCCAGCTTTGAGGAGAACGAAATTTAAAATTTTAGCTTTTCAATTCGTATCTGCATTAAATTGGTACTACGTTGAAAAATGTGCATTTTCCTATAGACAAAATATTTAATAAGGAGTAAAAAAATTTACAAGGTGTAAGCTGTTAACCTCTTCCAATAAAAAAATTATTGTAAATTATGCACTAAGTGCATAACTTACAAATAGTTCTTCTAATTTTACTTGTTATAAGGAGCATAACCTACTGCCTATAATGCGTTGAGCAAAGCGAAGCACGGCCTCGGCGTCCATTTTGAGTGCAGCGTCCGCAATTTTCAAATTGCTCAGTCGGGCTTGCAACAAACAAATAACCTTCAGGTTTGCAGTATTGACGGAACCATCTACTGGATAGCTGTAAAATTTTGTAAAAGAATAGACTTTAAATAGCAGATTTGTTCATTAAAAACTGAATGGTAAGCACATGAATGGGATGAACAGTTTTCCCATTTTATAAACAACATTTAGCTTATGTATTTAGAAAATCATAAATAGAGCTTCGATAAATCAAATAGAAGTAACCGGGAGCGTTATTGCTCCAGCGCTTTTTCTTAAATTGAAAATTCAATTTTTTCAATGATAAACTTAATCATTTCGAGGACCCTATTGCGAGGGCTATTTGGTAGATCAGTTGTGTGCATTAAAAGGCCCATTCTGTGTGCAGTTCAAATGATTAAATTTTATGCATTAGTTTAATTGAATCCAGTTCATTTTACTGGAACACATGATTAATTGTAAAAATTTAGTTGAAAGGTAGAACATTTAGTTCAGGATAAATACACGATGGCATTTAAAAAATCATTGATTTGGCAGGTTGTGATAAATATTATTTAAGACAAGTTTTCCAATTTAAAATAAATATAAATCCAGTTCTATTTAACTATTCACTCAACATCGAAAAACTACCATCAGCTGCACGCACTGCTGCATTTCCCCACTCTATAATCATCCTCAGTGCATGAAGGAAAATTTCCTGACGAGGATCAAGCCGCGATGTGTAAATAAATTAAGGAAAAATGGTTACGCGGCTCTCACTCCCTGTATTGTTTCATACATTGTACTCGACTCGAAGTGTCGGATGTACAATTTTTATGCAGCAACGAATATAACATTTTTCGGCTTTCGCAACAAATACATAGATTGTACAGATGAACAAGCATTGATCGCACAGGTGATGATAACAATTCTTTTATTTTACGAACTTAAGATAAGTCAAAATCGCATTTTGTTTAATCAGTCACACAACATAACAATCCGCTATCAGTCCCAGGCATTTCCACGTTTTAGCCCTCAAGGGTCATTTTCAGAGAACGCTGGAATGCTGATTAATGAGAATCAAATTGCAACACATATACTACATACGAAAAATCAGATATGAATCGCGATGTGATCACTGTTAGTCCGTTTGCAATTGTGCACCGAAAATAACAATGCAATGTCGACACGCGTCAGTATGTTTGATTGAAATTAAATTTGTTATTTTGTGAGATGTTTTAAAGATGATCGTATTGTTGTTTATCTAAATTTTGCGAACTTGAGCTTAAGAAGCGGTTACATTTATATTAATATACAATCAATGATTGCGCGGATTTGGATAAAAATAATTAAATGAAGGTTGAAAATTTGACATAAAAACCGTTCTCAGTTAACTGCCAAATTAACATACTGGACGAATTTCTTTTGTTACTCATACAATGGTTAGTTTATGCTGACAAATAAACATATAATGAGATGACTGTTCATATCATGCTCGCTACCTGGAATAAATAAATAAACGAGTGATTAGAGTACTTTAAATCAAGGTTGCGATCTTGATAAAAACACCTGACCCATTATGCACATACATTTGTCAGTATAAACTAAATATTGTATAATGTGGAAAAGGCAATTCATCCAGCAGACCGGTTTCGTCCTTATTGGGAACTTATCACGTACTGTCTAGAATTTGCCGCAGACAGTGTTCGAACCTGGGAACGTATGGTTCGGAATCTGGTGCTCTTACCAACTAACTAAAGTTTCTTGCTTAGTCTTTTTTAGGTAGAGTTATATAGTATCCTTTTAACCCTAAATGTTCAAACAAACTATTCCAAATCTGTGATTATAGAACAGATATCACGTTACATGGAAAATGGTATTGATTAGTGATTAGATTGTACGTCTTCGAAACTATTATCAAAGGTTATCCAATGTAGGGAAGTCGCGAACATTTATCCTAGCCGATTGCATAAGAAATATGGCTTATTATTTTAAAACAAGTATTCAGATTGAAAATAACACCAATTGCATTCAGCTTAAAATCTAAGCGTGAAGTAGAAAACTTGATGTTCCAAATATTAATACGTTTAAAAATTGCCAGAGAAAGAAACTGAAGCGACTAACAGATATTAACGTTGATGGATATACAATCTTATTTGAAAAGCCCGGCATCTGCATACAACTACAGATGTAATAAACTTGAAGTATTTATACAATAAAACAATCGTTGATTGCGCAGGTGGTGATAACAATTATTAAAATCAAGGTTTCAAGCTTAATATTAACAAAAATCTCATTATATATATAGCAATATAAAACCATCCTTGTGTAAGTAAGCAAATGCAATTCTTCCATTAGACAGGTTTCGTCCATGTTGGGGTTTCCTCAATTACAGTCAAATAACTTTCCACGAACGAGACTAGAATCGGAGCATGTTTTATTCGAAATCAGTGAGTCCGTCTACTGCTCTATCTTGTCGCACAATACGCTCAATTTTTATTTCTATTCTTTCTTTCATTTTGCGCCTACTTGGTATATCTTTAGATATAAATTTTCAAAAGGTGCCGCCAAAATGTCATTACAGAAGAGATACCACGCTACTAGGGGAATTGGTCTTGAATTGAATATGTATGCAATTAAAATTTTAATGATTACGCGGAAGGTGTTATTCAGTAAATTGAAAGTTGTGAGCTAGATATGAACACCAATTACATTATATATATCCTATTGCCAGTATAAACAAGTGGGCTTAAAGTATGCTTAGTAACAATTAACAATAGACAGATAATAATCGGACAGTCTAACTAGGCCAGTCACTTCGCCTTTTCTGAACTAAATAAGACAACATATTCAGAGAACCACTACGACTACTGCAAACGAGAACTGCATTTTAAATTCGAAATACACAAAAGATAAGACTTGTATATGCTCATCTTACAACTCAACGAAACAATCAATTGCAACAAATCTCTTGTGTGTACTTCAAGACAGAAACGCGTTTTCATTCACTTACCGTACTCCTTTTCTTCCCCTGACTGGTTTATTCAATAAATTTAATGTCTTCCTTTCACCAGCACGCAGAATAATCCTCTCCACCTCAGTACATTTCGCTAAAAAACTTATCTATTCAATTCATTTGGAAAACAAAAAAGATAATTCCTTATTTTTAATTAGAGAAAACTGCATTATAGATTTTTAAACAAATAATGAAGCTATTATCAATTTGAGAAAGACAATACATCTGCAGAAAATGAATATTCATTATATTTGATAATTTGAAGAAAGTGTCTAGTCATCTTTGCATTTCTTCAAGTTCCCCTCTATACTAATTAGATTTGTATACATAATGTACATTATTAAAATGCTTTATATTATATTTCAGTACAGTATGGTAAGGATTTTATGAGTAAAGGAAGAAAAAAACTGTGCTCGTTTTACTTAAAGCAAATCTTATTTAATTGTTACTTGAAATTCAATATTTTCTATGTTAATATAAGAACGAACAATACGATTAGTTGATCAATTTATAAACTCAATTTTTTCAATTTATATTTTTAGAATATCGCTTTCAATCATATAAAAACGCTAATATAATTGCATTGAATTTTTTATTTTTAACAAATTCTGCAAACTTGGATCTATTGGACCTCGTCCAGTTAGGTCTACGTATTACATGAGCATACATCTGTTTTTGACATAATCGTTTGAACAAAGAGCTTTTATACTATAGAATAGCACTGGCAGATGCAATAAATTTTTAAAAGAATACCTTACCTTGCGAACAACATTACCTTTTAAATTGAGGTACTGGACAAATAATGTATTATATCGGATATTATGTAGACTAGCTATATTTCGGTAGATGCAGCCTAATACGCTAGAACTAATGCTCTGTGGTAATCTTTCCATTTTCCACAAAATTTAGTTGAAACCAATATCTATCATTGAACTTTTATTCTAACTATGAAGGATAAAACAGAGCCCTGATAGCAAAAATACCAAATTAAAGCCAAACTACTAAGTGAAATTGATTTACTTCAAAATTCCAGCCAAAACGGTTTGATAGGAACTCTTTTTATACTTTTGCTTAATAGATAATCATTTGTTTAGGTAGTTCCTGCCTTAATGAAATAACCGAATTCCATTATATTTAAAAGAAGTATTTTGTGCAATAGAGAAATGACTTTAATTTTACAGGGAATGACATAGCAATTTCCGACAGTGCAGGTTCTTCGAACGTTAAATTTATTTCTCTTTCAAAGTTTAGGAAACTTCTCCGCGTTGTTCTAACACTTCGACCATTCGTTCTCATTGTCAACTTCAGAGCTCGTTCAGTAGTCACACAAATGATAGCACCGAAAGCATACTAAGACAACACAACATCTGTATCAGTCACCGTTGTTACTTACATTTTATAAATATCTAGATACTTCAATATAATAAGACTAGAGATGTTAATTTTCTCAAGCAAATTAACATAGACGAGAAGCCCCTTTGTTTTGACATCGTTATGGGCCGAACTTTCGAGAAAATTGGAGATACAATTGTATCTATACGCACCAAGGAGAATGAGAAGTCATGTTTTACAGTCATCCTCGGTTGCCAGGCTAATTGCTAGAAGCTACCACCATTGGTCATTTTCAAGTAGAAGGTATTTTTCTGGACGGCGTCATTGTAAAGATAAACTCAAAATGGCTGGATAGACATGGAGAAAATGACTAAGTGGCTGGAACGAATCTGTGTCAGACGTTCGGGTTGGTTTTCCCTTTACTATAATACCTATTGATCTATGACTCGATAAGGACTAATCTCACGAATACCATCAAAATCAAGAGAAGTAAACTAACTTACAGCTCAAGTAGGACCAGAAGGATAAAACATGGTCAGCATGAACAAAAGATGTAATCCCATGTACATGTGATTTCAGGTTTACTGGTGACTCATCATTGGCAGCGGGTATTAGGCCCAATACCCATTATATGTTTGGTCAAGATATGTATGTATGTAGTACATTTGTACATTATAATCACCTATACAAATGTGTATTCAAGTAGTAAAGGAGTTTACTTCAAATAAATTCTCCATGTATAATATATACCAAGCCTGTAATTGGTAACGCTACTATGGTTGCCGCGTCGATACATGTTACCAACACAATGGATTTAAAGAAATGCTAAATTTCACCAAATATGAGTACTACAAATACTTATGAAGACTTATTACTTCAGCAAATCCAGGTACGCTTACGTTCTGGAGAGAGTTGACAATTGCTGAACGAATTTTCAATTAAACTAATCGCAAATAAATCCAGCTACATCAGGAATATACATTAATGCACAAACTGGATAATTAAAATTTATTTCTTATATACATACACAGATGCATAAATTTGTAAGAAAATATAAAAA
Organism: Eudiplozoon nipponicum; assembly: GCA_029291075.1. Lineage (NCBI taxonomy): Eukaryota > Metazoa > Platyhelminthes > Monogenea > Mazocraeidea > Diplozoidae > Eudiplozoon > Eudiplozoon nipponicum. The sequence goes on from JAQBSW010000247.1 coordinate 218,218, forward strand.
AATACTCCTTTTCTGCTCATTTTTTAATGGTGTTTGGAAGTCTAAAATGCAAATTTTACTATACGATCTGCCACATTTCAAAGCACGGTAAGTTGCCAATCACTATTTCATCAATTTAAAAAAACAGAATAAAAAATGGTATTATATATTTGTATATATATATATATTAATTTCAAATTTTAATAAGGAATAATTTATTTAAATAAGCAAATATATGATAATCTACTTTTTCTTACATTATAATTAATTACTCTTATAAATAAATAATGAGATGGTATTTGCGATGTCCATATATTTCGTAAGAAAGTACTTTTAAATTACATTTATATAAATTTATCCGTTTTCCTTAAGACGAACACTTAAATGAACATAACATTGCAAAATAAAAGTACTAAGAAGCCGTTTTCGACATAAATAGTTAAGCTAAACATTATTAACATATTAGGCTTTAACGGCAATTAATAATGCCAGAGATTCGATTCCATGTAAATTACGTTTCGTTTCCTGAAAATAGCTTTATTTTCAAAATCAGATAATCCAATAATAACAATTGTGATAATACAACTGACAAAATAAGCATAATATATGACATTTATATTAACCATTTTGATTCATTCATTACTTATATTTTGCTAATATAAACCAAATATTGCATCAGATATCAAAGACAATTCATCCGGTAGACCAGTTTCGTCCTTAACAAAACTTGCATTCTCAAAAAGACAAACCCGATTTACGGCATGAGTTGTACTTATTGCTGTATAAAATGCTTGGTTTTTATTGAAAAATATATATAAACGAATTCTTACCATCAACTAAAAATTATGCATCATTGTTGAGAAAACCTTACCATATCACGAATATTTTCTTTCCCAGAAAGTTTTAGCATAAACTGAATAATTGCAGGCTGCACAAAGTAACGCGCAATTACACGACCAAGAACTACAGAAAAAAGTTAAAAAACATTCATTCGGTTAATAACCCGAGGACTTTCTTGAAATTCTGAAGTTTCAAAACAAATAAAGGTGCGAATTTTTCATGTTTTTTATCAGAAGATATTAAACAATAGAATTTGCCTTTTTACGCGTGATTCGTCACGATAGTAACAAAGTAAGTCATATATCAATGGTGTCGAAATAGTACGAAAGTTTTATTTTGGTGTACATTTCCTCTTTTCTAGATTATTATTCTAATAGGATTATAATATGAATAAGACAGTATTACAATTTGTTATACGTAAATTATTCTTTTAAATGCTATGCTGATGCAAACTACTTATCTGTACTTTTTACCATATTATTAGTCACCATTGCATTAGTAGCAAATTCTGAATTATTAACTTTATTTGTTTTTTCACATATTCACTCAGACACAATAAAAACACGTGAAAATGTTCAATCTGTTAAACTTTATAAATGCACATGTAACTTATCCCTGACAATCGTTTTACCGTCTAATTTGGTTATTAAAATTGAGCAACACATACTAGTTTTTCCAACAAGTAAGTATATGCAGTATATTATGCAGTTTTTAAATTATAAATTTAACAAAGCTTCTTTTGTACCATATTGCGATTAATTAAATAACACTTGATTAATGGAACATTAGGTTTTTAGTCGTTTTACATTTCAGAATAAAGATTTCCAAATATCAACACATAAAATGCAATTACTCTTGTAGTTACAATTGTTCATTTTTACTTAATGTTTTAAAACACGACCTAAAGCTACAGTTAAATAAAAATCTAAAACCATGTATTGAAAAATTTTGCAAAGAACAGAGGCAAAGCATCATTTAATGACCATAAATAAATAAGTTATATATTAAAGAACTATTTGTAAAGATTTCAATTTTATTAGAAGCGTCGAGTTATATAGTCATTCTTCTTTAATTGACTTATTAAATTTTTATTAGATATAATGAACTGTGATGACGTGATTATTTTTATCAGTATTTTATGTCTTACGTAATAAAAACAAATAGTTGTCACCAAAAATTTGTTGGTTAAATATTAATCATTATTGTTAAGAAAATGTGTTTAAACTGCGTCGAATTGAAACAGAAGTTCGAGATTTATTTGTAAAATAAAAGTCAATAGTAATTTTAATTCCATTAAGGGCGAAAAAGAACTTTTACAAAGCTATTTCTATGTTTAATTCTGGTTAAAATATAATGAGCTTCTATTAGTGTGATACTTATTTTTAATTAATTTATTGGAATTGAATAGTAAAATTTTCAATATATTTCTTTTCAATTGAGTATAGGTACTTCAATAATAACCAAAGTGAGCCACATAAATGCAGTTGACAAATTTATCCCAATACCTGAACTAGAAACAGAAATGGCTGATGACACATTTTGGCAACTAAGTTTACTAACCAAATTACGTTCAATGATTAAAATAATATATTATTTGGAAATTTGTTATACTTGGTTTCCATTTTCTAATGTTATTTATATAAAAGAATGCAACAGCTGGTGCGCAAAAGCTATTTAACAGAATTCGACGCATAAAATATCTTTTACTTGTTTATTTAACTATTTGAATCCAGATCGCAAACTTTGAGTGAGCATGAAGGCTATTCTTTAAGCTGGACACACAAGAAAGCAAAACTGTTCTCTGTTATGGGCACATATTTGCGTTTCGGCCTTAAAAGGTCATCATCAGATCCCTAAAGAAAACAAGCTAAGTCCAATAGGAATATTATGTATTTTAAATCCTAAACACAGCTTCTCCGTCTAGTAGCCTCATATTCATTTAACATGATTACAATGTCGAATGAAAAATTTTATCTGGTCACGATAATAACATTTTATTAGATTTCCCTTCATTCTTATACGTTAATTATTTAGGCAAGCCCTTATTTCGTAAGTAATAAATAGATATATTTATTGCGAATTGATCATCGATGATCAATTTTCCATCCCACTTTGCCAATGAGGACAAAGGATCAATATACGACAGTCCGTGTAACGTACGGCAGTTTTACTATATTGTGTATGCAGTTGAAAATTGTTTTATCCGTTTTAATTTTTAGGTTCGAAGCATAAAAAAGGATAATTATTTTCAAAAATTGAAACTTTTCAGAAAAAAATGTTAAATGTGCATTGATAGCCATACGTTTACGTATCTGTATAAATAAGAATTAGCTCAGCAGCTATGATGACGTAAAAGACGAAAATTGAATTACCAGTTGAATTAAGGTAATTCGCAGTATCGGCTGGATTTGGCAATTCGACAAGCTTTAAGCATATTAACTCGTTGATTGTTGTTCGTACCAGACCTTAAACAAAATATTATGGAAAGTTAATGTAGATTAAAACGGAAATAACTTTCTAAATTATACATTTAAATTATGAGTTAGACATCTAAATTTACTAGACAAAATTAAATTAAATTGTGATATAAAATATAATTGTATTAATTAATAAAATATAATATTATGCTACAAGTTGTTAAAAAATATTAAAAGGAAAGCAAATAAATAATTGAATACAATAAAAAAATATCTAAGCCTTAGTCAAATCTCAATAAGCAAAAAAATCAAATGAATGCGCCGATGTGACTGACATAAAAGTATAAATGTAAAGACATGAAAGAATAAACATTTATATTGCAATCACTAATAAAGATACAAAAATTATTAATCGACAAAAAGATGTCCAACAACTTACCTAATAACCATTGTTGAATACCTAGCTCGGATCGATTGGCAACACCTGATTATGAAACAAAAAAAAACATTAATAAAGCTCGTGACTGAGCTAATAATATACTGATATTTTGCGCTACTTTCAGATTATAATTCAAACGTCAAAATATACAAAATGCATGTTGGTTCGATCTCCGGCAACGGAAACTCAAGCTTCTTATATGAATTGTGTGATAAGAACGAAATCTCAAAAATAATGTAATTTTTTTATTTACGCAAATTATAGTTACTTCGAGAATGATGTCCAATTGGTTACCGCTAATATAATTTAATTAAAACAAAAAACTGCAAATTTTCAGAATACAAGATTAATAGTCGCATTTACCGGACAAACGAGATTGAGATAAGAAGTGGAAGAAAATGTTTCTAAAAATAAACGAATTACAATATTCGAATAACAATTCCTCTAATTTTAAGCTTCAATTTTTTTCGTGGTTTTTGGGTTAACAATGTGTTTTGTAAATCCATTTATAAGTTCTCGTTAAAATATTTCCTATGTCACCATAAGCTTTAGATAACATATTAGTATACAAAAAGTACAGTCATAAGCGATTTATAAAATCTCGCTTATATTGTTTTATTTCCATTCATTTTAAACATTAACATTTGAGATCGTGAATTTTAATCCTCTAAGATTTGCATGGGACCAACTTTAACAATACGACTTTAATAACTAGTTCATCATGAATTTTCAAAACTTATTTCGGAATGCATACCTTAATAAATTTCATAGTACCGTCTTCATGTGAAAAGTTGAAAAGAAATGTTATTAGACACAAGAACCGTTTATTACCAAGTTTTATCTTGATTATCTACATTGAAAATATGTATGAAAAGGCAAATGATTGATTGCCTTTTAATTCACAGTTTCTTCGTTTAGGTTCTTTGATCTTTTTGTCATTTAATCTATATATATATATATATATATATATATATATATATATATATAATATGTATATATGCTTATTCGTAGATAAATGAGGAAAAAATGAGAAAGAAGCCATTCTTGGATCTCCCAAAATTCCTGTTTATCATTGTACATGGAAAGGATACTTAAAACGTAATTACTTACACATAGATAAGTATAAACATATATATTCATATATATATATATATATATATATAAATGATTATATATATGGATAGAGTCTCAGATCCTGAAACCAACATGTGCCCCGTTTCAAGGACCGTCTGTGGAAAAATCTGGACAGTTCTAAGAGTTCCCAATTATGACGAAACCGGCCTACAAGATGAATTGACATTCCTATCTGATGCTATGTTAAGTTTTTACTGACAGTAAACACTTATATATATATATATATATATATATATATATATATATATATATATATACTTCAATTGTATATATCGTCACCAAGTAACGTTATTGCCTGCTATATATTGACAGATCAGAGTTTCAATTTCAGGTTCCAGGAAATAATAAATAGGTTCCACATAAAGGAAAATATAACCAAAGAACATAATTTTGTATATGACTAAAATATTCGTGTAGTATGCGGCCACGGTGGCACAGTGGATAGAGTCGCAGTCTGCGAAGCAAATGTGTACTGGTTCATCGCGCATCTGCGGTAAAATATGAACAACACATGACGGGTTCTTAATATATGCGAAACCGATCTACTGAATGATTTGCTTTCTTAATGTGATGCAATGTTTAGTTTATACTTGCAAAATATAAAACCAAAATCCTACTACTATATTTTCAAATGCAAAAATAAACGAAAAAAGGTTAATATATGTGAAATTGTGTATGATTGTATACTAGAATGGTAAGATTATAGAACATCGATGCTGTTTAAATATATTTTTTTCCACGATACGATATTTTCAAAATTATCTGAGCTATGTTTAAGACAAACGCCATGTATAATTAAACAAAAATTTTAAGCGAAGACGGTGATAAATGTTATTTAGATCACGGTTGCTATCTTGATATAAAAACCATTTTCATTATATATGTCTCTCGATATAAGATCCCTCTTTACTAGAATTCCACTAAATCAACTTGACAATATCCTGTTTGAATATCTGCCATCTTCAGAGGCGGAAACATTGTAGAAGTAAATCCAATTTACCATTTTTATTCCAAGTAGTGTTTTACTGAAAAATTGACGGCATAGGTATAGGTAGTCATCATTCAGAAACAACTGAATTAAAAGCATTTATTAACGTAGCTCATACTTACGTCTGCTACGTTGACAATATCATAATGGTCGTTAAAAAGAATGAAGATACAAATGCACTGCTACATCACATAAACATAGCAAACTAAGCAATCAAGTTTACACTAGAAGAACAAGACGGATATTTATCTTTTCTTGATAAAGGAATAACGAGAGATGAAGAAGGTATCATCTGAAGGTCGATTCACAAGAAATCAAATTAGGCTGGGCAGTATATCCATTACTTCAAGGCTGTATAAAAGGAACCTGATAATCAATCTGAGCACACGAATACACAGGATTTGTTCCTCGAAAAAAATTGAATTAGAATTAAGTATACTTCGCGAAAATTTAAAAAATAATGTTTATCCCGACTGGTTTATGGAATATAATTTGAGGCAACGCAAGAAAATCAAGACCAATTTAAAGGAGAACAAAATACCACACAAATAACGCTAAGTGTCCCTTTTTAGAGGTGATATTCCACCTGAGATCTTCAAAACGTATACGAACTAATGAGAAAAATAGCCTCTCTGTGACATCAGCACCTTTATGTTTAAACAAATTTTAATGTACCTGCAACGCTCAGTACATCGAGAGATCTAAAAGTGAGAATAAATCAGCATCTACCACAGAAAATAATTAAATAGAGGCAAAGCTCCAGCAAAAAAATCAGCAATTTCTGAAAATTTAATACTCACAGGTGATGCTGTTAGAAGTTACAAGTTTTCAGTTCTATACTAGGCAAAAACGAAAAGATACTTCTGAATTTTGAAGCTATTGCAATTAATAAGCTTAACCCCTGTTTAAACCTGCTGAAAGTAATTCAAAAAGAAATTAAGTTGGACCGATGTTCCACAAAATACGACACGCCCATCAATTGCGGACATACTCCCAATGAAAGCGATGACACGCCACATTACATTACGCAAAAGAAGTGGTCTAAATTGCGCAAAACAAAGACAGGCATGGCTAAGAGTGGATTGGTTACTCCAAATGTACAGTTGGGATTGGATGAACGAAAATATTAACGAATCCAGAATAATAGCTGTAGATACTAGTAGAAATAAGATCTATTAATAAATTTGATTCCATGGATTACAGTTCTTTTTTCTCATATTTTAAAAAAGTGTGAAACTTTTAACTATATATATATATATATATATATATATATATATATATATATCTATATATTGTATGAGTGTGTGTATAACTAAGAATAAATCTGCTGAATATATTTAAATGAACGCTTAATTTCATCTTAGTAAAGTTAAAATTTTCCTTACAAGTTTCTGTCTTGTCACTAGATAGTTACTCACCATGTATATTTGTGTGCACGATTAGAGCTTTGAAGTCATGATATAACTGTAATGGTATGCCTGTGTGAATTCAATTAAGAGAAACTTTAATTTTTTCATTATGTTTAATACCTAATGTGGATACCACACTAATAAGATAGATGCATGTTTTACCGATACACTAGTTGTAAAATTCATTCCACGAGAAATTGGCAAAAGGTATTAATACTTCATTTAATAAAATAAGGAGTTAAAAATTAATGGATAGTCAGACAGAAAATTATATAAATTACCGAATCATAGTAATTTTATCAAGACAGTTCATATTTCACATAAAAGGTTAATGAAAAGTGCTGTACTGTATAAAATCATAGATAATGTTCGACACCGAGAATAAAAAGATAAAATATAAATGGTTGTCGAATATAATGTTAATCAATAAATCGCGAAAAACGTAATTAAATTAATTTCATTCTTACTTAAAAAAATATTTTAAGCTCATATATAGCAAATACCATTCTGACATTTTTAATCTTTTTTATTGAAGCTAGTTTTCGGTTCCCGATCATGCAATGTTTCCCACTTACAATTCGTAAGTGTTGCGCTCGAAATCGAGCCCAGTAAAATGTCCACTCCTTTTATCACCCATTACTTTAAATAGATTCTCTAAATATTCTTTTCGATTTTTGCGATCATATACGTCTCGTTTCCAATGTTTGATGTGCAAGCTTTGACCTATTTGTATTTACCTACTTCCATGCATTTTTATGTTCTTTTACTAAAAAACTTGCTTTATGCATTCCGTTAAAATAATTAGGTAAACATGAACGAAATTGTGTCAACTGCCTCTCATCTGTAACTGTTCTGTACCATTTTCCTATTGTGTGCTGATTTTTTATTTCCTTTTGAAATGTAATTTTAAATAAGTGTCAAACCCTCGGGAAAGAAATAATTAATTTCTTGAAATAAATGCAACTTAAACCACGATCTTATTTATTATTTATATAATCTTTGCTGTGAAGAAAGAATATATAGGCATCAAATAGAACCAGGATTAAACCATGTCAGCATGTACAAACAGGTTCCGATTGTACTGGCAACACGTTAGTATGGGGCCGTACCGCACCCGTCACTCAACATAAATTTGGATAAGAAGTGTGGAAAATTTTCCTTACGACATAGTATTCAAGCAGTTATAAACTTAAATACATATATATCGTCAAAACGCAAAAAGTACATGTGTTCACATTACTAAACCTTTTATTCATTCGGAATTTGGCTAATCCTTCGAGCCGCATTAATACAAATTTCTAATTAGATGCTCAATATCTAGCATACAATTGAATATCCATTAGTGCTCCACAGCACAAATATTATAACTATTATATATTTAATCGACTGATGCAAAACTTATCACGAATGACAATAAATGATGTTGATCTAGGTTAGAGTGTTAGGATTTGCTAGTGCAACAAGATTTAAAAATTGGTTGTAGCTATCAATTATGATGAAATTTAGCCGAGTTCGAGAACCATTGTTTTGATCCCCAGTAAAGGTTCGTTAGTTGAAAACAATTGTGTTTGTACCTGGAGCAAGCTTGTTATATTGAAAATCATTATGTTGATGCAAGTTTCCTGCTCGGTGGTTTGAGAACTATTGTGTTTGAAATTTATACAGGTTTAGTATATATTTTATATATTGAATTGCCGAATAATATAAGATTTTGACCTAATTTTTTATGAATATTCATTTGTTTAGGACAAGATACCCCCAACTGTCCCACATTCCATGACAAAATAGATAGCGATTAAAGGACATAGTAACGGCCTTTATTATCGAATAAGCACAAAATTGTGTGTATAAGATTATACTTTTCATTCATGCTATTTTTGGTAAAGCTTTCTGGTCCTATTTGCACTTATTTGCAACTAGGTAATCAAGACCCAATATAAAAATGCATATATATTCGTTCTCCACAGCGCAAATATTTTACTATTATATATTCCATTCAATGGTGTTATAATAATTACGAATTTTAGAAAAATGATGATCATCAACGCCAGAATATATGGACTTGCTGGATTAACAGGTGTTAAGAAATGTTTGTAGCTCACAATATCGAGATTTATTTTGTTTATTATTATGATGAAACCCGGTTAGGAAATGGTACATTTAAAATCATTTTGTTGGTAATTTTTACAGGCCTGGTCTCCATTATACATACTTATTTGGATTTGAAGTAGCATTGTTGCTTACAATATAAAATTATCTCCGTTATTGCGTGAATACACATTCATACGGTAGAGTATGTAAATATTATATATTTAATTGAATGGTGTCATAATTTGGTATCTGATGTCGTTTGAGTCGTAGTTTAAGAATTTGCTGGAATATTATCTGTTAACTTATGATTGAAATTTTCAATTTTGGTGAAATTTGGCCAAACTTGATAACCATTGCATTGCTAACAGGTAAAATTTTGGTGTTTTGAATACCGTTGCGTTGATACCCGGAACAGGCTCGGTTTTCTAAAGTCATTGTTCTGCTACCCTGTACCGGCTCTTATTTTGGAAGCTATTTTGTTGTTATTCTTTACGGGCTTGTTGTCTATTATATATACTAAATAACATTCAGATTTAAATTCAATATTTCCTGAATAAACATCTGTATTAGTGATTTTACCGACTCACTATCCCACATTTCTTGACAAATTTATAGTGTTTAAATTGCGTAGTAATGGCTACCATTCATGATTCATCAGCAAGTAAGAAACACAGGATTTATGTCTATTATATATATTAAATAATAGTCAGATTTAAATTCAATGTTTCCTGAATAAACATCCGTATAAGTGATTTTACCGTCCCACTATACCACATTTCTTGACAAATTTATAGTATTTAAATTGCGTAGTACTGTCTACCACTGATGATTCATCAGCAAGTAAGAAACACCTGTGTACCTGGAATTATACCTTTTATTTAACTTGATATTTATAATATTTCTGATACCGTCGTCGAAAAGTTCTGTCGAACGCCTTCTTATAGGATTTATTAACGAATCAAAAAATTACTTTTCTTTATATAAAGATAATGTAACAAAATGGATTTGTCCATTGTGTTCAGATAGAAGAAAAAACGCATATTATTTCGCTTTGTGACATAAAAGTCCCGTGGTAAAGCTAGTCCGAGAATAACCGTTTTTTAACATTGTTCTTAGCATTAAATTTTACTAGAAATATCTTACAAATAGAAAAGCATTATTTCATATCTAGCGTTTTTTAAATTTGAAAACTTTAAAGACATCTGCTGCATTTTTCGCACCCTAATATAAGTTTAATTAATGATATAATTGTAAAAAAAATTTTCATACAAAACATAAATTTGATCTTTAATTGCATGTTCTTATAAAAGTTTGTCCACAGTTACAAATCCAAATGTAAATAACGTTAGATGCAATTTGAAGTAGGATTGCGCCTTCTGCACCAAGTAGGGAAACTTTCGTGTTAGCATCATCAAGGCAATGTCAGTTGAACAATAAGGAGAGACAAATTCACAGCGCAATTTTGTATTTACATGTTTAAATACCTCTCCACAACGTTATTGCAGGTGAATTTGCGCCGGCCGCTTATTTTCTGCACTTAAATTCACAATGGGTTATATTTTTTATTATTTATAAACCTAAGTGGGGAACCATTAATGCACAGCAGCCAACTCAATCTGCAAACAGTCAAGCGAACAATTACGCATTTGTTAATTGTTCAATTCGTAACTAAACCTTCTGATTTTTAATGAGCAGTGACCGTTGAAATTTACATATTGTGCTTATCATGATTCTTGGAGAAGACTGATCTGCGTAATACACTATTATTTCTACATTTTAGCTGCCCATTAATAAATGCCCGAGTGCCAATTTCTTTGTTTTTAATCTTTATGGTAAAATATTTACAAAATATAATAAAGTTTCTTATCAGTTCTTTAACATTAATATAGATTTTACAGACATCACGGTTTTATGGTTTAACTTGAATCAGTAGCTTCGATTTTTTTTATTTTCAGCATTTACATACTCACATATCAACGATTTGAGCAAAAACAGAGCCTATTTCAAAAGAATATTTTTTCTTGTTTAGTTGGTCACTAAAATTAATAGAAATTTAGATTACCATCTTCATGAATTTTATTTGATTTACGTAAAGTTTTGAAAATTCTTTCGGTTACTTTAACAAAAAAACTCTCTTGTTTCTCTACTAGGATTATTTGCCAATAAAGATCTCAAAAAGCAAACATGTTTAACCTAACAATATTCTACTTTTGAAAAATTGGTCAACCATTTGGCTAATTGATGTGTTATTGTGTTCCACATTGACAAGATTTTTCCTAAATCAACAGCTCATTTTCGTGTTTATTGTAAAGCATAAATCTTAGCTTTTTGTGAGCTGGAGGCCTTAGAGTTCGAGTTAGGCCTGTCTAATCTGTCCTTATTATAACAAAATAGAAAGAAACGATTGATTGTTTTTGTATCTGAAATTTCTGTACTAATATGCATATATTTGTATGTACTTATATATGTGGACCTTTTTTTCTAGTGTTTTAATTCTCTAGTAAATCAATTGATAAGTTGTAGCGAAATAGTTTTTGTACAATATATTATAATTTTTTTATTAATATCAAAGAATTAACGTTCCACTTATTTAAAGTCTAAGCATCTCACAAGCATTAACGTTAGATGTGATAAAATGAAAATTGAATAGACTACTCATTTTTTCTGATTCATTAACTTTGATATCTATCATGTTTTGCAGACTAGAAATTAGTTTATTTACTTTGGATAAATACACATAGCAGTCTGTGACGAATAACAATGATCCATGTTCTGAAAAATATAACATAATCTCTGTCTTTACGAAATTCTTTTACAGTTGCCCGCTTAAAATAGAGAATCGACTTTTTTCAAATTTAGGCTAGAATTATACATGAAATTATTGGTTTTGTTTATTATATTTTTTGATTTTTAAATTCTAAAATTAATTACAACCAAATATTCTTGTTTTAGGACGACTGATGTATCCGTTGCCAAATATAAATGTATACTATGAAGTGACCCAACAGTAAATAGTCGGTATAAAATACATACTGATGTTTAAATTAAATTTGTGATCAGTAAATATATTAATTCTGCTAATTATGTAGGTAGACTAGGAAAATATTCGAGAATTGCTTAAGTAAAGCAACAATATATAAAACTGCTTTAATTTTCGTTCCTGGCCTTTTATGCAAGTACTTCCATTTCAAATTTGTCAGAGCGAGATAAAAACAAATTACTCAAAATACAATCTAACTGCACATAACAAAAAAATTAACATTTGTAAAGTCCAATCCAGAAAAATTCTTAAATTAAAAATAATAATTTGCCTTACTATAGTATAAAATAGTATGCTAACTTAAAGCATAGAAAACTCAAGCTTCTGGACAAATATATACATCGAGGATATTCCGACTGATGAATTGTGATAAATATAAAGTTAGTATTTTTAATATCTAAATTTTTAATTATTATACAATTTATAAATATTTAAAAAAACATAAAATAGTTTTATATTATTACCATAAATTGTCGGACTCCGCTGCGCACGGACATACAAGAGCGTGGATTTTAGCCAATCAATACAACTGTCAGGATCAGTTACAGAACCGAGTACCAATTCACTGTTTAAATGCTCCACGAGATATAAATGTAGGCTAAAAAATTAAAGTTGTTCTTAAGTATATTTCAGACAAAGGCTTCTTAACGTGGACAATTCATTTTTACTTCAAAAACTGTTTTATTATCACATAAACTTTTTACCATAAGAAATAGTCGAAGAAATATCGTATAAATTATACTATTTGACTATTTTGTGGCATTTATGCGATACATTTATTAAAAATGGTGAAGAAATAAAACCTGAACCTAAACAAAAGAAAACAGTTAAATAACTATACTTAAATTATAATTGAAAATTTTTCTAATGTATCTGTATATTTGTAAATTATTTAGTTTAAAATAGTGAAATAAGATGTAGCATTGACCAGGTAAAAAGAGCATAACGAAATTACTGCATTTGTAAATTTATTAAAACAAATTCAATACAAGCTTAATCATTGTATAACAGTAATAATATAAAGAAATGGTTCTGTATGAAATCAATTCACACATATTTTTATACATTTGATATTGGAAACATATTGGTCTTTCTATTTGAATTGGTTTATAACAGCATAATAACGATTAAAAAATCTTACCCGAATTTCTATTCCATTTTAACATTGATTACAAGACTTAAATGTTGATAATTTTTGGTTTTTCGTTAAAACTTGACTACAATTGTATTCAATTTTTTCAGCATACATTATTAAACTATCAAATCTAGTTCCAAATGTAAATTTAATGAAAATATGGAGCAATTACAACATTCAAAATGATAAGCTTGCATGCATCCTAGTTTATGTTATATTCATTTTCTAACAAATGGCGAGCCAAATGTGTTGTATAAATGTGACTATATTTGTATAGATTTATGTTCTTCTCATCAAACTTTAATCGGTCACATTGTTTGCCTACAAACACTTGATTATAATCATGACAGCAGATGTATTCATTGTTGCGATCATTACCATTTTATTAGAATATTAGACACTAAATAATGTAAATAGTATATCACCTCTATTATCCTTTTTCAGGTAAGTTATATCACCCGGTACAAAATATTCTAAAAACAAGCTTTGGTTTCATTATTTATTTATTTAAATCATGTGTACGGTTCTTTATATAAAGACCTACCCATTTATTTGTAAATTAACCAGTACAAAATAAGCATTGTGTAATGTAACAAATGCTATTCATATAGTAGGTCGATTTCGCCTCTGTTGAAAACCTGTCAAGTTCTATTCAGAATATCTGCCAAGAATAGCAATTGAGAAGTTCTTAATGAAGGAAAAACTGGTTTTATTGATGAATTCTTATTCTTGTCAAGCTCTATAACTTCATTTAAATATTTGCTATCAAAATCGGCGCAATCAATGTTTATTTAATTGTAGAAATTTTCCATTGAGTATCAGTTCCACTGGTAGCGTTTTGCCTGTTCCATAAATACAGTTTCAGAGTGGATAGTTGGGCAATTTCATTTAAATAGACGCCGCATAGCTCCAACCAATTGAAATAATAACCAAAAACTTAAGTTAGTTTATTACTGAAAAGATTTTGTATTGTGTGACGGGACAGCTGAACGGACATTCAGAGAAAACGATGCGAATGTGCCTCAGTTCGAGGCCCGTCCACACTTAAAGTCTGGACGGAACTTAACGAGTTCAAAGTAAAGTCGAAACTGGTTTACTGGAAAAATAACTTTTGCTATATTATTCGATTATAAGTTTAAAATGACAAATATATAATGGAATTAGGGTTTATATCAAGCTCGTATTTGTTATCTATACTCGCGTAATCAATTCTTGTTTAACTGTATAAAGCTTTGCTTTCATTTATTATTGATCATTTTTATACTTCATCGGGTGAAAATGCAATATTTTATTGCTGTAGTAAGCAGACGAATCAATGTATACGCTTTGGCCATTATATCAAATATTTTAGACAAACTAGAAATTTAACCATTTATGTAATAATTAAAGTAAATGTGAAGGTAAGCGTGGGATTATTTTTGAGTTCTTGTGTTTTGTAATTATTATTGCAAGAAAAAAATGTGCATCGAAACAACAAAAAAATGTATAAAATAAAAATAAATCGCATGAACAGAATAACTAAAAATTTAAATATAGTAAAAGCAAACGTGTCATTGCACTGCACGGGACATTTATAATTGCGCTCTGTACCTACGCATTATTCATGCGGTACCGGCGACAAATGAGTTTATAAGGGAACTGAGGGATATACTAAAATGAGTAAGAAGAATAGATCTATTGTCGTTTCGAATTTAAAGAATGTTCATTGGTAAGGACTGGCACTAACTTTCTGGACTTAAATAAAATAATAAGTTACAGTTTTTCTGTATATTAAAAATGAATGCATACATTTTAACATGTAATAACGAAGAATGTGTTAATATTATATTCTGCATTACATTAAAGAGTAATAATAGTATGATTATGCCTTTGAACAGTCATATAATATCTCTGTTCGGAACTTTAACAAAACGAATATCTCAAATTTACACAATTTTAGAACATGTACATATGGATACTTTCGATTCAATTAGTAATTTGAAAAGTAAGACAAATATTTTAACGAAAACGGTAAAAAGAGTGCCAACAAAAATATACGAGCAAAAAAGTAAGCAATTTAAAAATTGAGTAAGGTACAAATAACTCACCAACTTTCTATCCTTTCCGCGGCTGTGCATTGATTTTTATATTTGGCCTAGAGAAATATATACGAAATTACACTCAAAATAATGTCCCATTTAGTTCAGGCTACTGAAAGCAAAACTATTAAATAAACTGTTGTGCATTCGAAAAATTTGTAAAAATGTTTTGTTATATAATCAAATCAAAATACAATAAAACATTTCTGAAATATTGTGTAATTACCACGCTTATATGCTTGATCTCATAAGCGTGGTGTACGTTATATCTTATAAATCTATAAACAGTTTGCTCGACGAAGAAAATGCAAGCATAAGTAATGGCATTATGTGTAAGAGGATATCTGTATTGCTTCAACTTACTACTTTATCTTTTGTTGTTAAAATCACCGAAACTCCTTGATCGCCAAACTAAATAAATAAATTGGTGCAAAATTTCATATTCAATATTATAATAAAGTAATACAAATAGGTAAATAAGCTTTATAACTTCAAACGTATTTCGAATAAATAGGATGCTTTGTTTCGTGTTAATGCGATCATTTGGAAAGAGTTACGATTATTGAACTGTGAGAGACAAAATTTCCCAAATATATTCCAAATTAAAGTGGTAATTTTGAATATCAATGAGAAATAGATTTTTCTTGGCTAAATATTCAACATTACGAAAGAGTTAAACAATAAATGATTGCGCGGCAGCCGTAAGAGATATTTAAATCAAGGTTACAAACTTGATATAAGCATGAATTCCGTTATATTTATCATTTGCAGTATAAACTAATCATTGTACAAGGTAGCAAAGGCACTTTTATCAGTAGACCAGATTCTTCATGATTGGAAGCTCTTCAAGTAATTTGTAGAATTTTGCCGTGGAAGAGACTCGAACCGGGACACATTTGCTTAGAATTCCGTGACTATATCCACTGCGTCACCCTGCGCACACTGCACACAAAATTTAATTGTATACTAGCTTGCGTTTTTGGTTAGTCCTTAGTACAGTTGGAGACTATGTGGCATCGATTCAGACATAAAGTCTCAACAAGCCACTCCGGATCTGTCATTAGTGAACAGACACCACGATATATGTGGAAATTGTAATGAATTGAAGGATTATAAAATTAGACAATCGGTGATTTTGCGATGTTACTATAAAATTCATAGCTCTAAAATTTCTTTCGTAAACTTTAGAAGAATAGGGTATTGTGCATACGTTTAAACATAAGTAGAAGGTTAGGCAAAATATGCTTTTAACGCATTTTTACATACAACAAGTAAATTCAGGAAAATATACTTCCATATTTCTATTAAAGTTAAAGAAAAATGGTCAAAAGCTATATAAACTAAAACAAATTGGTCAATTACAAATTATTTTGGTTATATATTGATAGCAAAACGATACTAAATTGGATGATCTAATGGAAATTATGGTAGGCCTATAATTATTTAAATACTGTTTTAACATGAATTATTATGGACACGGATCTCTGGAATTAGCATTGCTTTACATGCTTTACGTAGCTAGTATTTTATAACTTTATTTCATTTACTCAGATTACCATTCGCGAAACCTAAACATTGCAACTAATTTGGGCAGTATATAAATTTAGCAGGCTATACGTTAATTGCGTCAACGGAATTATGTTATTAATTGCCATAAAATAGACATATGTCAAGATTCGTGTTCTAATGAAGTACTACATATTCAGGACAAATGCATGCTTCGTTAGTGAATTTCAGACGCTCAAATGTAATATCATAGAACTGAGTGTTTCTTCTTTGTCTTAAATAAAACAAACTTAACAATCGAAAACCTGAACAAGATAACAAACGAATACGTATTACAAATTAAATTCTATATTTGAAAATAGTCTCAATCTTATGTACGATATCGACCATCATAAAAAATGGTCGAATAGAATAAAAACGAATGAACATGCAATGACAGATATATAATACCGATAGTAAAATTGCGAGCATATAAAGGATACATCTACATTTAATTAAACACGATTTACATGCATTTAAACATGAAATACAATATAATTGCAAATGGAAATTTATAAATTTAAAGCACGAAAAAATGTATTCAAGATTAATGAAAATTTTAATTTGTAGAATTAACTAATCTTCTAACAATTGACGTTTCTACAGAATAATTTTTAGAAAAAATATGGGCTGATTATGATAGTTTATGTGATAACAATTAGGTAGTTGTTGAGATAGGCAATTTTGGGTCTATTAGTATAGCCAAATTTTGTTTATTAGTTAACAAGGATCATTATGAATACTGTTATAACAATTTGTTCCAAGGCCATTTTGTTTATCTACAAATGACTTTCAAAATAGACTACATAACGAGAGCATCGGTGAAGCAGAATTTAACAGACTATTTTAAACGAGAACCACCAGCATGCAGTTAACTATAGATAAATTAACACAAATAAATAAATAATATGCATAATAAAAATAAACTTCTATATTTTTTAATTATTTACATTACCTGTTGGCGTCCGGCTCGACCCACCATCTGTGCAATTTGCTGTTGTGTGTATTCAACAAACGTACCATCGATGAATTGAGTTGTGTTTTTCACGATTACCAGATAAGCTGGAAGGTTAACACCCATTGAGAGCGTGCTTGTGCAAACTAAAACATTAGCGTAGTAAAAGACGTAAAACCAAATTCAGAGTAAAGACGGTATCAAATAAAAAGATAGAAGTTGGATGATAACAATGGTTTTCTGCAATCGAAAGATATTGATAAAATTTTCGATATCTCATCGCGCATTTCAGACATATTTTATTTTTAAACATTAGTGATTTGTGCAACCGCTTCAGAGTTTTGGCTGAGTGCATGCAGTAAATCCAGATTGAATTAAGCCGATGCTCATATGGTCCATATATTGAAGAGTGCAAATATAGCTATAATCCATCTGATAACACACGTATGATTCTTAATGATATTCTTAACTGCTAACTTATATTTGTTCATTTAGGGCAAAGCCATAAGTTAATATACTTAATTTTTTTAACTTAATTTTTAGCCTGTAAGTCCAATAAGCCAGGGATTGATTTTAGATCTGATTGCTGGTCAGCTAACGCCCAAGCGTTCAATGTGGCTTACTTGATTATCGAAATATGAATGCATCATCAACGTGAATGTTTGAATGTTACTCAATCGTTTAAGAGAATGAAAAAAATAATAAGAACAATAAAAAATAAAATTGAGAGATGAATTCAATAAAGAACATATCGTAAAAGTGTGTTGTGCTAGCGCATTGTAACCTCACTAACGCCCAGGATAAGGAATTTATTCTTATAACTTTTAAAGCGGTATAAACTTCAATAATAAAAAATAAAAAGAAAGTAATATTTCCTCGGGTATCTGAAAACAAGATGCATTGAATTAACAAATTACAGTCAGATAAATTCAATCAGAAAAAGCATGTACAAGCATTGAATTTGAACTGCAGGTTATTTGCGTATATGCATGGACATTCCAATATTTCACGCTCTTTTTCATTTATAATTGATTAATTACTTTGCTAGTTATAAAAAATATAAATATGTTAATTTGTAAATACTTTGGAAGAAAACCTTTTCCTGAATCTGAAACGTTTCGTTTCCTCACTGCTAATATAAACTTTAGTATAAATTTTATAAAAGCTCTCGTGCCGACTGAAGTGTTAATATAAGTTTATTTCAAAATGATTGCAAATTAAGTGTAAAAAACCAGGAATGAGTTTAACTATGATAAAAATTATAATTATTGTCTTGATCGAAAAAACGTATCGTTCAACAAAAAAGCGAGACAAAATGAAGAGCAGTTGACGGGCATAGCAACCAAAGAGTACTAGTGTTTAGCCCAATTAATCAAATGAAAATAATACATAGTTATTTTCCGTCTGAAAAATTCTAGATCGCGACAATCGTACTAAATTAGGACTAGTCCAAATATATAATGTAAATTTGCCCTGAAAAAACGCTTGTTAGAACTGACGCTTGAGTTTCCATATAGAACACAATAATGAAGAGCACAAAATTTTACCAGTGGTGCCATATAAAATCGCTTTAGTTGTAGTTTACAGTTAAAAAGAAAACATGAGATGTCATGCACAAATTTGTTACAATATATTTTCATTCGATTTTTCTCGTGAGTTCATACGAATATAACAGCCAATATTTTTTTAAATATGCTGCCTCATTTTATTCTATTACAATACAATAATGAACTAGACAACACAAAAGCAAAATAGAGAAAATTGAATGCATAGACCACATGATATTATAAATTTAAAAAAAAATTATCTCAAGCCTATGAGAAATTAATATTAAAGGTTTTGAATATTCATAGATTCGGATCAGAAAATTAATGATTTAAATTGTTTCTCTTACTAGGAAGACAAGATCCATAATATAAATTATATATTGGAACTAAATTGCTACAAAGAAATTTATTTCTTATTCAACTGTCACTACACAAACGATGAACGTTATAATGACTTGAAGTTAAATTAAACCTTTAAAAAATATTACTGCCCATTAAATTAATCTTATTTTGCTATAAAATAACGTTTAATTAGACTAACCTGTAGAGCAAACTATTAACTTGTTCATAAAATTAAGACATTATTATTGGAAGAAAAGACAAATAATAACAAGCAAACGTATAAACGGTATTTTTATTTTATATTCTATATATTGTATAAATCTTTGTATCACGTAAGTCACGTGTTAAACACTTTAGAGGAATTTTATATTTCGAATAGTTTTTCCGCGTACCCAACACAGAAGGTGTAGTTTTGATGGTAAAAAATTAAAATAGTTAAAGGATCCACGGATTACTTTCGTGTGTGATAGATTTGCACTATCAGTTCCAAAAAGATCTAATAGCTTCCATATCATTCATAATAACCACTGTAAATGAGTTACGATCTAATTTTGTTGACTGGCAAAGTTTAGATACATAATTTCTATTACCTACCTCAAGCTTCTAGTCACAATCCGTAAAGTGCTGACAATAACAAATTTATCAAAATGTGGGAACCTCGTTCCAAAACAAACTTATTTATATTTAAATTTTCGAATAACGTACCTAAACAACTGAGGTGGAAGTCTTTGGAGTGGGGGGATGAATCAGCACCAAGCCACCACGAAGAGGATCTCAAATTTTACTTAGAAATGGTGATCAATTGGATCTATACGGACCTGATATTGCAAATCTATCGGCCACGAAAGAATATCGTAGATACTCTAAATGTGATAATCGCACTGCGCATTTCAATAAAACAACGTTCAATAGTTAACACGAGGCTGCAATCAAATACAGAAAAGCCTGGTTATAAAAACAGCCTTTGCAATGTAAAACAACAGTAAAATAAATATGCTAGAAACTTATGCCAATGAATAGAAATGAATTCCACTTATATTTTCAGAAATTCGCAAAAAAGAGAAAAATGATCATTACTGTCCTACTTGTTAAAAAGTTGAACAATGTTTATTTGTCGACCATAAACATTATTTAAATGTATAAATTTTAGCACCAACCGCGCAAACAGTGGTTACCTATTCTATACTGTTATCTAAGAGAAGTATACAAGTCCTTATTAAAGACCTGCGAATCATAAATTTTGGATATAAACAGCAAAATGTTATTAACATGGAGATTAAAACAACGAGTAAAGCTATTCATAAGTACTAATTTAAACTTACATCATTCATAAAATTAGTACAATAAAAAAATCAATGATTGTTCGGGTGGTGATAAAATTTTAGTAGTCTGCTCTAAATTCACAATATTGTTCCAATGGTATATAGTTAAGAAATAGCTCTATTTAACTCCACAACTTCTAAGCTTCTTCTTCTATACAAATCATATTTGAGTAATAAAATTAAATTTACTTAATTCAAATTAGACTTAAAATTATATTTGTCCAATTTATTTATCAACATAGACAGAATTTACACCATAGACCTTCGTTCGTCATATAGCTAT
>JAQBSW010000248.1:0-239335 GCA_029291075.1 Eudiplozoon nipponicum
CAAACTGGCGAAAGCTGCAAACAGTTAATGTTCGTGACTGAATAGAAACTGTGTAGCCGACATTTCCAGTCAAGTTAAATGTATGCGAGACTGCTAGAGGTGAGAGACGCATATCTAAATTTGATTTTCATATATATTCAATGCGGTTTGATCCTCGATAGTCAGTTTGCCTTCGTACTCTGATGATGATCATGGAAGATTGAAGCGCGTCAGTGCGTTGCGGCTGGTGATAGTTTTGTTATGTTGTTCGACGACTGGTTAAATACAATGGGATTGGTGTTTACTTTAGGCTCGCAAACTTGATTTGAATAATTGTTACCACCACCCGCGCAATCAATTATTGTTAAATTATCATTAACGGATCGAGCGGAGGATATTCTAAATTAATAAGCCACCATATAAAGAAATGCATCGCTGTAAGGGTTCAGAGCTGAATTAAACACAAATCGCGTTTTAAACACGAGATGGACGAGTGTGCTAATATTAGTCTTCGGTGTTTTGTTAAGGCACGGAGTTCTTAGATAATTTCATCTGATACGATACTCAAATAATCTAGCCTATTTGTCGCATCCGGGCACATACACACAACATATAAAATAAAAATAAGATGGAAACATCTATTTGTAAAACATTTTTTGGAATAATCAAAGATATTGAAAATTTATGCAATTCTTTGAATACATACAAAGAATCTTTTTATTGAATTGAATTTTATTAAAGCTCGCATTTCAAAAGAATCTTTTTATGTATACAGATATATTTAATTATACAGGTTTATATACTGAATTTATTCATAACGACAGGATTTTGATGCATTAAAATGCTGAAAATGTTACGTATTCTATACAGAAAGACCTCAGACTCACGGATAATCGAGCAGCTAGATGAGTTAAATATCAATGGATAAAATGCCATATATGTGCAAATTAAGTCCGTAATAATCTACAATGAGGATGATGGTATAAGATCGTCAAGATCTCTTCTTCTTATGTTTAATACAGGTATTTTAAATGCAAATAAGATTAGGATGGATGTTTGTGGTATAACGAGCAGATAGACAGATGTATTCGGAAAGCATAGATGCAGTAACAATACAAACCAGCTATAAATGACAGATAGTATACGGAGTGTCGGAACTAACGCTCAATTCACATTATTACAAACTTCATAAGGCGAGCAAGAATTTCAGAATGCCCTATCTGGCATGAAAAAAATTGTCGAGGAAAAGGAACAAATCAATGCAATTTATTGTTTCGAAATAAATCGAGAATTATTATGCATTCATAACTTAAGCTATTATATGCTACATTAATTTAAAGTATTACATTAAATAAAAGTTAGATACCTACTAGTACTTTGTAGTATAATCGAACTGCTGCAATGCCACGTAATGATAAAACGTAAAGTTCAATAAATGTATATCTTTTAAACAATGTATCCACGAGAGAAAGGATCGTCTGTTCGTAACAGTATATTGCACAAAAATGAATGAATTCTTTTTAGTACGTTAACTTAAAAATGCTTAATCATTATGACTCAGCAGAGAAAATGCAGAGGTCTCTTCGCTATGCCACTTTTTTCCAGTAAAATGTCGCTCGGAAAAAGGTCTAAACTTGACCGATATCAAAAAGTCGATATTGTGATATCGGCCAATTTCGTTCGGAAAAATGAAAAATTAACCGAGCGAAATTGATCGATATCACAAAGTCGATTTGTCATATCGGTCAAGCTTACACTTTCTTCCGAGCGACATTTTACTGCAAAAAATTGGCATTGCGAAGAGACCTCAGCATTTTCTCTGCTGAGTCATAATGAATAAGCATTTTTAAGTTAACATACTAAAAAGAATTCCTTCATTTTTGTGCAAAATACTGTTGCCAACAGGCATTTCTTTCTTTAGTGGTACATTATATAAAAGATATAACTGTGTTCAAATTTACGTTTTATCATTACTTGAAATCTGTTTTTAATACCGAATGAGATTATCCAATCCTCATTCCTTCATACAACATTTTGGGTCGCTTCCTCAGTCTACGGATACGACGCGAACCTGGGTACGTCTGCTACGAAATCTGGCGCTCTAACCACTAAGCCCTTCTGCCGCACACTACACAGCACACAATTTTTAGTTATATACTAACTAATGTAACTCGGTTAGTCTATTTTTCCTTTAGGTGGAGCACATATGGAGTCCATTTAGAAGCAACGTTCCAACTAACCATCCCCAATCTGTTATTGCTGAATAGAAACCACACTATATGGTGAAGTGGTATTGAAATTAATATTTATATAATTAAAAGAACATTGATTGCGCTGGTGGTGATAGAAATTATTATAATCAATGTTGCGCTGTTGATATAAACACCTGACCGATCAATTACATACATATGTCAGTATAAAATAACAGTTGTATTGTGCAGAAAATGCAATTCATCCAGTAGACCGGTTTCGTCCTTATTGGGAACTCATCATGTACTGGCCAGAATTTGCCGCGGACAGGACTCGAACCTCGGCACGTCTGCTTCGGTACCTGGTGCTCTAACCACTGAGCCATCCTGCCGCACACTACACTGCACCGATTTTCAGTTATATATTAACTAATGTAAACTGGTTAGTCTATTTTTCCTTTGCCCAGCACATGATGATTTCCGAATAAGG
Source organism: Eudiplozoon nipponicum (assembly GCA_029291075.1). NCBI lineage: Eukaryota > Metazoa > Platyhelminthes > Monogenea > Mazocraeidea > Diplozoidae > Eudiplozoon > Eudiplozoon nipponicum. The sequence continues at coordinate 2,659 of JAQBSW010000248.1, forward strand.
ACGAAGCCGGTCTACTGGATGAATTGCCTTTTCTACACTATACAATTCTTAGTTAGATACTGAAATATGTAAGTAATTAATGGGTTAGGTGTTTATATCAAGACAGCAACCTTCAGTTATATACTAACTAATGTAACTCGGTTAGTCTACTTCTCCTATAGTTCGAGCTCATATGGCAACAATTTTACCCAAATTTCCAACTAACCATCCCCAATCTATCATTCAGACACCACAATACATGGGGAAGTGGTATTGAAATGAACATCTATATAATTAAACGAACATTGGTTGCGCGAGTGGTGATAACAATTATTATAATCAAGGTTGCGGTCTTGATATAAACACATGACCCATTAATTACTTACATATGTCAGTATAACCTAAGAATTGTATAGTTGAGAAAAGGCAATTCATCCAGTAGACGGGTTTCATCCTTATCGGAAACTCATCATGTACTGGCCAGAATTTACCGTGCACAGGACTCGAACATGGGCACGTCGGCTTCGAAATCTGGTGCTCTAACCACTGAGCAATCCTGCCGCACACTACACTGCACACAATTTCCAGTTATATACTAACTAATGTAACTTGGTTAGTATATTTTTCCTTTCGGTGGACCTCACATGACATGCATATAGACCCATATTTCCAACTAACCATCCCCAATCTGTCATTGCTGAACAGAAACCACACTATATGGTGAAGTGGTATTGAAATTAATATTTATATAATTAAAAGAACATTGATTGCGCTGGTGGTGATAGAAATTATTATAATCAATGTTGCGCTGTTGATATAAACACCTGACCCATTAATTACATACATATGTCAGTATAAACTAACAGTTGTATTGTGTAGAAAATGCAATTCATCCAGTAGACCGGTTTCGTCCTTATTGGGAACTCATCATGTACTGGGCAGAATTTGCCGCGGACAGGACTCGAACCTCGGCACGTCTGCTTCGGAACCTGGTGCTCTAACCACTGAGCCATCCTGCCGCACACTACACTGCACCAATTTTCAGTTATATATTAACTAATGTAACTTGGTTAGTCTATTTTTCCTTTGCCCAGCACATGATGATTTCCGAATAAGGACGAAGATGGTCTACTGGATGAATTGCCTTTTCTACACTATACAATTCTTAGTTAAATACTGACATATGTAAGTAATTAATGGGTTAGGTGTTTATATCAAGACCGCAACCTTCAGTTATATACTAACTAATGTAACTCGGTTAGTCTACTTCTCCTATAGTTCGACCTCATATGGCAACAATTTTGACCCAATATCCTACTAACCATCCCCAATCTATCAGACAGACACCACAATACATAGGGGAGTGGTATTGAAATGAACATCTACAAAATTAAACGAACATTGGTTGCCCGAGTGGTGATAACAATTATTATAATCAAGGTTGCGGTCTTGATATAAACACATGACGCATTAATTACTTACATATATCAGTATAACCTAAGAATTGTATAGTTGAGAAAAGGCAATTCATCCAGTAGACCGGTTTCATCCTTATTGGGAACTCATCATGTACTGACCAGAATTTCCAGCGCGCAGGACTCGCACATGGGCACGTCGGCTTCGGAATCAAGTGCTTCATTCACTGAGACATCCTGCCGCAGACTACACGCACACAATTTTCAGTTATATACTAACTAATGTAACTTGGTTAGTCAATTTTTCCTTTAGGTGGAGTTCATATGGAATTCATTTAGAGGCAAATTTCCAACTAACCATCCCCAATCTATCATTGCTGAACAGGCACTACACTACATGGGGAAGTAGCATTCAAATTAACATTTATATAATTAAACGAACATTGTTTACGCGGGTGGTTATAACAATTATTATAATCAAGGTAGCGGTCTTGATATAAACACCTGACTTATTAATTACTTACATATTTCAGTATTTAACTAAGAATTGTATAGTGTAGAAAAGGCAATTCATCCAGTAGACCGGTTTCCTCCTCATTCGGAAATCATCATGTACTGGCCAAAGGAAAAATAGACTAACCAGGTTACATTAGTTAATATATAACTGAAAATTGGGTGCAGTGTAGTGTGCGGCAGCATGGCTCAGTGGTTAGAGCACGAGGTTCCGTGCCCAGGTTCGAGTCCTGCCCGCGGTAAATTCTGGCCAGTACATGATGGGTTCCCAGTAAGGACGAAACCCGTCTATTGGATGAATTGCCTTTTCTACTCTATACAATATTCAGTCTATACTGACAAATGTAAGTAATTAATGGGTCCGGTGTTTATATCAAGACCTCAACCTAGATAATAATAATTGTTATCACCACTCGCGCAACCAATGTTCGTTTAAATATATAAATATTCATTTCAATACCACTTACCCATGTAGTGTGGTGTCTGTTCAGTAATGACCGATTGTGGATGGTTAGTTGGAACTTTGGGTCTAAATGGATGCCATATGAGCTCCACCTAAAGGAAAAATAGAGTAACCAGGTGATATTAGTTAGTATACAACTGAAAAGTGTGTGCATTGTAGTGTGCGGCAGGATGGCTCAGTGGTTAGAGCAACAGATTCCGAAGCAGACGTGCCGAGGTTCGAGACTTGTCCGCGGCAAATTCTGGCCAGTACATGATGAGTTCCCTATAAGGACGAAACCGGTCTACTGGATGAATTGCCTTTTCTACACTCTACAATTCTTAGTTTATACTGACATATGTAAGTAATTAATGGGTTAGGTGTTTATATCAAGACCGCAACCTTCATTATAATAATTGTTATCACCACCCGCGCAACCAATGTTTGCTTAATTAAGAAAATCGCCTTTTTAAGTCTGCTGAACAGTAATACTTTAAGATAAATATTTACTTCCACGGATGATGAATTTCTCAAATCAAATTTCAAAGGCACAATAATGGCTGAACTACAAATTATTTATGAACTTTAAATTATTATTTTATTGAAGACACTGTTTTACAAAAACCTTGAATCCCAATTAGGGTCTGTCCACAGTCTTTCTGAACAATATTGTCTAAACTTAAATAAGATTTTGTTATTAGTCAAATATATCGTGTGTTTTAGTCAACTTTTCTTCAAATTAATTCTATTTGTAATCGCCTTCAACATAAAGAGCATACCGGCAATCTTAATATTGAGAAAAGGTTTAGCAGTGTCAGTTCTGCTGGAAATAAGCAGATACTCAGAGCAAATGAAATTATAGATTGAGTTCAACTTTTTAAGAAGAAAGATGTGTTCAATGTTAACAAAAAAAGAGTCCTTATTTCTGCGAGTTAATAATCTGGGTTATGCCAAATAGTAAATTTACCTCTCATCAAATGACAACTGTTATCATTTATTTAAATCAAGTTTGCGAGCTTAAAGTAAACATCAATCCCATTGTATTTAACCAGTCGTCGAACAACATAACAAAACTACCACCAGCCGCAACGCACTGACGCGTTTCGACCTTCCATGATCATAATCAGAGTACGACGGCAAACTGACTATCGAAGATCAAACCGCATTGAATATATATGGAAATCAAATTTAGATATGCGGCTCTCACCTCTAGGAGTCTCGCATACATTGAACTTGACTGGAAATGTCGGCTACACAATTTCTATGCAGTCACGAACATTAACTGTTTGCAGCTTTTGCCACATATACATATATAGCCAATACAATTTAACAATAATTGATTGCGCGGGTGGTGGTAACAGTTATTTAAATCAAGTTTGCGAACTTAAAGTAAACACCAATCCCATTGTATTTAACCAGTCGTTGAACAACATAACAAAACTACCGCCAGCCGCAAACACTGACGCGTTTCGACCTTCCATGATCATCATCGGAGTACGACGGCAAACTGGCGAAAGCTGCAAACAGTTAATGTGCGTGACTGACTAGAAACTGTGTAGCCGACATTTCCAGTCAAGTTAAATGTATGCGAGACTGCTAGAGGTGAGAGACGCATATCTAAATTTGATTTTCATATATATTCAATGCGGTTTGATCCTCGATAGTCAGTTTGCCTTCGTACTCTGATGATGATCATGGAAGATGGAAACGCGTCAGTGCGTTGTGGCTGGCGATAGTTTTGTTATGTTGTTCGACGACTGGTTAAATACAATGGGATTGGTGTTTACTTTAAGCTCGCAAACTTGATTTGAATAATTGTTACCACCACCCGCGCAATCAATTATTGTTAAATTATCATTAACGGATCGAGCGGAGGATATTCTGAATTAATAAGCCACCATATAAAGAAATGCATCGCTGTCAGGGTTCAGAGCTGAATAAAACACAAATCGCGTTTTAAACACGAGATGGACGAGAGTGCTAATATTAGTCTTCGGTGTTTTGTTAAGGCACGGAGTTCTTAGATAATGTCATCTGATACGATACTCAAATAATCTAGCCTATTTGTCGCATCCGGGCACATACACACAACATATTAAATAAAATTATGATGGAAACATCTATTTGTAAAACATTTTTAGGAATAATTAAAGATATTGAAAATTTATGCAATTCTTTGAATACATACAAAGAATCCTTTTATTGAATTGAATTTTATTAAAGCTCGCATTTCAAAAGAATATTTTTATGTATACAGATATATTTAATTATACAGGTTTATATACTGAATTTATTCATAACGACAGGATTTTGATGCATTAAAATGCTGAAAATGTTACGTATTCTATACAGAAAGACCTCAGACTCACGGATAATCGAGCAGCTAGATGAGTTAAATATCAATAGATAAAATGCCATATATGTGCAAATTAAGTCCGTAATAATCTACAATGAGGATGATGGTATAAGATCGTCAAGATCTCTTCTTCTTATGTTTAATACAGGTATTCTAAATGCAAATAAGATTAGGATGGATGTTTGTGGTATAACGAGCAGATAGACAGATGTATTCGGAAAGCATAGATGCAGTAACAATACAAACCAGCTATAAATGACAGATAGTATACGGAGTGTCGGAACTAACGCTCAATTCACATTATTACAAACTTCATAAGGCGAGCAAGAATTTCACAATGCCCTTTCTGGCATGAAAAAAATTGTCGAGGAAAAGGAACAAATCAATGCAATTTATTGTTTCGAAATAAATCGAGAATTATTATGCATTCATAACTTAAGCTATTATACAGCATATCTATTAGAGTCGAAACAGCGATAAAACATTTTTTATATAACAGATCATACAAAAGTACTCAATTCATAGCATAATTGTGACTCCTAAACTCTAATTTTAATTTTACATTGGTAAGGTAACATATAAAGTTCATTTAATGTCAATTGCAGAGCACCAAATTATGCTACATTAATTTAAAGTATTACATTAAATAAAAGTTAGATACCTACTAGTACTTTGTAGTATAATCGAACTGCTGCAATGCCACGTAATGATAAAACGTAATATTCAATAAATGTATATCTTTTAAACAATGTATCCACGAGAGAAAGGATCGTCTGTTCGTAACAGTATATTGCACAAAAATGAATGAATTCTTTTTAGTACGTTAACTTAAAAATGCTTAATCATTATGACTCAGCAGAGAAAATGCAGAGGTCTCTTCGCTATGCCACTTTTTTCCAGTAAAATGTCGCTCGGAAAAAGGTCTAAACTTGACCGATATCAAAAAGTCGATATTGTGATATCGGCCAATTTCGTTCGGAAAAATGAAAAATTAACCGAGCGAAATTGATCGATATCACAAAGTCGATTTTTCATATCGGTCAAGCTTACACTTTCTTCCGAGCGACATTTTACTGCAAAAAATTGGCATTGCGAAGAGACCTCAGCATTTTCTCTGCTGAGTCATAATGAATAAACATTTTTAAGTTAACGTACTAAAAAGAATTCCTTCATTTTTGTGCAAAATACTGTTGCCAACAGGCGTTTCTTTCTCTAGTGGTGCATTATATAAAAGATATAACTGTGTTCAAATTTACGTTTTATCATTACGTGAAATCTGTTTTTAATACCGAATGAGATTATCCAATCCTCATTTCTTCATACAACATTTTGGGTCGCTTCCTCAGTCTACGGATACGACGCGAACCTGGGTACGTCTGCTTCGAAATCTGGCGCTCTAACCACTAAGCCCTTCTGTCGCACACTACACAGCACACAATTTTTAGTTATATACTAACTAATGTAACTCGGTTAGTCTACTTTTCCTTTAGGTGGAGCACATATGGAGTCCATTTAGAAGCAAAGTTCCAACTAGCCATCCCCAATCTGTCATTGCTGAACAGAAACCACACTATATGGTGAAGTGGTATTGAAATTAATATTTATATAATTAAAAGAACATTGATTGCGCTGGTGGTGATAGAAATTATTATAATCAATGTTGCGCTGTTGATATAAACACCTGACCCATTAATTACATACATATGTCAGTATAAACTAACAGTTGTATTGTGCAGAAAATGCAATTCATCCAGTAGACCGGTTTCTTTCTTATTAGGAACTCATCAATTAATGACAAGAATTTCCCGCGCACAGAACTCGCACATGGGCACGTCGGCTTCGGAATCTGCTGCTCCAACCACTGAGACATGCTGCCGAACACTACACTGCACACAATTTTCAGTTATATACTAATTAATGCGACACGGTTAGTCTATTTTTCCTTTAGGTGGAGCACATATGACATACATTTAGACCCAAATTTCCAACTAACCATCCCAAATCTGTCATTACTGAACGGACACAACACGACATGGAGAAGTGGTATTGAATTGAACATTTATATAATTAAACCAACATTGGTTGCCGGGTGGTGATAACAATTATTAAAATGAAGGTTGCGGTCTTGATATAAAAACCTGACCCATTAATTACTTACATATGTCAGTATAAACTAGTAATTGTATAGAGTAGAAAATGCAATTCATCCAGTAGATCGGTTTCGTTTTTATTGGGAACTCATCATGTACTGGCCAGAATTTCCCGCGCACAGGACTCGAACATGGGCACGTCTGCTTCGGAATCAGGTGCTCCAACCACTGAGGCAACCTGCCGCACACTACACGCACACAATTTTCATTTATATACTAACTAATGTAACTCGGTTAGTCTATTTTATTCTATTTTTCCTTTAGCAAAGTTCCAACTAACCATTCCCAATCTGCCATTGCTGAACAGACAGCACACTAAATGCGGATGTGGTATTGAAATGAAAATTTATATAATAAAACGAATTTTAGTTGCGCTGGTAGTGATATCAATTATCATAATCAAGGTTACGGACTTGATATAAACACATGACCCATTAATTACTTACATATGTCAGTATAAACTAAGAATTGTATAGTGTAGAAAAGGCGATTCATCCAGTAGACCAGTTTCGTACTTATTGACAACTCATCATGTGCTGGGCGGAATTTGCCACGGACAGGACTCGAACCTGCGCGCGTCTACTTCGGAATCTGGTGCACTAATCACTGACCCATCCTGCCGCACACTACAAGCACACAATTTTCAGTTATATACTAAATATTGTAACTTGTTCAGTCTATTTTTCCTTTAGGTGGAGCTCATATGAATTCCATTTAGACTCAAATTTCCAACTAACCATCCCCAATCTCTCATTACTGAACAGACAGCAAACGACATGACGAAGTGGTATTGAAATGAACATTTATATATTTAAACGAACATTGGTTGCGCGAGTGGTCATAGCAATTATTATAATGAAGGTTACGATCTTGAAATAAACACCTGACCCATTAATTACTTACATATGTCTGTATAAACTAACAATTGTATAGTGTAGTAAATGCAATTCATCCGAAAGACCGGTTTCGTTCTTATTGGGAACTCATCATGTACTGACCAGAATTTCCAGCGCGCAGGACTCGCACATGGGCACGTCGGCTTCGGAATCAAGTGCTTCATTCACTGAGACATCCTGCCGCAGACTACACGCACACAATTTTCAGTTATATACTAACTAATGTAACTTGGTTAGTCAATTTTTCCTTTAGGTGGAGTTCATATGGAATTCATTTAGAGGCAAATTTCCAACTAACCATCCCCAATCTATCATTGCTGAACAGGCACTACACTACATGGGGAAGTAGCATTCAAATTAACATTTATATAATTAAACGAACATTGTTTACGCGGGTGGTTATAACAATTATTATAATCAAGGTAGCGGTCTTGATATAAACACCTGACTTATTAATTACTTACATATTTCAGTATTTAACTAAGAATTGTATAGTGTAGAAAAGGCAATTCATCCAGTAGACCGGTTTCCTCCTCATTCGGAAATCATCATGTACTGGCCAAAGGAAAAATAGACTAACCAGGTTACATTAGTTAATATATAACTGAAAATTGGGTGCAGTGTAGTGTGCGGCAGCATGGCTCAGTGGTTAGAGCACGAGGTTCCGTGCCCAGGTTCGAGTCCTGCCCGCGGTAAATTCTGGCCAGTACATGATGGGTTCCCAGTAAGGACGAAACCCGTCTATTGGATGAATTGCCTTTTCTACTCTATACAATATTCAGTCTATACTGACATATGTAAGTAATTAATGGGTCCGGTGTTTATATCAAGACCTCAACCTAGATAATAATAATTGTTATCACCACTCGCGCAACCAATGTTCGTTTAAATATATAAATATTCATTTCAATACCACTTACCCATGTAGTGTGGTGTCTGTTCAGTAATGACCGATTGTGGATGGTTAGTTGGAACTTTGGGTCTAAATGGATGCCATATGAGCTCCACCTAAAGGAAAAATAGAGTAACCAGGTGATATTAGTTAGTATACAACTGAAAAGTGTGTGCATTGTAGTGTGCGGCAGGATGGCTCAGTGGTTAGAGCAACAGATTCCGAAGCAGACGTGCCGAGGTTCGAGACTTGTCCGCGGCAAATTCTGGCCAGTACATGATGAGTTCCCTATAAGGACGAAACCGGTCTACTGGATGAATTGCCTTTTCTACACTCTACAATTCTTAGTTTATACTGACATATGTAAGTAATTAATGGGTTAGGTGTTTATATCAAGACCGCAACCTTCATTATAATAATTGTTATCACCACCCGCGCAACCAATGTTTGCTTAATTAAGAAAATCGCCTTTTTAAGTCTGCTGAACAGTAATACTTTAAGATAAATATTTACTTCCACGGATGATGAATTTCTCAAATCAAATTTCAAAGGCACAATAATGGCTGAACTACAAATTATTTATGAACTTTAAATTATTATTTTATTGAAGACACTGTTTTACAAAAACCTTGAATCCCAATTAGGGTCTGTCCACAGTCTTTCTGAACAATATTGTCTAAACTTAAATAAGATTTTGTTATTAGTCAAATATATCGTGTGTTTTAGTCAACTTTTCTTCAAATTAATTCTATTTGTAATCGCCTTCAACATAAAGAGCATACCGGCAATCTTAATATTGAGAAAAGGTTTAGCAGTGTCAGTTCTGCTGGAAATAAGCAGATACTCAGAGCAAATGAAATTATAGATTGAGTTCAACTTTTTAAGAAGAAAGATGTGTTCAATGTTAACAAAAAAAGAGTCCTTATTTCTGCGAGTTAATAATCTGGGTTATGCCAAATAGTAAATTTACCTCTCATCAAATGACAACTGTTATCATTTATTTAAATCAAGTTTGCGAGCTTAAAGTAAACATCAATCCCATTGTATTTAACCAGTCGTCGAACAACATAACAAAACTACCACCAGCCGCAACGCACTGACGCGTTTCGACCTTCCATGATCATAATCAGAGTACGACGGCAAACTGACTATCGAAGATCAAACCGCATTGAATATATATGGAAATCAAATTTAGATATGCGGCTCTCACCTCTAGGAGTCTCGCATACATTGAACTTGACTGGAAATGTCGGCTACACAATTTCTATGCAGTCACGAACATTAACTGTTTGCAGCTTTTGCCACATATACATATATAGCCAATACAATTTAACAATAATTGATTGCGCGGGTGGTGGTAACAGTTATTTAAATCAAGTTTGCGAACTTAAAGTAAACACCAATCCCATTGTATTTAACCAGTCGTTGAACAACATAACAAAACTACCGCCAGCCGCAAACACTGACGCGTTTCGATCTTCCATGATCATCATCGGAGTACGACGGCAAACTGGCGAAAGCTGCAAACAGTTAATGTTCGTGACTGAATAGAAACTGTGTAGCCGACATTTCCAGTCAAGTTAAATGTATGCGAGACTGCTAGAGGTGAGAGACGCATATCTAAATTTGATTTTCATATATATTCAATGCGGTTTGATCCTCGATAGTCAGTTTGCCTTCGTACTCTGATGATGATCATGGAAGATGGAAACGCGTCAGTGCGTTGTGGCTGGCGATAGTTTTGTTATGTTGTTCGACGACTGGTTAAATACAATGGGATTGGTGTTTACTTTAAGCTCGCAAACTTGATTTGAATAATTGTTACCACCACCCGCGCAATCAATTATTGTTAAATTATCATTAACGGATCGAGCGGAGGATATTCTGAATTAATAAGCCACCATATAAAGAAATGCATCGCTGTAAGGGTTCAGAGCTGAATAAAACACAAATCGCGTTTTAAACACGAGATGGACGAGAGTGCTAATATTAGTCTTCGGTGTTTTGTTAAGGCACGGAGTTCTTAGATAATGTCATCTGATACGATACTCAAATAATCTAGCCTATTTGTCGCATCCGGGCACATACACACAACATATTAAATAAAATTATGATGGAAACATCTATTTGTAAAACATTTTTAGGAATAATTAAAGATATTGAAAATTTATGCAATTCTTTGAATACATACAAAGAATCCTTTTATTGAATTGAATTTTATTAAAGCTCGCATTTCAAAAGAATATTTTTATGTATACAGATATATTTAATTATACAGGTTTATATACTGAATTTATTCATAACGACAGGATTTTGATGCATTAAAATGCTGAAAATGTTACGTATTCTATACAGAAAGACCTCAGACTCACGGATAATCGAGCAGCTAGATGAGTTAAATATCAATAGATAAAATGCCATATATGTGCAAATTAAGTCCGTAATAATCTACAATGAGGATGATGGTATAAGATCGTCAAGATCTCTTCTTCTTATGTTTAATACAGGTATTCTAAATGCAAATAAGATTAGGATGGATGTTTGTGGTATAACGAGCAGATAGACAGATGTATTCGGAAAGCATAGATGCAGTAACAATACAAACCAGCTATAAATGACAGATAGTATACGGAGTGTCGGAACTAACGCTCAATTCACATTATTACAAACTTCATAAGGCGAGCAAGAATTTCACAATGCCCTTTCTGGCATGAAAAAAATTGTCGAGGAAAAGGAACAAATCAATGCAATTTATTGTTTCGAAATAAATCGAGAATTATTATGCATTCATAACTTAAGCTATTATACAGCATATCTATTAGAGTCGAAACAGCGATAAAACATTTTTTATATAACAGATCATACAAAAGTACTCAATTCATAGCATAATTGTGACTCCTAAACTCTAATTTTAATTTTACATTGGTAAGGTAACATATAAAGTTCATTTAATGTCAATTGCAGAGCACCAAATTATGCTACATTAATTTAAAGTATTACATTAAATAAAAGTTAGATACCTACTAGTACTTTGTAGTATAATCGAACTGCTGCAATGCCACGTAATGATAAAACGTAATATTCAATAAATGTATATCTTTTAAACAATGTATCCACGAGAGAAAGGATCGTCTGTTCGTAACAGTATATTGCACAAAAATGAATGAATTCTTTTTAGTACGTTAACTTAAAAATGCTTAATCATTATGACTCAGCAGAGAAAATGCAGAGGTCTCTTCGCTATGCCACTTTTTTCCAGTAAAATGTCGCTCGGAAAAAGGTCTAAACTTGACCGATATCAAAAAGTCGATATTGTGATATCGGCCAATTTCGTTCGGAAAAATGAAAAATTAACCGAGCGAAATTGATCGATATCACAAAGTCGATTTTTCATATCGGTCAAGCTTACACTTTCTTCCGAGCGACATTTTACTGCAAAAAATTGGCATTGCGAAGAGACCTCAGCATTTTCTCTGCTGAGTCATAATGAATAAACATTTTTAAGTTAACGTACTAAAAAGAATTCCTTCATTTTTGTGCAAAATACTGTTGCCAACAGGCGTTTCTTTCTCTAGTGGTGCATTATATAAAAGATATAACTGTGTTCAAATTTACGTTTTATCATTACGTGAAATCTGTTTTTAATACCGAATGAGATTATCCAATCCTCATTTCTTCATACAACATTTTGGGTCGCTTCCTCAGTCTACGGATACGACGCGAACCTGGGTACGTCTGCTTCGAAATCTGGCGCTCTAACCACTAAGCCCTTCTGTCGCACACTACACAGCACACAATTTTTAGTTATATACTAACTAATGTAACTCGGTTAGTCTACTTTTCCTTTAGGTGGAGCACATATGGTGTCCATTTAGAAGCAAAGTTCCAACTAGCCACTCCCAATCTGCCATTGCTGAACAGAAACCACACTATATGGTGAAGTGGTATTGAAATTAATATTTATATAATTAAAAGAACATTGATTGCGCTGGTGGTGATAGAAATTATTATAATCAATGTTGCGCTGTTGATATAAACACCTGACCCATTAATTACATACATATGTCAGTATAAACTAACAGTTGTATTGTGCAGAAAATGCAATTCATCCAGTAGACCGGTTTCTTTCTTATTAGGAACTCATCAATTAATGACAAGAATTTCCCGCGCACAGAACTCGCACATGGGCACGTCGGCTTCGGAATCTGCTGCTCCAACCACTGAGACATGCTGCCGAACACTACACTGCACACAATTTTCAGTTATATACTAATTAATGCGACACGGTTAGTCTATTTTTCCTTTAGGTGGAGCACATATGACATACATTTAGACCCAAATTTCCAACTAACCATCCCAAATCTGTCATTACTGAACGGACACAACACGACATGGAGAAGTGGTATTGAATTGAACATTTATATAATTAAACCAACATTGGTTGCCGGGTGGTGATAACAATTATTAAAATGAAGGTTGCGGTCTTGATATAAAAACCTGACCCATTAATTACTTACATATGTCAGTATAAACTAGTAATTGTATAGAGTAGAAAATGCAATTCATCCAGTAGATCGGTTTCGTTTTTATTGGGAACTCATCATGTACTGGCCAGAATTTCCCGCGCACAGGACTCGAACATGGGCACGTCTGCTTCGGAATCAGGTGCTCCAACCACTGAGGCAACCTGCCGCACACTACACGCACACAATTTTCATTTATATACTAACTAATGTAACTCGGTTAGTCTATTTTATTCTATTTTTCCTTTAGCAAAGTTCCAACTAACCATTCCCAATCTGCCATTGCTGAACAGACAGCACACTAAATGCGGATGTGGTATTGAAATGAAAATTTATATAATAAAACGAATTTTAGTTGCGCTGGTAGTGATAGCAATTATCATAATCAAGGTTACGGACTTGATATAAACACATGACCCATTAATTACTTACATATGTCAGTATAAACTAAGAATTGTATAGTGTAGAAAAGGCGATTCATCCAGTAGACCAGTTTCGTACTTATTGAGAACTCATCATGTGCTGGGCGGAATTTGCCACGGACAGGACTCGAACCTGCGCGCGTCTACTTCGGAATCTGGTGCACTAATCACTGACCCATCCTGCCGCACACTACACGCACACAATTTTCAGTTATATACTAAATATTGTAACTTGTTCAGTCTATTTTTCCTTTAGGTGGAGCTCATATGAATTCCATTTAGACTCAAATTTCCAACTAACCATCCCCAATCTCTCATTACTGAACAGACAGCAAACGACATGACGAAGTGGTATTGAAATGAACATTTATATATTTAAACGAACATTGGTTGCGCGAGTGGTTATAGCAATTATTATAATGAAGGTTACGATCTTGATATAAACACCTGACCCATTAATTACTTACATATGTCTGTATAAACTAACAATTGTATAGTGTAGTAAATGCAATTCATCCGAAAGACCGGTTTCGTTCTTATTGGGAACTCATCATGTACTGACCAGAATTTCCAGCGCGCAGGACTCGCACATGGGCACGTCGGCTTCGGAATCAAGTGCTTCATTCACTGAGACATCCTGCCGCAGACTACACGCACACAATTTTCAGTTATATACTAACTAATGTAACTTGGTTAGTCAATTTTTCCTTTAGGTGGAGTTCATATGGAATTCATTTAGAGGCAAATTTCCAACTAACCATCCCCAATCTATCATTGCTGAACAGGCACTACACTACATGGGGAAGTGGCATTCAAATTAACATTTATATAATTAAACGAACATTGTTTACGCGGGTGGTTATAACAATTATTATAATCAAGGTAGCGGTCTTGATATAAACACCTGACTTATTAATTACTTACATATTTCAGTATTTAACTAAGAATTGTATAGTGTAGAAAAGGCAATTCATCCAGTAGACCGGTTTCCTCCTCATTCGGAAATCATCATGTACTGGCCAAAGGAAAAATAGACTAACCAGGTTACATTAGTTAATATATAACTGAAAATTGGGTGCAGTGTAGTGTGCGGCAGCATGGCTCAGTGGTTAGAGCACGAGGTTCCGTGCCCAGGTTCGAGTCCTGCCCGCGGTAAATTCTGGCCAGTACATGATGGGTTCCCAGTAAGGACGAAACCCGTCTATTGGATGAATTGCCTTTTCTACTCTATACAATACTCAGTCTATACTGACATATGTAAGTAATTAATGGGTCCGGTGTTTATATCAAGACCCCAACCTAGATAATAATAATTGTTATCACCACTCGCGCAACCAATGTTCGTTTAAATATATAAATATTCATTTCAATACCACTTACCCATGTAGTGTGGTGTCTGTTCAGTAATGACCGATTGTGGATGGTTAGTTGGAACTTTGGGTCTAAATGGATGCCATATGAGCTCCACCTAAAGGAAAAATAGAGTAACCAGGTGATATTAGTTAGTATACAACTGAAAAGTGTGTGCATTGTAGTGTGCGGCAGGATGGCTCAGTGGTTAGAGCAACAGATTCCGAAGCAGACGTGCCGAGGTTCGAGACTTGTCCGCGGCAAATTCTGGCCAGTACATGATGAGTTCCCTATAAGGACGAAACCGGTCTACTGGATGAATTGCCTTTTCTACACTCTACAATTCTTAGTTTATACTGACATATGTAAGTAATTAATGGGTTAGGTGTTTATATCAAGACCGCAACCTTCATTATAATAATTGTTATCACCACCCGCGCAACCAATGTTTGCTTAATTAAGAAAATCGCCTTTTTAAGTCTGCTGAACAGTAATACTTTAAGATAAATATTTACTTCCACGGATGATTAATTTCTCAAATCAAATTTCAAAGGCACAATAATGGCTGAACTACAAATTATTTATGAACTTTAAATTATTATTTTATTGAAGACACTGTTTTACAAAAACCTTGAATCCCAATTAGGGTCTGTCCACAGTCTTTCTGAACAATATTGTCTAAACTTAAATAAGATTTTGTTATTAGTCAAATATATCGTGTGTTTTAGTCAACTTTTCTTCAAATTAATTCTATTTGTAATCGCCTTCAACATAAAGAGCATACCGGCAATCTTAATATTGAGAAAAGGTTTAGCAGTGTCAGTTCTGCTGGAAATAAGCAGATACTCAGAGCAAATGAAATTATAGATTGAGTTCAACTTTTTAAGAAGAAAGATGTGTTCAATGTTAACAAAAAAAGAGTCCTTATTTCTGCGAGTTAATAATCTGGGTTATGCCAAATAGTAAATTTACCTCTCATCAAATGACAACTGTTATCATTTATTTAAATCAAGTTTGCGAGCTTAAAGTAAACATCAATCCCATTGTATTTAACCAGTCGTCGAACAACATAACAAAACTACCACCAGCCGCAACGCACTGACGCGTTTCGACCTTCCATGATCATCATCAGAGTACGACGGCAAACTGACTATCGAGGATCAAACCGCATTGAATATATATGGAAATCAAATTTAGATATGCGGCTCTCACCTCTAGCAGTCTCGCATACATTGAACTTGACTGGAAATGTCGGCTGCACAATTTCTATGCAGTCACGAACATTAACTGTTTGCAGCTTTCGCCACATATACATATATAGGCAATACAATTTAACAATAATTGATTGCGCGGGTGGTGGTAACAATTATTTAAATCAAGTTTGCGAGCTTGAAGTAAACACCAATCCCATTGTATTTAACCAGTCGTCGAACAACATAACAAAACTACCGCCAGCTGCAACGCACTGACGCGTTTCGACCTTCCATGATCATCATCAGAGTACGACTGCAAACAGTTAATGTTCGTGACTGCATGGAAATTGTGCAGCCGACATTTCCAGTCAAGTTCGATGTATGCGAGACTGCTAGAGGTGAGAGCCGCATATCTAAATTTGATTTCCATATATATTCAATGCGGTTTGATCCACGATAGTCAGTTTGCCGTCGTACTCTGATGATGATCATGGAAGGTCGAAACGCGTCAGTGCGTTGCGGCTGGCGGTAGTTTTGTTATGTTGTTCGACGACTGGTTAAATACAATGGGATTGGTGTTTACTTCAAGCTCGCAAACTTGATTTAAAGCATTTTTACCACCACCCGCGAAATCAATTATTATTAAATTGTAACGCATAATACTCATTTGTTTGTATTACAATTGGCTTCGGTCGTTTGTTATTGACTTGCTTGAACTTTCGCCTTGTAAAAAGACGTAGTTATTCGGTCAAAACGATTCGCTATATATGAAAACAAATTTTCACACTTTAAGTGTTAATTAAAAATTGCAAACCATGTTTAAGTTAATTGCCGTGGAAACATATTCATCATCATCTGTGACGACCAAGCTGGAATATTTGTCTGTTGAATTATTACTGCTGTCAAGGTCTATAACCAATTCTTGTAAACATGCTAATGTGCTTTGTCGAAGGAACATGTCGTTGAATGTGACCAAATTAGATTTTCTCCGCAAATGTCGACAAACCTTATTATAAACCATGGTTGTCCGACACCATGATTTGCTTTTAATTAGATAACTGATGGAAAATTGATTATAACTCTGCTTCTGTTACTGTAAATTTTTCTCTGCTAGGAATGCAAAATTTTTTTCCATAAGCGATAGACTCCTTTCAAAAAGAAGTACTTAACATTTTCGAAGAAATAAGATAAAAGGTGTTCGTTCCTGGCTGTTTGTTGTGGAAGGAATGCTTTAGGCTTTTAGTTATTGTATGCGTAGTTTTATAATCAGGTTATAATAAATGTTTGAATACTTTATTTGTAAACACAAACGAAGTTTATTCAAAACTTAGGTAAAGCATTTAAATGTGCTTTAATATGGTTTAATTACGCGTCAGCATTTTCTGTAATGAAAAGTTCCACGATTAGAAGATTTTCTCTGTAGTAAGACAAGTCTGATTTTTTCATCATCATCGGAAAATACGTGGGAAATATTTAGTATTTCAACAACGCCTGTAAAAAATCCTGATTCCTATTCATTTATTAGCCTACATTTCAGTTTCACAATTTGATTACATTCAACAAAAAAATCTTGTAGGATATTTAGATTTAATATTGGTGAAACACTTATTTACGGACATTAATTTTGAAAATATTATATGTTGCAGAAAAGCGCTTTATCTCCAAATTGTCAATTGATTTGTCTGGAGAAGTTTAATCCAGAAATTAATTTGATTTAAGAGAAAATAAGTTCATATAAATTTAGTTAAGAAAATAAGAATATAAGAAAAATTAATAAATACATTTTGATATGGGACTTGAAAGCCCCATGGTAGTACCCGTTCCCAAACAGATTCTCGTTGTCTTTACATTTTAGGATATAGTTTATTTGTTGGAATCGCGTGCAAATATAGAAGAATGCACATAAATCTAGTATTAATTGAAGAAAAAATGCGTTTCTTTGACATTTTGAATTTTTATTAAAATAAAACGTTTAATTATAGACGTAGATGAAGAACAAATGTTATTTGGCACATACCAGGTTTTTATGTGCCCGAACAAACGTAAATTCAATCTTCTACTGCGTCTGTAACTGTGTATTAGGTTCTACGTAACTGTAACATCTGTCAAATTTGACTGCCCACAGATATATTTCCACTTTGGATAACCTTAGATGTAGACTTTAGTCCGGTTGTGTCTATTAGACACCTGTTACTCCAGTAAATCCACACACTCTGGCCTTGATCGATATCAATTATCCCATTTCGCAATAATCATGACATCCTTCAACTCAATATATAACAGTTAGATACTCTTTGTGACGGAGTGCTAATATATATGCAATTATGTATTAGGTGTTGCGAACATAGTAACAAATTAATTCAATTATGACCAGAAAGATAAGCCAAAGACAGCATGAACAGAAAGTATAATCTCGTGTACATTCGTTTCGTGCTTACTGGCGACTCATCAGTAGGAGCCGGTATTACGCCCTTTAACCACTATATATTTGGGTGAGGTATGTGTGACTATAAGACGATAAAATCTCCTATACGAATGCGTAAACCTGCAGTAGTTAAGCTAAATTCATATAACGTCTTCGACAATGCGACTTCAAAGCTAGCTTATTCATTGGCTTTTTATTAAAGTTTGATACCTTCAATATCTGAATAATATTGTTAAAAAACAACTTTCAATGTTTTTCCTACCCTTAGTTAATAGGTATTTATGCAATTAAACGAAATTTTATTCAAAGACAGTATATTCAGCAGAATTCTTAAAAACAAAACGCATCTCCCATAAAAAATTAATTAATTAAAAATTACTTAATTAAAAATTTATTACTAGACTTAACGTCTAGAAATGCCGTTCTGTGTTCTTTGTTGCGTTTTGATCGTCGTTAGTCAGTTTGATGCTGATCGCTAATGTTGACCATGGAAAGTTAAACTCCGCAGTAGGTGCGATTTACGGTAGTCTTGCTAGGTTGTGCAACTTGCTAGATGAAATCCAATTGTTGTTTATATCAATTATGCTAACCTCTTTTTTTTTTAATTCGACCTGCACATAAGACAAATGTTCACTACATTCGTGGGCATTCTATTTAAGCAAGAACCGGATGTAGTCTTGAATAGTTATTTGTAGACAAATTATCACTTTACGCAAAAAATAACTGAAACAATGCAGGTTTTAGAAAAAAAGCATACTTCACAACTTAGTCCATAGTTTAGCAAAATATATGAAATGAAACAAAGGAAGCACTTCCTTGTATGCCATAAAGGAAAATGTTTGCTTAAAAAGGAAATGGCACCGATTGAGCACGATAAGCATAATTTTTATTTCAAAATGTAAGACTTACACGATATGAAAGTCAACTGGTGTTAAATAAACAATAGGCAGTGGAGTGGAGCATTACCAGTTCTTCACAAATGTTCACCTAAAGCACAGAGACCAACGGTAATTCCCGTTCCATCGCAGGTAGTACTGATAGAATTGCAAGCACATGACAACGAGAGTGAAATCAACAGTGCAATTTTAATCACAGCTAAAACCTATGCAAGTACCGTTACTCTAGCAAAAAGTTTGTCTTCTGGGAAAACTTTAAAAACATCAGTATGCCAAAGTTAACTTTTAAAAATCAATGATCATTTCGGGTTGAAACCAAATTCGGAAAACGCAAACGTGCCATAAAAGTACAAAAGATGCGATTTCATAAGGAAGGAAAAAAGTAAATTGAATTTGTTTGGCCTAAGTTATGCATTTCTCGATAAAAGACCTAAGTTTCAGTTTGTGCAATAAATATCCATGATTACAGTTTTATCAATTCTGTAACCCTCCTGAAAAATTTCATCCTGCTAGCAAAAATGTTTTCGAACTAAAACATATAATTTACTAAATCCCGTCTACCCTGCTACTTTATCCCTGTTTTTATGCACAACACGTAATTACGCATATATTTCACTAGGTTTGAAAAACCTTATTTGCATCAGAATTTTTTTCCTATGAAAAATATTGTAATATTATTTCATATGATCTAGTTGTCTGAAAAAAAATTTCAATACTTCTACTTTATAATCTCTTTAAAATAATGCAACAGCGTACTGCCTACTGTCTGTGATTGATTTGCTTTTCGTATAGCAGGTGTTTGACTGTTTTAATCCCACGGTAACAAGAAGTGTCCTGCAGTCCAGCTATTCTGCTAGAATGCTGGCCGTAGAAAAACTTAACCTTTTGTTCTTCATTGTTTTTGCTCGGTCCTACTTTATGTGGACAATTGACTTATTTGTCTTTGTGAAGAATTTGATTGGCAGCCCTTCGTACGAGCTGTAATGATGTGGTATCGACGCTCAGGATAATCCTGGCTAGTTCTTTTGTTTCCATATAATTTTTTTCTGGTTCTGCTTATGTAGTCATTAACCGTAGTATATTTATAATGAAAATAAACTAGTGCTTCGAAATAATACTTGCCAGCCCAGCTATTATTTTTTAAACCACCCGTCTCATATGCACGTAGGTTGCTTTTCTTCAAAAAGTATTCGCATTTAAAGACATTGATAGTAATGATGAATTTGAAATAAAATTGTTAAATCAATAAATACTTGTCACAAATGTGTCACGTAGTATTAATTCAATAAACCACTCGTCTCATACGTGCATAGCTTGCTTTTCTATAAAAAAAGTATTCGCATTTAAGGATATTGACACAAATGATGAATTTGAGTTAATTTTAAAAAAATAAATTTAAGCATGTCACAAATATATCGCATATTTTTGTTAAAATAAACGAACGACTTAGTCGATTGACTAGGCTAAGCGTTTAAGAGTCCTTGTTGCATCCCATTAAATCTTCGAGAGTGGTATATTCTATTCAATGTTATTGAGGCAGACTGTATTCTAAATTTGCGTGGTATGCTTCAATCCTCTATTCTGGAAGTTAACTTAACTACATTATAACTCACAGCAAAGTTTCAACACAAAAGAAAGCAAATTTCTTAAAACTGTGGTGAAATTTTTCTTTGGGCTTTTCTGTGGCTTAGTATGAATCGAAGAAAGAGGGATTGCAACCTACCTAAACAATCTACCATAACGATTGTGCCTCATTTACCAATGAACAGGATACGGTATTATCCAAGAGGTAATGGGCATTCGGCTTTAGACAGATTGGCAACAACAGGTGTGCATCAAAGACACATACGCGACAACTATGGTAAATCAACTTATGATGAATATACTAAAATACATTCTTTCAAGGAACACGTTATTTGTTGCCTTATCCGTTTAAGTCGTATTTAAAATTAATTCTTACACTGATTTTACCAATTACCTAATGTTGTACTTGCATGGTATTCTTTAAAAAAAATATTACTTGAAGAGCAGCATTGTGAATGTAATATAGTTTCATTTGGACTAAAATTCAACCAATCCCATAAGCGTGTACCTAAGCTGAAAATAGTGCTTCGGTATAAGTCTCAACAAATTTCACAAAAGAGCTTGTTTTGTCGCCTCAATATTTTCTAATACTCAAGAGTTTGAGGAAAATTTAATGGAACCCTTACACACATTGTCACGCATCCATAACATCTTAACCAAAACTAGCTTAAATCAAGTCTCGGCTGCGGGTGCACGATTATGCTTACACATTTAGCGTCGTTGCATACTATAATGAAATAAGTAAACTGACCTGTAACAATATTTATTGCTCATATTAATAGATACTTTTCACGTGGAGCTTAATACATTTTTCTAATTTGTATTTTATCAAGCCAAAGTGGTAGTTTTGCTTGCACAAATTTGTTGCTATTTGTTTATTTCATTAAGTTTTATTTTCATATATATTATTGAACACAACCAAATATATTAACATTAGGCATGTCATTATGACTGAATTCCGAAATACAATAAGCGAGTCGTAAAAATGTGTGCTTAACATTACACACAAATTGTGTAATTAAGTAAGTACATTAGTCGACGGAATGGTAGGTACAATTGCCGTTCCATATTAAGTTTGTAAGTTTGAAACAAATTGTGCATAGTTTCGTTGAAATAAGATGAAAATTCAATTCGAGGTATGGAAGACGTCCTTAACAGATTTACAAAACTGTAATGTTTTCAGTCCGCGATGAGTTCCAAATACGGACGAAACCGATCTATTGGATGAATTACCTTAACTACAGTATATAGTTATTAGTATATACTAACAAATGTATGTACATAAAGAGTCAGGTATTTATATCAAGATAGCAACTTTAATAATAGTAATTGTTATCAACCAATGTTCGTTTAATTATATAAATAGTCTTTTCAATACCACTTACACATTCAGAGTGGAGTCTGTTCTATAATAACAGATTGGTGATGGTTAGCTGAAACTTGGGGTTTAAAGGGATGCCATATAAGCTCCATTAAATTAAAGGCTAACCGAAAAACATAAGAAGGTATACAATCAAAAATTTTGCGTAGTATGCAACAGAGTAGCTCATTTGTTAAAGCATCAGATTCAGAAGCAGACGAACCCAGGTTCGAGCTCTGTCCGAGGCAAATTCTGGCCAGTAGGTGGTGAGTTCCTAGTAAGGCTGAAATCGATCTACTGGATGAATTGCCTTTTCTACACTATACAAAACTTAGTTTATACTGACAAATGTTTGCATATCGTGGGTTAGTTGTTTATATAAAGATCGCAACCTTAATTAAAGTAAAATTAATTTTCGAAATTTGTTTTTAGTGTTATTGAGTAACAATTTCCTTTTCTTTTTGTGATGTTTATAGTTAGCTTATATAATTATTTGGCAGATTTCTCTTTAATCGCGCTCTTTATGGCCTTCAAAACCAATAACACACGTTCAAAATGAAAATAATTTTATCAATATTTTATAGTCATATTCACATCTAACAACTTTTAATAAATTACTGCAATAATAAGCAGTAAGTTTATAATATCTTGTCCCATATATGCATGGAAGTCATAAATTTTTTTTTAGCTTGTGTTACAGAAATGCCTTCTGCAAACGAGTGTAAACTATGCAGTTTGTGCGAGTACTAACTATTCATTTTGAGTTAGAATTATTTTAACATATTGTTTGCGAATATATAATTAGGGTAAACTCACAAACTGTGGAAATTTTATTATTCACAAATTAAGAATATGTTCATGCTGTAGGTATAAGCTACGATAATTCAACGATTTTGGTTGTAAGCTATTAAATTTAATGGTGTCATAAACGGAAAACCAAGATCTCATTCTAATCTTAATTCATTTTTGTTGACGTCAATTATGTAATTGAGATTTATTTCAATTCTCACGACAACAAATAAATCTAAATAATTTAAACGTTTTAGAGTGACTAATACAAGTTAAGTAGAACGGACTAATATTGAAGTATAAGATTTAAGGAAGGCAATTATTAAGTAATAAACAAGTAAGAGTTGTACTTAACAATAATAGTAGGAATAACAACTATGAAGTTGCGAGATAGTAAAATATAGGCGCCTCCTGCAAACGAACTCTTAATAGGTTTGCCAAATGTAAATAACTTTTTTTAAATGATTGAAAAGGCGCTAAAGAAAACTTAATTTTTATAAACGTAAAGTATGGCTAAGTAAATCAAATTTTCAAATTCAACAACATATCAATCATTGTATTTGTAATAGTCTTGTTATTATATAATTCCTGGAGTGTCTGTCCCTAAAAATATTTTCAAAAAACATTTCCTAATATTTAAAACTAATATAGAAATTAATGGGCATAAAGGTTTACAACTTGCGTAGTATTGGTTATGTTCTCTGTAGATTTATTCTAATTCATTACCTATATATTTTTGTTAAAGTGTTGTGTAGACAAAACGCCCTCCGTCCTAATCCATCCAAGTTTATAAAATAGCCAGTTTCCAATAAATACTGCACCATATCTGAATTTATTTATGATCATACAGAATTCATATAATTCATATTATTGGTTTTAATTTATAAATTTTAATTGTTGTTTACATAATACATGCTTTTCTCTTTTTTAACATAAGTATTGCATTATTTTACTTTTTTAGTTGGTTTCCTTCCTGTTTGAGGTGGAGAACTGATATATATATATGCAATTATGCATTAAGTGTTTTGCACCTTAATTCTTTCGTTAATCGATCTGGTTTCCTTAATTGATTCTTAGGCAATATTTGTTATTAAAACATTTCATTTCAAAATTACCTTGTATATAGGTCCTTCTTTACTCTGTTCTGCAGTTTATGACTACTTTACTAGGTTAAAATCAATCATTTTTAACTAAGTTTAAAATTTTATTAACATTTTATACCTTCACGAAAGGCACATAGCGTATCGATTTGTAAACGACTATCTGCGAATTTCGCTACACCCAGCAGATATCGATAAAGATGACATTAAGCTTATAAGTATAACTTTGCACATAAAAAATAAAGAGTAAATATAACGACTCTGATAGAGGTATATCTGAATATAAATTAATTAATAAACAAACTTTCGTTTTGAAGTTGTTTAAAGATTCTTTTGATGAATTTGGATATTTCCGACTATTATGAGCACGATTCTGACGATGAAAGCTGTCATTGTTGACTGATATATCGTCAAACTTGTCATGATATTTGTAAGCTTGTAAGCTTGTGAAATTCCAGTTTCGACTCACATCATAATTTGATCAATATTGACGATAGGACAGAGTCGATTTTTAACTCAATAGCAGGCCTCATTAACGAAAGCTGCAAATTACACCTTATTCTCTAAATTGTTTTGCTTTTTAGCCGCGGAGTACTTCAGAGCTAGCCTTGCCAAGTATCACAGGCAAATACAAATGACGGAGTTAATTCCGAAGCAACGACCAATTGGCATGATGCTCGTGGACACGACGAACGCTAAAAGCCTACTTATACCATCACCACAACGCTGCCTTGGTCACGTCAACAAACTGTTGCCAATAAGGGCTCGCGAGGAAGTGGACCGTCTGCTACATGAGACACAGGACGCCGAATACACCCTGTCTTTGGTACCGAGTGTCACTATTGATTTCGTCAACCATTTGACATTCTTGGATCATATTCAACAGCGTGTTAGTCAAAAATTTTCAATCATTTACAGTTCAAAATTATGATAAAGTGTAATTTTGTGTCTACGAATTCACAGCATTTTGACAATTTATATTTTATTTAAGCAATTTTTTTTGCTCAGCGACTGTCGTATTTCCCAGTTGAGAATTCGCCTTTTAGATTATGCTTCACAGTCCAATATAATTTTAAACGAATATTCATATGAAATCTGAGACAAGGCTTTGTAAATGGAGCTCGCTATGAATTGATTTCCTTATACTATATTAATCTAAACATTTATGTTATCGTGAATCCACTATTAAATTTATGTCATATATATATATATATATATATATATATATATATATATATGAAGTACTACTACTCATTTTGATAGAGTTAGATCATTCTTCATAAAGTAACTGGATGTAAATCGTGCGACGTAGAAATAAGTACTTGTGTAATGTGTGCGATGGAACCACAATTACGTATTATACTCTGATTGCGAAAAATACCAATGCGGATGCAGATGAGGCAGTTGGCATTTACACGAGTACAAGAACACATGTAAGCCCGTAATTTCCTCATAAAAGCGTAATTTTCTCCCTGAAATACTTTGTTCAGATGTGGCCGATTAAAGTCAAATTTTGAAGCTTCCTTGGTTCGCAATTTTTATTTATTTCTTGCTATGAAACAAAGCAATTTTGCATGATATAGATTATGAAACATTGACTAGTAATGACTATTTATTCTGAATTTAAAAAAAAAATGAATCATCAGAGCAATTATTCGAGTCTCACAAAATCTGTTGAATTGTGTCAGTTTATAATAGAATGCAAACTTTTAATATAATCAAGGTTGTGTATTTGATATAATCACCTGACTAATTAAGTACATTCATTTGTCAGTATAAACTAGGTATTGTATAGTGTAGAAGAGGCAATTCACCTAGAAGACCGGTTTTGTCCTTATTGGGAAATCATCACGTACTAGCCATAATTTGCCGCGGACAGTGGCGTACCTGGGCACATCTGCTTCGGTATCTGGTGCATTAACCACTGAGCCACCCTGCAGAACTAACTAATGTAATTCGGTTAGTTTTTCGTCTATTAGGTAGAGATCATATGGCATCCATTTAGACACAAAGTTTCAAATAACCATCCCCAATCTGTCATTATTGGACAGACAGCACACTAAATTGTGAAGTGGTATATAAATTAACATTTATACAAATAAACGAAAATTAGTTGCGTGTGCGATGATAAAATTTACTATAATCAAGGTTACGAACTTGATATAAACAACTGGCCCATTAAGTACATACATTTTTCAGTATAAACTAAGATTGTATAGTGTAGAAAAGGCAGCTCATCCATTAGACCGGTTTCATCCTTATTGGGAACTCATCACGTACTGTCCAGAATTTGCCGAGGACAGAACTCAACCTGGGCACGTCTGCTTCGGAATCTTGTGCTCTAACCACTGAGTTTGCACTTCAGTGCTTATATCAAGACCGCAACTTTTATTATAATAATTTTTATCACCACCCGCGTAACCAATGTTTGCTTAATTATCTATATGTCCATTTTAATACCACATCCACATGTGGTGCGGTGTCTGTTCAATAGTGACAGGTTTGAGTTGGTTAGTTGGAACTTAGGGTCTAAATGGATGCCATATGAGCTCCACCTAATGGAAAATAGACTAACCAATTTATGTTAGCTAGTTTATAACTGAAAATTGTGTGCAGTGTAGTGTGCGGCATGGCGGCTCAGTGGTTAGAGCACCAGATTCCGAAGCAGACGTGCCCAGGTTCGAGCCCTGTTCGCGGCAAATTCCGGCCAGTAAGTGATGAGTTCCAAATAAGGATGAAACCTGTCTACTGGATAAATTTCCTTTTCTACACTAGGCAATTCTTATTTTATACTGCAATATGTAAGTAAATAATGGGTCAGGAGTTTATTTCGAGACCGCAACATTGATTATAATAATAGTTAACGCATTTAATACACAGGTATTTTTTTAAATTTTGTTGCGGTGTGTACAATTCAATTAATTCAATGCCGCGTTTTGCGTACGCGGGTAATAGTTGTACACGAGCAGTTACACAAAGATCCGATTCTTCACACTTTCCGATTTTGTTTTGTCTTTGATCGGGTTGAATTCTTTTTTCAACTGGAAATGCGGTTCTATCACATCTTTGTTTACTGGCGACGTTTCGGTGCCTACTTTCCAGCACCATCCTCAGGCAACACAGTACAAACTTCACAATAGCAGATTTAAGCAAATGTGGTAAACCTCGTTCCAAAACCATTCTATTTATATATAATTGACTCAACACTATTTTAATCATAGAATTTGTCTCAGTAACTAAACTCAATATATAACTATTTATAATTAGCAGACCAATCATTACCTCACCTATCTCAAATTCCCGGTATACGTAATCTCGTCTCGTATGCAGAATATTGTAGGGGAGAGAGACAGTATCGAACCTTTTGTTATTTGTTATAACTGTATTGCTACTATGCCACGGTAATCAAAATTCAAAATGATAAAAAACTAAAACCTTGAATGTCATATATTGTATTTTATTTAAAGCCGGGAACTCTAATGTATACAATGGTGTATGAGGTATTGCTCACATAGAAACAAATTAGTTCAAATATGGAGCAGCAAGGTACGTAGATGGATGGAGAGTGAATGTCATAACGACGCTTAGGTGAAAGATTAAAGAGAGAAAGATAGAGATAGTATGGACAACTAACGTTTTTCAAAAAACTAATCGTAAGCACAATGCGAAGTTAATCAACTCATAGAAATAATTGCATAAGAATATTTGCTCATATGACTAAAATAATTCATTATATCTATATACATATATATCTAAATATAATATCGTAACACCTTTATATATATATATATATATATATATATATATATTTAGAGGAAGGACCATTGTTAATTGTTAAACATGAATATTTTCTATTCTTACTATATATTTATTACGTTAGTCACACCTTATATCAATATATAAAATACATGTCAATATGTATAAAAACATATATATGGATATAAGCAACAGTATGAGTCCAACCTCCCTAATCATATATATATATATATATATATATATATATATATATATATATATATATATACATTAGTAATAAATATTTATTAGGTTATGCACACCTTATATTAATATATAAAATACATATCAATATGTATAAAAAACATATATTTATATATATATATATATATATATATATATACGTTTACATATTTCTAATAAATTATTATTTTTCTCTTTTCTTGCTGTTTATTTTTACCAATTAATCAAATGTATATATATTTATTCACAACTTATATAAATATATAAAATACATATAAATATGTATAAAAACATATATATAAATATATAAGCAACAGTGTGAGTTAAATGTCTTGTATATATATATAATTATATATATATATATATATATATATATATATATATATATATATATATATATATATATATATATATGTATATATATATTTTTTTATTTTTATTTTTATTATTATTATTTAAACATCTTAAATAAATATTTAATTTTAATGGTAATGTATAAAATGATTAATGTCCGTTTATATATATATATATATATATATATATATATATATATATAATAATCCTATTTATCTACCGATAGGCCTATCTATCACATTTTGAATTTCTCTTAAATGGATACATTATAGCTGTTAATAATAAATATCTTCTCTAGGGCTAACGTTTTATTCATTTTTTAATTCAACCCGATCAAAGACAAAACAAAATCGGAAAGTGTGAAGAATCGGATCTTTGTGTAACTGCCCGTGTACAACTATTACCCGCGTACGCAAAACGCGGCATTGAATTAATTAACGCATTGTTTGTTAGTTATGAGTTTTATCACAAAGCCACCATAAAAATAGCCAATAGTACCAGTGAGTAGCTAGTATGTGCTCAATTTACGAAATGCATTTCAATAAGGTTCATCACTCCAATTTTGTATCAAATATATGCACAGCGGTTGTCCTCTGTAATGCAAACTATAAAAGAATCAAATTTGTTTGGAGTATATGAAAGCTATTTCAATAAATCAGACACTGTTAATAAATCTCGCCCGACCAAGACAATTAACTGATTAACGACGTTTTTAATAGGCCAAATAACTTAAAAAATATCCTTATTTGAGAGGCACATCAGCAAATATACCTTGTTATCATCGGTACTTTGAAACTCGTCAGTTATAACTAGGATGAAAAATAAAGCAGAGTGCGAATTTGTCAGTAGCTGCTTTAGTGATATGATAAAGTATTCACAATGTCATAAATTAAGCTAAAATCTAGACTTAAAATATAATATTTATGGTAGACACTAATCCAATGGCGTAGTGCTGCGTATACTAACTACGCTGATTCAAGCTTCTCTTATGATTCTGGTGATTTATTACACAAAGTTTTGCTTGACAAATAAATTATTGTGCAAGGGAAATCCTGCGAAATAAGGCTTTATTCAAAGTATTCGTTTGTTTACCCCGTAGGTTGGCAAACAGCATGTACGCTACCTAAGACATTAATTTGTTGAATATACACTTTTAAATATTTAAAAATTCTGTAGTCTTAACCTGAAAAAAAACTTTAGAATTATTCATTCTACTTCATTTTCTTTTTGCTCTAAAATAACGAAAATTTTATTAGGCCTCGCTTACTCAATATGATATCGTTCGATTTAGATCAGGATATTAAAACAATATCGAATAGAGAAGACGCAATCCCTTAAACTTTTACCCTTTAAACTTCGCAGTTGCATTAACGTGGCCTTCTAATAAGATTAACTAAGTCTAGATTAGTTGCAAAAACAAGTTTACAATTAATACATAGTGAATAGAGTAAACTAAACTAGAACGTTAACTTTAAAATTTATAAATGGCCACACCATGAATTTATTGAGGCATTCGATTTTTTATTTTAACCATTTAATCGATACATCATTAGTTGCTCTGGTAGGGCTAACAAATGGTCATTTTAATGATGTTTTCCAGCATGAAATAAACATAAACACATCTCATTTAACCTGTCGCATGAGAGTGAAAAACCTGTCTGTCACACATGGTGACGCGTTCCGTCATTCTTTCGCCGACGTCAGCACTAACAAAAACTTATTAACGAGGATCGAACCTGTAATATATCTAGTTTATGCAATAACAGAGATGCTATTTCTAGCAGATTTAGATTTATATTCATTATAGTTATTTTAAATTACATAAATTGAGTTTACGTAAAGCACAGTTTATGTGTGAACATTTAGCTGTATGTTCGTACTTGATGACAGAAAGTTGTCATAATTCTTCTTCCACCTTAAAATTTGATAAATATACGCAACTGAAAGTTTTTCCAACACAGTAGCAAAAACGTTTGGTTTGGCCCTTTCTCTGCAAAGGTATCAACATTGCGAAAATACTCTTTATCAATTCATTATATTTATTTCAAAATATTTTAGATTGATCCATTGGAGAAAGAAGCGGAGACAATTCGCCAGATGTATGAACTTATTGATAATTTCAAGGTGCCGGCACCACCAGAAGACATGGCTGTCTACCAAGTGAGTGAAGTTGTATGATTTCGAATACCTTAAT
The DNA here is from genome assembly GCA_029291075.1 of Eudiplozoon nipponicum. Classification (NCBI taxonomy): domain Eukaryota; kingdom Metazoa; phylum Platyhelminthes; class Monogenea; order Mazocraeidea; family Diplozoidae; genus Eudiplozoon; species Eudiplozoon nipponicum. Next base: position 33,470 of record JAQBSW010000248.1, read on the forward strand.
TCATTATGAAAATGCAAATAACGGAGTGCTTTCACATAAAATTTCGCTCGATGTCTCGCGTCATATTTCCTTGATTACACAGTATCTCTGAAAAAAGAAAATATGGAGAATTAGAAATTAAATTTAAAAAATTAGTTTTAATACAGCTGTAACTTTTAAGCAATTCAATCTAGTTATCCGTAAATAAATTTTAAAAATGAAGGTACTCAGAGGAACTCAAAAATGGCGTAGTACTCATAAAATCCTGTATAATGAGAAAAATAGTAAGAGAGACAGATAGAGTGAAAGGAGGACGAAATATAAAAAAGTGATCAAGTGTGAACATCCACAGCAGAAATGATTACATTAACTTCTCAATTCTGAAAAGTATTAATAAATGAAAAAGAGTCGGTCATTGAATTTTTAAAGTATGAATGTCAGATAAATAAATACCTCATTTATTTACATTTTAAAGACAAAGCAAAATCTAATCTAAAATGCATACTTGATAATGAAATTACTGCACAATGAAATGCCTGCTGTCATTTGTTTTTTTTAAACAATTATTGACTACTTCGGTGGTGATATGATTTGTCTTAAGTATAAAAATTGAAGAAATCTTCCGTCGATTTAATTATTGATCCAACCTCTTCACTTGATAGAATTTAAAAATTAAACTTAAAAAGTTGATTTCTTTTTAGATGAAATAAAGATTAGATGTGCAGAGAAGATTAAGAAAGAAAATTTCTTATAGGTATTTATGAAAAACTATCGAACAATTTCAGGAACAACAATGAAGCAAAATATGAGGAAAGTTCATTGCTGAAAGTGTTTGGAAATAATGAAAAATCGAAATTCTCTACTCGAGGTCAATGCTCGTTATTTAAAAAAAAATAACGCAAAGTATTCGGTTATGCGAACGTTGTTTTAATTAAGTAGGAAAATCTATGTCGCTAAATTTGACAAAAAATAGCTGAGCCATTGTTAATACATGCTTAAAACAAATAGATAAGTAGAATGAGAAAAATCTTTAATCAGTTAAAAAGCATAAACACCAATGGTTTTGTATGGACTTATCAACAAATTAAATAAATATACTACACAACATCAAATAGATACAAATGGCTACGATTAAACTTTCGAGTAAAGCCAAAATAATTTCAAAAATTCCGTTTAATACAGCTATGAACATGATCAATATGCAACTTATTTTGGTGATAGTGAGAAATAGCAAACGAATATAATTATTTATATTAGCACTGTTCGTTAGTATGGCACTCTCTTTTGCTTTGCTGCTATTTGTAGGTAAAATAATGGGGACTTAATGGAAAATAATAAATAATTCAGCTTCAGTTACTTATAAAAATCTGTCACCTGATTAGATATCACATATGAAATAAATTTCAATTGCATATTGTCCAACACTTCCCTTTCCTTTCAGGCAAACATTATCGTATATTTGTAAAGAATCGCTTTTCTTGAAGTGAGGCATATATTCATGTTCTGCTAATAAAGACATACACAGAAAATGTTTAGTTTTCTTATGTATTTTAACTTGAGATACATTTGTTATGTGTAATTCTCACAGATAATTTGATTCTATTGTTAAAATAATCGTTAATTTGTAAGTTGACTCGTCATACACTAATATATATATTTATATATATATATATATTCACCTACTGAATGTATATACTAAACAAAATATATGATAGGTCATATATATATATATATATATATATATATATATATATATATATATATATATATATATATATGCGTAAAACTTCAAACTCGTATATCGTGTTTTGGAATGCCAAACAAGTTTCCAACATTATTTAAGGCTAATATAAAATTCTACACAATTCTAATTCATTTAAATAGTCTTTGAATTCATCAATTGATCGGGCGCGAAATGCAATCGACAAAGCACTAGCTGATAGAGACGGAAATATTGAGAGATTCTGTGGTGTCATGGATAAAGACATCGGCGAACTATTTCGAGATATTCGTGATGCAAAGCAGGCTATTAATGTAAGCTCACAGCTATTTTGATGTTATTTATTTTCAAGCAATGATTTTTTTTAAATAAAAGTTTAGGATTTGATATAAACACCAGTCTCATTATATTAATACATTTTTCTGTATAAACTAAGCATTGTATAGTGTAGAAAAGGAAGTTCATCCCGTAGACCAATAAATTTATACAATGCTCAGTTTATAATGACAAATATATTTTTACAATGTGTAATTATTATCATCGCCCGCGCAACCAACGTTTGTTTATTCAACGATATTACTTTTTCGATTATAATATCAAGCTTCGGGATAATACCATATGGTGATATCAGAGTTTGAAAAACAATTTCTAATGACAATGAGCGGAATAACATATTTTAATGAAAGTTTTTCATGAATAGAAGCAAGTAAATCACTTTTAGCTTTTTATTATTCACAGTAAAAAATAATTTTGGTTCAAACCATTTTTATTCGTTTGTCCCGGAAGGAATGATTATTAATCGTCCTGCTTCCGGATGCGTTAAAATGTATTCACATGATTTAATAAATTACCTAGAATTAAATAATTAATCAGTTTATGTATTTAAAATGCCATATTGATTAACAAATGGCGTACAGATAAACAGAATAATTGACAAAGGACGAGGAATATATGCCGATGTTAGATTAAGCAAAATGTCTAATAAGAAAAATGCTGTGGTGTATGCTAATGGATGAAAACTAAAAAGGATTTCACACTGCGTTCTAAACAATTTTATATATTGTTATAATGGAGCAATCTCGTATACGTTTTCATCTAGGAGAAGAAATAGGTTAAAGTTTAAATTAGGTCATCCGCTGTACGACTACAAAACATACTCGATCTATTATTTAAATCAAGTTTGCGATGTTGCCCATCTATCCCAAGAATTGCAATACAATCAATATGACCATGCACGCATACAGTCGAAATTGGTTAACGAGTGAAAAGTACAAATTAAGGTATTAAAAAAAACAAAAGTGACTGTTCTAGAAAATGACGTAATTGACGAAATTGAAGACTGTTGTAAATTTATCACGATGAATACCAATCAACTTGATTGTCACACTGTAAATATGGTGTCGTAAATCCAGGAATTGAAGTTCCCCTAAGAAGGGCCCAGATAAGGTTTTGGCAAAACCAGGCCCGTGCCAATAATAGTTGATACTCGCTGTTTTGATTAAGTAGCGACACTGCTGCGTGATAACACACCACCATTTTACCAAAGTCATGATTTGCACACATTAAAACTGCAGCTACACAAGTTGACGCCTCATAGTCTGGCTCCGACTGGTACGACTTACATTACTCTTCGTAGTCATGACATCCTTCACATCAACATATGATTTGTTAATATTTTCTCTTTAACCATCCAACTGACTCCAATTACCCAGTCGATCACATGGTAATTGAGAGTTTAGTGCTGGTTTTGACCGATAAATCGCAATTAAGCACGACTAAGGTATGAACGTTTGTATCAATTCTACATTTTTATTAATAAAGCGTCAACGCGCACGTTTCTTTGAGAGGCCATTTCTTCATGAACAATATTATTCAACAAGATTTGCTACAAAATGGAGACATATTCATATTAATGAAAGAGCTGAGAATTAGGTTTTGCAATCATCTTCATCCCTCTCATCATCGTTATCCTCCTTATCATCGCCCCAAATAGCAAAACTACAGAATTTAAAATCTAATGCTTAACTGCCGCATAACTCTGAGAATCAAGTTATAAACAAATACAAAACTGTTATCCATAATATCTATTTTTCTTATGATAATATTATTAATAATTACATTATTAATGATAGAATCTTTAATTAAAAAATAATATATAGTAAAAGGAGAATGATTAATTGAGAGATGGATCGAGGCTGACTGAATAAAGCTAACTAAATATACCCGGAAATGAAGTCAACAGACATTTACGTAGACCAGTATTTTGGTAAGGCCAACTTATAGGCGAGACGACATCGATAAAACGGCTTCTTGGCGATTTTCACTCGCGTCATTGACAAGCCGAAACGTTGCGATTCTTGCTGCAAAACTAAGTTTAGATAGTTTAGAAGTTGATTGTTTAAATAACCTACAGCTAGATCGCCACCATTTTCGATTTGAAGCCATATCGCGCAGTTTTAAACATGCAAACTACATACTTGTTGACAAATTGATCTTTTACCGCCTAATTATATTTTGGTCGACTTAAACTATTTTTTATGTTGAAATCTGCCCGCCTTATATCTGGCGCTGGATGATAGAAGTATAAGTTAGATATGTTTAGGCCAGCAAAGTTACTTACACTTTATCTGTAGTTCTAACGATGAATGTTTCGTGATAACTACGAATGGAATCAGTACCTATTAATTTTTTAATAAACTATATGGACCACGCTTTTCAGTCAACGTTTATTGAATTCTTGGAAGATTCATTATGCACAGTCCGGTTTCTTTACAAATGAAACAGATTAAAATGACTAACCTTGATTTTGCGGTTCTCATATACAGCAGATCCCCAATATTGACTTAATTTTTGACATAACTACCAATATATGTCAAAATTGTCAACACATCATTTAAAAACTCCAATGTTGAGGACAGAGAGGGGAGATTTTTTTAATATAAGTACGATTCAGGCCAAAATTTAGATTAGTGATCACTAATCTATTCAACGTAGTCGTGTTTGTCTCAATTATCGATTGATAGTGCAAATTGTCCACGTAGTTAAGTTCAGCTTAATTTCTGTTTAGAAGAACTTGTACACAAACATACACACACACACACACATATATATATATATATATATGTGTGTATATATATAATATCATATACAAGCCTATTGTAGTTTTACCATCTTTTGAGTTGCTTTCTCGTGTTAACGAACACATAAATACATGAATTATTACTTATCATCATAATAAATTTCAACTATCAACTTATTGGTCATTGGTTTATGATGTGGTAAAAAATGATTTAACACATTCACCTGGATACGAGTGGACGGAATTGAAGAACTGAAACCATTGAAAGAGCTCAACTTGCGAGTTGAATTTACGAAGGCGCTTGGATTGGAATAGTGTAAAAACAGACAAATATTGGAAATAGGTATTCAACGAGATAGCAAAAAACCCTAATGCGGCCAATATTTTGCAGAAAAATGAATAAATACTTACAAACGTTAACTTAAGTCATCTTTAAAGTTTATGATAGAATATATTAGCTATTTAAAAAAAATTAAATCTGTTATCCTGATTATTTAATACATCTGATTTCTATAATTTTATTATCATCCTAATAGAAAATGTTTCATTGAAAATTGGCCCTATTATATTTAAACCGCTCATACATACATAATATTACTTATTGATAATACGTCAATTGAACCTCCTGCATAAAAACAAAACATATTGCAGTCTGTATTCTACACAAAATGTTCAAAATTGAATTTTAAGTTTTTTATCATCTTACGCGTATTTGTATGCAAAAAGATTTAAATTCGATAATAATAATAATAGAGGTCTATTTGAAGCAAAATAATCCCGATAATCGATTTTGAAAGAAGACCTTCAGTTCATTACAATTTTCCAAAATCTACGACTAGCTACATGGATAAAATGAGGTATACGAAGATGCGAGATATCTGCACGTATTCATGCGTATATGAATTTATATTTTGGCGTTCTATTTACGCAATAGTATAATTTATTTTTTAAGCATAAATTACTATTCAAAATTATTCAACTTTTCTTGCATTAAGTTTAGTAAAATATTTTTTTTCGATAAAGGGACCCATTTTTGTTTTTTAATTTAATAGATAACTTCGAAATATATGTTTTACGATTTTGAAACTTAAAAATAATAGTTATCAATTGATTAATCTAAAGTGGTCTAAAGATTTTACGTTCAATTGTTGAGACGAACAAATAATGCATCAAATATGATGTTTTATCTCCAATATTAAGGTGCTAAAATTTAATAATGATATTTATGTCAAACCTTAGCACTAACAGTTAATTGGCTTTTGCCACATCTAAATTGTTACTCAGTTTAATGTATGCTTAAATAAGGACAAATGCTTATTTTGATTTTAAAATTAGGAAAAATTATAAATAAATCCACAAGGCATCTCAAAAAATATAATTATGGTCTTATAATGAATGACGCCATGAGAATCAGGTGTTTAGTGGAGATCTGATCGTTGGTATTGGCCTATACTTCTAGGCCACCCAGCTCCAAGCAATTTCATTACAAATAAGAAACGGCAGGAAATATTTTTTACGTGCTCCTGAAGAACCAAGTTTTTCAAACTTAAGCATTACCTTCGAGAGGTTATTTTAGTGCGAATTAGTTAGTGAAGTTCGGTAGTGGATATCGGTACCTTCTTGCGTTAATTTCGCTAGACCTGAATTCGATCGCTAAACATCAAGAGACGTTAATGATACTGTTTGTCGTCAAATTGCATTAATTCTTTTGAGTTTTTATTCCACCCATAGAACCCAATGCTGCTGGACTCATCTGCAGATGTCACGGCAATACAGGCGGAAATCGGTCGTCTTAAAGAGCTCATGTCTGATCTACAGGCTCGCGCCTACACGTTTAAGAATTATCAGAAGACATTTAAGGTATGCTTTACTACTTAATGTCCAACTTAGGCATCTGTCAATATTATCAACATGCACCTTGGTCTATATCTTTATAATATTTGATAAAATAATTGCTGCCTAATTAAATATGTTTATTCAAATGAATTAAATAATACCTAGAAGTGCAATGAACTTACACTAAAAGTTATTTACTATGGTATGCAAAGTGATTTTTTCCTATTCCTATATATAAACTTCTCATTCAAATGTGAATCACCCCTTTTTTCATATTTTCGTATATTTAGTCCTTATTTTGAAGACCAAACTTTTATTACCTAACAGCGATTATTCAATTATAGGTAAAAAAATTATTAAAATATGAACGATGCTTTATTTGAACTGATTACATTATAGCTAATATTTATTAATGCTATTAATTGTTTCTTAATATTTGCAAAAAGCTAGAGATGTGGTACGAAATTGAATTAACATCTTTTCTTAAACATTTAACACAAGTCTTAAAATGTATTGGCATATTTGCTCTATTAATTTATGAATAAGGTTTTATAATTAATCCCACGTAAATTTCATCCAGTTTGATCAACCAATACCAACACGGAAGAATGAGTTCAATATTTATTTATAAATTATTGATTTTAAAATTTATAATTTGGTTACCAGCTCAAATATCAATTATTTAAGAATTTGCGTTTAATTTTTAAATCATTTCCACTAACAACAAAGATCTCAAAATTGTGTTATTTAACGGTGTGTGGATGATTTACAATTCTCACATGTTGCGTTAAAGTTGTTTCTCCAAATGTCTAGGAATTGATTACATTGATGCAATTATTACTATTATTTCTGTGTCTATTTTGTGGAAACATTTCTATATAGTATTTTTAATTTTTGCATTCAGGATTTATCTTTTCGTGTCTCTGGAGTAAGAGTTGAGGTAAAACCCATAAATTTATCACAGAAATTTTAATGATGCTCAAAAGAGGTATTAAGCAGGTATCCCGTCAGGAATAATGCACATTTTCAGTTCTGCTTTATTTTGTATTTAACAATATCAAGCTTTATTTTACAGTTAATTTTCGGTCTAAGATTCGTGTAAATTTTTTTTCATATTAGGTTTATGTGGTTCTTAGTTTTACACATGAGCACAAAATCGTTTTTACACTTATATAGAATTACTAACAGAATCGAGTTAAGAGACACTCCTCTAAAAAACTTATGTTTATACAGTATTTAAATCCTATTTTCCGTCGTTGTACTGTGTGTTTCCTAGTTGTGTCTACGTTAAACTATTTAATGTGTAACCTGGTTATAAGATTACATTATCGATTCACGTAAGCGAAACACAAATACGTGAAATTGTATAGCTGTTTTCGTGACGTCTCTAATTATAAATAAAATTGGATATCCAACTGAACAAACATTGCACATATCATGACCAAATATATAATAGATTTTTAACGCTTTGTCGATTCATACTGATAAGTCGTCAGTAAGTTAGAAACGCATATGATAAGGAGAATATAATGCTTTTAATGCTGACTTTGGAATATGAAATATTATTAGGATAACGTTGAAAAGTCCTTTTCCGAAATTCAGTAATAATTTATGCAAGTATGTATTAGGTGTTGCGAACCTAGTAACAAATTAGTTCGGTTGTGACCAGAAGGATAAACCAAAGACAGCATGAACGGAGAGTATAATCTCATGGACATTCGTTTCGTGCTTACTGGCGACTCATCAGTAGGAGCCGGTATTACGCCCATTAACCACTATATATTTTGGTCAAGAATGTGGGATAATAGGACGGTACAACCTCCTAGACGAATGTGTAAACTTGCAATAGTGAAGCTAACATCATATAGTCTACGACAATGCGACTTCAACGCTTACTCACACTATATAATATATATAATGAGTCTGTAAAGGATACTAACACTATGGCTATTGTGTTAGTAACCGATACCAACATTATTGTACGGAAAAGGTACATGTTACTAACACTATGGTTTCCAAGTCGGAACATGTTACCAACATGACGGATATCAATTTATGCTATAAATCACCGAAATTGAGAATTACAACAATTTCTGAACACCTGTTACTCCAGTAAATCCATACACCCTGGCCTTGATCGATATCAGTTAGCACATTTCGCGGTAAGCATGACATCATTCAATTCAATATATAACAGTTAAATACTGTTTGTTGCGGAGAACTAATATATATGCTAGTATTTATTAGGTGTTGCGAACCTAGTAACAAATTAGTTAAGTTGTGAACAGAAGGATAAACCAAAGGCAGCATGAACGGAAAGTATAATCTCATGCACATTCGTTTCGTGCTTACTGGCGACTCATCAGTAGGAGCCGGTATTACGCCCTTTAACCATTATATATTTTGGTCAAGAATGTGGGATAATAGGACGGTACAATCTCACTATTGCAAGTTTACACATTCGTCTAGGAGATTGTACCGTCCTATTATCCCACATTCTTGACCAAAATATATAGTTGTTAAAGGGCGTAATACCGGCACCTACTGATGAGTCGCCCGTAAGCACGAAACGAATGTGCATGAGATTATACTTTCCGATCATGTTGCCTTTGGTTTATCCTTCTGGTCACAACTGAACTAATTTGTTACTAGTTTTGCAACACCTAATACATACTTGCATAAATATTAGTTCTCCGCAACAAACAGTATTTAAGTATTAATTTATGTTTTCGTTTACCGTTTTAGGATGTTATCTTGAAGTTTAATAATTTTAAATCCATTCAGTTCATATCTGAAAGTTTAGAGAAACAATAGTCATTTAGTTAAAGCTATTGTGAGACTGAAATTGGCTATTTATAACTACATTATAACCGGTTAAACGTATTTTGGCCAATATATTTAACGTCCTTAATAGTTTGAGCAAATAATTACTTTCCGAAATGCCATACATTTAAACTAACATTGTTATTAAATAGGCATGGGCAGACTGTTATTACATAAAACTGTGAAACTGTAACAATATACACTTTTCCCTGATATTCCAAATTAGAACAAGCGTTATGTTTTTAAAGCAATCATCGATAAACTAGGAGGTGAAAAAAAATATTTAAGTTAAGTTTGCACACTTGAGATAAGCAACAATTTCGGACTATAAGTAGAAGCCAAAATAGTAAATCTACCGTTATTTAATCGTACTAATACAAAAAAAACAGGACGGGAAATGGAATAAAAAGAGTTATACTTAAAGCGAATTAAATGGTTTGAAAATAAAATTTCCGCTGTCACATCAAGTAGAGTTCAAAGCAATTTTAATCGTAACTGCATAAAGGTTGTGCAGCCGACTTTCCAGTCACAGGCACTTTATTTGATTTTAATATGGGTGAGAACTGTATCTATTTGCTTTATCGTTCTGCGCTAATGATCACCATGGAATGTCAAAGTGCGTGATTATGTGTGACTGTCTGTAGTTTTAATAGTTTATGCTATTCGTGAAACGAATGTAATTTGTTTTTATCTGAAGTGCGCAAACTTGGTTTTAATAAGTTGTTCAATTTTAAATATAGTTAGGTGGGAAATTGTTTATTTCGTAGGCAATAAAATCTGTTTCTATATTCAGGAGTATGGTATTAGAATATATTTTATTAGATAATTTTGTTCTAAAATTGCACAGGTAAGTAAAATTACAATCAGTTATAGGTCCTGACACACTTCAGCTTTCTATGTTCAAATCAGCCGACAATGGAGATCTGATTAATGGTTATCAAATCGCAGTCTGTAATAGGTCGCTGGTTTGAGTACTCTACAAGACTGCGGCAAGATTTACTTGGAAGCAGTAAAATTTAACTACTAACTACATTTTTATTTTGAATCACTCATTGCTACATCTATAAAATAATTATTCACGGCTTTATGTTTCTACTAACAATTAAACAAATATTAAAATATATTTTGAGTGATTGTGAGATAACTGTTTCGATGCAAACGAACTATTCTCAAGACAATTATAAGCTAATGAACTGCTTTAAGCTGCGTTCTATCTAAATTAAATAAATTTATGAACAAAACTTCAAACGGTATTCATTTGTTTGACAATTCTTTTTCATAATTCAATCTCATACGCTCCGCTACACAATAATGTTTAAAATGTTTACAAATCTATTTTGCTTTAATAATTCAATATAATATATTCAATCAATTATTATCCACTCTTTCCACTCAAACAAACCTGCAAATATTCGGACACGCCCACAAACGCATATATATATATATATATATATATATATATATATATATATATATATATATATATATATATCGTGAGATTTTCATTTGACTGTGGATCTATAAAATGGAAGGTTGAAATGTGATGTTCATTTCTCTCCATATATATATATATATATATATATATATATATATATATATATATATATATATGTCGTGGCTAATCATCGCTCTACAATCATTCATTTATATACACATTCCCTGGTTTTTTAAATTGATTATGCTAATGGTAATAAATCTGATGTAGCTTTTACCACTACCATAGTGGTGAAGCCAGAATTTATATAAATAGTGATTTAACGATGATTATATTCTAACATAAATGCTTATCCATTTATATATATATATATATTATATATATATATATCAGACCACGACTGATTCTGCTATGTAGGATATTAACTAAATGTTTTCCTCATCTTAATATTTTAGACGACCTACCAGCCTCATAAACAACAGGGCGATTAATTTGAAATACTAAGGAAAATTTTCCAATGGAAAAAGCTGATACCATATTCAGAAAACATATAATCATTGTGATCGATGCCAAAGGTGAATTACCAAATCTCTGCAAATCGCTTATTTTCTACTAATCTACACGTATGTGTGGTAGCATGTATATTGCACGTATCAAATAACAATTAATGAGCAAATTATATTCAAGAACTTGATTTTAAAATGCCTGGCACGATAATCAGTCACTTTGAAGCACATATTTCAAACGGGACCCACAGACAATTTATCTAATTGTGCATTCCTACACAAAGCATGGTTGGAGCAATTAACAGGGTTATAAGTAGCCCTTCCTACTAAACAAAAAAGAACCTGGTATAAACAATGAGATTTTCCTCCAACATCGTATTTACTATAAAAAAATGATCGATTGCGTGGTAACAATTATTTAAATCAAGTTTCTGAACTTGAAGTAAATACCAATCCCATTTATTTAACCAGTCAACGGACAACATAAAATAGTGCGTTACGACTAGCAGTAGTTTTGTTATGTTGTTCGACGACTGGTTTCCACTTCAGTTTGTTGCCAATCCGATTGTATGTTTGTTGATTCTAGTCGAGGGCCTGTTTTTTCTTGACTGGATACTAGTAGATAGTTGTTGAATTTTGTTATTCTTGGCCAGTCGATTAGAATATCATGTTGATGAAACTTTTGAATGTTAATATCAGGTGCTTGGTGTTTTACATATATATATATATATATATATATATATATATATATATATTAACACTGTTTAACCAACGAATTATTGATTCATTTAAAGAGAAGGAATCACATATATTTACGGGATATTGCCTTTAGCTGCAAATTACGTAACTTCAAATAAAATTAACATGGAAGGCATTATTCAAATTCTATCGTAGATCTATTTTCGAGTTTTCCATAAAGGATTTTTAAAAGTTTACGTTCGTAAGTAGTTCTAGTAACTATTTCTCTGAAGCACGAAATAAACTTCTTATGTTATGTTGTGTTGAAATGTTGATAATTATCACTGTTTTTTATAGTAAAGGGGTATTTTTAAATTGTTCATACTAATGCTATAGAAAACTAACACATGTGTAGAAAATACACCTAAACACAAAATTATTTTTGTTCTTATAACTGTAATTCAAATGCAATCTTGATTTATTTTGTTATAGGATCATATCATGTCGAGACCGAAATTGCGCTTTGCCTCGTTTACTGTATGTTTAGGCCTAAAATCTTTACCTGTTGTCATTTGTGTTTTCTCATAAAACAAATAAACTTTTCTATTTATAAAGGATTGTTTGACGAATTATAAACGTGCCCGTATTAGTTTATGTTGTATTCTGACCGCCTGCTTAACTGGACTCAACTTTGATTGTTTACTTTTTGCACTTTACTTTTAATAATCAAGCGTACATACTGAGACTGAGTGTAATTCACACTTTGACTCTACGCGAGTTGCGTTCGCAAATTGCTGCTTTGCACTTTCAACTTCGCAAAGCTACGATTGACTCCCATTTCCACTTACGCATCGATCTGGTCTTCGGTCTGGCTGTGTGCAGATTCGTCCCTCTCTTCCGAAGGCCTGAACATCGTTCATACTACACACTGGAAATGAGGTACGATCTAGTCTTCGTTGACTGGCGACGCTTCAACACCTAATTTCCGGTTCCATCATCAGGCCACTGTGCAGAGCACAATAAATACAATGGTAGATTTGAGCAGATTTGCTTATTTCCAGTGGTTAGTATGAACCAAGTCGAAGCCTTCGGAAGAAGGGGAGGAATCCGCACCCTGCCAAAACGAAGATCAGATCGACGCGTACTTGGAAATGGGGATCAACCTGATCTTTGCGAAACTGATAATGCAAAGCAACAAGTTGGGAACGCAACTCGCGTAGAGTCAACATATGAAGCTCGCACTGCACACTAATCATTCAAATCCTATCTTTAATTCCCATCTTTGATGCAAAGGAATTTGGCCTCCTCGTCCACTACAAAACTCAATCTATGGAGTAGTTAAAATTAATCTTCACTTCCTGAGTGTGTGTGTGTGTGTGTAGCTAAGCAAGACGCCAGCCTTAAAAGCACTGATCAGTTATATGGACTCAGTAATATATAATCCTCTTGTTCTATGGTCATAATTAACATCCTCTCCGCCAAGCCAACTGTTGTGCAACTTGCCAACAATCATCTCATTTCTTTATGTCTTGGCAAATGAATAGATCAGTTTTGTTTTCTAAATTCTTCTGTCAATTCATTTTGCTTGTGTTTGCACGATAACGCATTTCAACAATCTACTGTCTTGCTTATCCGTAATTTTTTAAGACCTTTATGGGTGTCAGCGCACATCAATTAAATATCATATTTTCTCTTTGCGAAAAACATTTTAATGCAACATGCATCTCAAGATTCAGCCATCTGTCTCACATATCAAGGAAGTATTTAAGTAGGATAATTTGCCTGTATTACGCCAAATGTCTTCAAGAAGATTAAATTTCTGATTTTCCCCGTTAATAATTGAATACTCCGATGCATTTTCAATAAAATGCATATACTTAATTGCAACATCGTCTCATCAATATTTTATCCATTGGTTTTAAGTGTTGAATAGATCACAATATGCAAGAATAGTTAAAATACCAATTTCATATTTCAATTTAAACAAACTTTTAGACAATAATAAGGAAAATAGGAAACCTACGGTTGATCTCCCTATAAAATAAATCTAATTATGGTGCATAATATTAATGGCCAGTTTATCATCACAATTCTATGAAAATGGAAATTTTGGATTATTTAAAGTAAAATCTGCATATTTAATAAAGAAACAGTAGAACATTGCAAGCCAACGAAATTATTCATCGACTAACTTTTTATTATATGTTAATTTTCTAACATAGCAAAGAAAATCGAATAACTTACTGTCTCGACGCTGTTAGTCGCTATGAGACACATACACACCAAAAACCGTCCAACACGCTTGCGAAAATTAAATCTAGATTTCAGACAATTATTCTCTTACAAGCCTTTTTGTTAATTCCTCAGAGATTAGACGGAAAAAAACTAATAGACGATAGAAGTTTTTTCTTCGTGCTTTAATGGTTTCACTCAAAAGAATCTGGATAGGCGAAATGTTGTAATTTATCCATTGTTAGCCCAATTTTAGAGTGCGAGAATAGAGCTCAAAACGCAGATACTCTCAGCTGTTACATCAACAAAAGGCATATAAAATTAACATTGGATTGCACACTCTATTTTTATGTTCTTTTGTTTCTCAAACTCTAGTAGCATAGCTTTTTCTCGACCAATCGAGTGACTGTCACGCATTTTATCTCCATTAAATTAGTTGATATCAATCTAAATTAATGCTTTATGGTTTCGTATTCTACAAAAATCATATTAGCGGATTCACGTGTACACATCGTTATAAACTGTTCCACAATCTGCGGTAGCTCGCAATGAAGGTATTGGGCGCATCGTTTACCATTACTTAACACGTGCCAGTTTTCATTAAGCTCTTTTATTTAACAACTCCTGCTTTTAATATTGTACGCTACTTGTTTGAAAATATATAGAGAACAGCATGCACTGTCAAAGTAAAGTTCAAATGCGCCTAAAGTCTATCTACAGAAACGCAGACATTAAAATATTACGCGCTGATAAAGGCAAGAGCGTTGTTATAATGGACAAAATTGACTACCTGCTAAATGATGGAAAACTGTTAAATAACAGAACAAAATTCACGCGTCTAGACGATAAATCAGATAAAATAGACAAAGTGGAGTGCAAAGAAATAAATTAAATTAAGATCTTGACAGATGCCGGTGCAACTGATGAGGCCACTGCACAGCAGCTCAAGCTCGTAGAATCATCTACACCAAGTATGTGCGGACTACCAAAATAACATAATCAATTGTCCTATGAGATCAATATTTTCAATGGTTAATTCTTCGTATCATGCATTGACCAGATGGTTAGTTCGTATACTGGAGCCATTGTGCAAACTACTAGCTACTTATTCGGTTACCTATTCTTTTGAGTTTGTAAGCAATATTAAAGTTATAAATGACTAAAACAAGATTATGGTATCTTTTGATGTTACGTAATTAAACGAACATTGGTTGCGCGGGTGGTGATAACAATTATTATAATCAAGGTTGCGGTCTTGATATAAACACCTGACCCATTAATTACTTACATGCATGTCAGTATAAACTAAGAATTGTATAGTGTAATAAAGGCAATTCATCCAGTAGACCGGTCTACTGGATGAATTGCCTTTATTACACTATAAAATTCTTAGTTTATACTGACATGCATGTAAGTAATTAATGGGTCAGGTGTTTATATCAAGACCGCAACCTTGATTATAATAATTTGATGTTACGTGTTTGTTTACAAATGTTCCAAGCGCTAGAACACGTCAAATTACCATCTCCGATGCCAGGGCACACTCTACGCAAGCTTATATTATTATGCACGAAATACGCACGATTTCATTTTAATGGAAGCATATATGAACAGACTGATGGTGTAGTAACTGGGAGCTCCTTATCTCGAGTGTTGGCAAAGAGATTTTTCTATGGCATCTAGAGATCACATCATTAAATTGTTTTATAAGTAAAATTGCTGAATATATACGGTACGTGGATGATACGTCACGTTTCCTTAAGAATAGGTCGTAATCATGAAATGATTTTGGACAAAGCGCATAAGCATATCGGTTTCACGTCAGAGCACGTGAAAGATGATTGTCTGTCATTCTTAGATGTACAAATAAAGAAAGATAGTAATGGTAAATTAAACAGAGCAATTTACCATAAACCATTCTGGTCTTTGTAGTATTTGCATTACATCAGTTTTGTTCCGTTTCAGTATAAATTATCATCCATTCGTGACTACTTTCAAGAACTGATAGGTTGGTTAGTCAAGATTCAAAAGATGACGAATATAATAATGCAATAACTGAATCAATTTTTAAAAGGGTAATTTAACAGAAACAAACGTATTTCGGACCGGAAAAGAGAGCATTCTTCCTAAACATCCTAGTTATGATGGATGCAGTTTCTCGAATAGAACAGAAGAAAATTAAAGCGACATTAACACGCAAATTTAATGCAGCTAAAATACGAGTGTTATTTAGGATAACAAACTTGCCTTTACCAGCAATTATTGAGAAACAGCCGTTATTCTCGTCATTAAATATTATATAGCAAACACATGCGAAAGTTTTCGGTCAACTTACGTAGGCCGGTCGACGAGACGGTTAATTACTCGAGTGAGAGAATATTGCAACTTAAACGCCTTTATTAAATTAAATGGTAAATCCACGTCTGCAACTACGCAACACATCGTTGAAATCTCCGAGGCGAAACATTTATGTTAATTACTGAATGCGATAACAGAAGGGAGAGAGCCACATACGAAGCTTTATTATTAAGCAAATTTCAGCCGGATTCATGCAAGTAGAAGAAGAATATGCAGGAATTAAACTTGAATTGGAAGTGACGCACGAATTTGGTTAACTGTTTCTTTATTTCACACTCTCCCCATGTTTAAATTTTCTATTCTTGTTTTTTGGTCTTTTAATTTATATATGAAGAGATGCTCATTTGAATATACTTGAGAAGAATGGGAAAAAGAAACGGTTCTTATATCTGATAAGATTTCTTTTTCTTTCTGCCCATGGAAAGGGTCTATGAATATATATATATATATATATATATATATATATATATATATATATATATATATATATATATATATATATACATATCAGTTCAAAACCACTGCTCCAGTTAGCGTTGTATCTGTTATATAGGGAGATATTTGGAGTGGCTATATGGAACTAAACGCCGATTGAAGGGCTAACCAAGAATCAGAATTTAGTATATGACTGGAAATGTAGTGTAGTGTGTTGGGAAGTTAAGGACTCCGGAGCAAATGGATCCAGGTTCGTGCCCTGTACGTATCAAAATTCTGTTAAGTACTTTACGAAGTCACAATAAGGACGAAAATGGCCTACTGGATGAATTAGCTTCGCTATCTTACACAATGCTTATATTATATTGACAATTTTTTATATAATGGTATTTGTGTTTATATCATTCATGCAACCTTTATTTAAATAGAAGTTTGAAGTGGTATTTTTTTAATCAGTCACAAAGTTATTTATTTTGGCATGTTGCGCTATATAACTTCCTTATGAGAGCACTTTACATATAACATATTTTGTGAACTTTGATAGCTGTTGCTCCAATTCACAAATCCTACGTTGTTATTCAGTTTGGTACTACAAGCACTGCTGCTGGGGTTGTTGAGTATGTTCAAGGAGGAATATCATAAAAACGATATGACTAAGAAAAACTATTAAAACTGCAATTTTTACTGGTAGTAAATGTCTGTTTAAAATAATGAAGGGAACCAAAGGAAACGGAATTTCAACATTCGATAAAACGCAAAATATTTCCTAATTCTTAATTTAGAATAATAAAAAAGAGTTAAATATCACTTACTCTAACACTAATAGCTAAATTTCCAGGCTAAATGTCCTTAAAACTGCATTTTCAGTAAAGGAAACATATAAAAGTGTTAATTTGATACATTTTTGTTTTATTTATTTAATGCCAGTCTCTATGTTGTAAAGATGTGCATGGATAATTTTGGTTCACATGTAGATTAGCAAGTAAATTACTAAATACTCATATTTATCACTGTTATCCCCACTTATAAAATATTTTTTAACTGTGTGTCAACTTTTAGGATTATCTGGCAAAACATTTTCCAAATGTTCTAAAGGTAAAATAATTCCCCTTTCATATCACTCCTTTTTTGTGATAATTACGATTCCGTGTTGTACTGCGATGTTGTAAATCTAAAAAGTTATTTTTATGAAGTAACAAATAAATATAATTAAACGATCATTAGTTGCGCGGGCGGTTATAAAAATTATTTTAATAAATGCTTGTGTCTGTTCAGTAATGACAGATTTTCGATGGTTAGTTGGAACTTTGGGTCTAAATGGATGCCGTATGAGCTCCACCTAAAGCAAAGCTAGATTAACCAAGTCACATTAGTTAGTATATGACTGTGAATTGTGTGTAGTGTAGTGTGCGGAGGGATGGCTCAGTGGTTAGAGCACCAGATTCAGAAGCAGACGTACCCAGGTTCGAGTCCTGTCCGCGGCAAATTCTGGTCAGTACATGATGAGTTCCCAATTAGGACGAAACCGGTTTAATGGATGAATTGCCTTTTCTACACTACACAATTCTTAGTTTAAACTGACATATGTAAGTCATTAATGGGTCAAGTGTTTATATCATTACCGCAACCTTGAATATAATAATTACAAATTAATATTTTTTAAAACGTGTGGCATATTTAACTACAACTTGTAGATTAGGCATGTATAAAAGGTTTTACTACAGAAGTTTCGCAACAAGAATATTTTTCATTAATCGAATTTAAATTTTATGTGCAAGTGTTAGTCAGCAAGCAATACAAAATTTTGCTTTGCGAGTAATTATAAAATACCACATTAAATTCAGAAATACTGAAACGTGTCACTGTAATTATTTGCCACTTTTCTTGTTATGAAATGTTTGCATTGTAAAATGTATTTTTATATTCCTGTAAGAAAATAAAATGTCAATTTAGTGGCTCTTTCTGAATCGGAATTTATAAGAAATTATAAGTAATTGAGACATTTTCAATCAAAAGCTGAAATTTTATTCCTTCTCTTCAAGTCTTCAACTTAAATTTTTTATAACTTTTGATAATATAATATTTACTTTTTCTTTTATATAAGGATAAATAATCAACGCCATTTTAGGCTTGTGCCACGTGAGGCGATATGATATAATAAGATAACATCTCAAAAATGTCTCAAAATTCTAATTACCTATTTTGTTTAAATTCATCAAAATTATAATTTTTAGTAGTTTTTAGACAATTATATTTTATTTTGAAATGCAAGTATATTGCCTACAATATAAGGTTTTGCATAATGCTATCAAATGTCAGGGCAATTTTGCCATGAGTAACGAGAAAATTTTGTTTGTTTTTTTTTAAATTGAATGGATACTGATTTAAAAGTTTAAATTCAATTATGAAATTATTCAAATATCTGAATACAGTTTAAAAATAAATAATTGGAACGTCTTATGTAAAAAGAATTGTGCAATTTTTCAAATTTTCACAAACGGTAAATCATGCAAAATTCAGATATACTTTCTGAAAATAATGTCTTGATAACATAACTACAATCTGAAATTTTGCATTAATAAAACATACGAAATTGTAAAATCATCTCTATTTTTGCGTTGATGCTGAATATGAAAGAGAACAATTGGTGAAGGCATGCGGTAAATTTAAATAATATGCTGGTCTTAAAAATGGCAACCGTTTCAAGTACATTTACCTGTAAATGATAAACATCACGATTCGCTGCTTTCTTAGCTTGGTGTCAACTAACGAATTTATAGTGTTAACGAATATTTTATTTAGATACCTCTCTTTAATAGACAGTTTAGAAAAATGAATTACATTATTAAATGAAAAAGATTTTAAACGCCTCGCCTAATAGGATTTATTTACTGATTTGATCATTGTATTATACTGAAAATCTGGTGCAATTTATAATAGGAAATGCATTAAATCAATTTTTATTTATTATGGAATCCAAAACAAGCCTTATTGCACTTTTATTAAGAGTGAAAAATTATTGCTACACTTTTGATATTTTTTCATTTGACATGTTACTTTTTAAAAATTACGTCCACTATTTATACAATCATTTTATTCAACTGATTTAGTTCAATAATTGCTCGGTTTTTGTTTAAATTAATTAATTAAAATCCGCACAGTAGCTGAGTGTTAACGTAAGTTTTTCAACGAAGATTAATCAATTTACTCAGTGATACTATAAATGGTAGAAAAGAAACTATGGTTACACAGTAGACCCAAGCTTTGTTGCTTCTAGTAATATTGCCTCTTTTTCCGATGTCAGAAATTATGTTTTTTTTATATTTTAATATATAGCTAATTTAATTTACGTAAGCACAATCCTAAAAATAAATTTTCTTAAGCGTTTTTCTTTTTAAACAATGGCCAGCATTTCACTACCTTTCTTAAAGAATTTCATCAGCGTTTAAACTAAAGATTTTGCTTTATTCAGTTGGAGCAAACAAGGTTTGAAGAGCTTGAAGAAACCGCAGCAGAAATGAGATTAAAACAGCTGTTGTGGGACTCATTTGCCGAGTGGGATGTTATCACAAAAGACTGGCTACAAGCGGACTTCATGAAGCTGGATCCGGATGAGGTTTCAGCCATAACAATGCGTTATTTCAAGTCGGTTGGGCAGCTTGAGAAAGGATTACCCCCTAACGCAGTTGTTCCTGTTCTCAAAGAGCTGGTTGAAAGCATGAAATCAAAGGTACGTTTGAATATTAGCCGACGTTATTAAGTTTCTTTTAGACTCGATTTAATCAACATTTATATTAGGTTCTCCAAAAAGGTGGACTATTATTACAGGATTTGGGAATGGTTTTCGTATTCATAAAAATAGCTCTTTTAAATTTTCTTATAACTAGATTGCGTATGATACAATGGTAACTAGATCAAACAGATGCATTAAGGCATATTAATCTTCATTTTCAAAGTTCTCCCATGTTTGTTTCAGTAATATTGATTGATTAATTAATACTTATAGCAGCTTGAATTTTTCCAATGTCCGGGGATATAAAAATGATGAGTCAACAAGTTGCAAATATTTATTGTAAATTGCTATTGATTATGTGTTGATTTGTACAAGATAAATAAAATGCACTAAAACAATATCTTTCGATCATCCTCATAGTGCTCTCCGAAACATCATACACATATTTTTTGTTTATAATTTTACAGCGAGTATACGTTGAAATTATCGCCAAACGGAAGGGAATGAGAGCTCGTTTTTTAGCATATATTAACGAATTCATTCGCAATCGACCTAAACATATTAATGCTCTGCCATTGATTACATTGTGCATGTCTAGCCAAGAATTACTAAACACAAATAATATGCCGTAAACTGCATGGTAGTTACAGCACTCTATTTACGAGAAAAGACAACAAATTAAATAAAATTATGCCATGAAACCCTAAAAATAATATCGCAATCACAGTGAAGTGGGAGGATTCTGTAGATCAAAATTTTACTTAACCAGTTGTCGAAAAACTGCGAAACAACACTTATATAATTAAACCAACATTGGTTGCGCGGGTGATGATAACAATTATTATAACCGAAGTTGCGGTCTTGATATAAGCACCTGACTCATTAGTTACACACATATGTCAGTATAAACTAAGAATTGTATAGTGTAGAAAAGGCAATTCATCCAGGAAACCGGTTTCGACATTATTGGGAAGAGATCACTTACGGGCCAGAACTGGACGCGGACATGGCATATTCTGGCCAATACGTGACGAGTTCCCAATAAGGTTGAAACAGGTCTACTGGATGAAGTGCCTTTTCTACACTATACAATTCTTAGTTTATACTGAGAAAATGTAAGTAATAATGGGTCAGGTGTTTATATCAAGTTCGCAACCTTTATTATAGTAAACATAGCGAAACTACCGTCAGTCATACTATGTTGTTCGACGACTGGTTAGATTCAAAATGGGATTGGTGCTTACTTCAAGCTCGCAAACTCGATTTAAAGAATTTTTACCAGCACCCGGGCAATCAATGATTGTTTAAGTGGAAAGATTAACAAAAGTAAGATGCAATGTGAAAAAAATGAAAACATAAGTAGAACAAAAATTTGTGAATGAGAGTGCAAAAATGCGAACAATTGGCTAAACTAAATTTTGTCCATAGAAGACGCACTTGCTTTTCGGCATAATTCAGAGATATTATTTGATTGACGACACCAAAACTAGCTCACAGGCCAGCATTATATTTGACCTTAAACCTATGATGCAACGATCGTAATTGAATAACGGTAAAACTCAAAATAAAGTAATTTCTTTTTACAATTTAACGGAAACACTTGAACATTTAACGTGGAAAATACATTTGTGCTAATAAGAATAATTTTTAATTTGGCCAATTTATCTGTAATAAACCTTCTAACAAGTATTCAATTGGTTTTATATAAAAATCAACTACATATCCATTTGGCATTTAAACGCCAAAAGATATTTTTGTAACTTGGCTGTTACTCAATTGTTTCTGTTGTCATTTTAAGAACGTGAAAAGGTTTTACCAGTAGAATTACAGCAAATTTTGCTTGATTAAAGCAATGATAGCTAAAATTTGTTTCTTTATTCTATTTTTATTTTGCGGGAATCTATTAGGTATTCCGTAAAATGTCAGTTACTACTAGACTATTGTACTATTCTCTAAGACTTATTTTCGGTTTATTTATTTAGATTCCAGCAATGGTCGACTTACGAAATCCAACACTAAAAGAGCGCCATTGGAAGATGCTAGAGGAATTGATCGGCTTTCAATTCAGCGAATTGACTGAATCTCTGACTCTGGGAGTGCTGATTAAAATGAAAGCTTTTGATCATACTGAAAGAATTCAAGAAATTTCTGGTATGGCCAGCTCCGAAGCCAGTCTTGAAGCTCTGCTTAGAAAGGTATACTTGACCAGCCTTCCTCAGATTTATTTTGCCCCCGCGCGTTTTATCCATTGCATTGACAAATTTGATGATGGGATAAAATATGTGAACTAATTTGATTGAAATAGTAAACCATCTCACAGAAATATTGGTTCATTAATTCAAATAGAAGTCATATTTAAGCATTTGGCATGGTTCTAGGACATCTCTTGGAAATTATTATAATCAAGGCTGGGTCTTGATATAAACACCTGACCCATTAATTACTTACATATGTCAGTATAAACTAAGAATTGTATAGTGTAGAAAAGGCAATTCATCCAGTAGACCGGTTTCGTCCTTATTGGGAACTCATCAAGTACTGGCCAGAATTTGCCGCGTACAGGATACGAACCTGGGCACGTCTGCTTCGGAATCTGGTGCTCTAACCACTGAGCTATCCTGCCGCACACTACACTACACACAATTTTCAGTTATATACTAACTAATATACACTACACTATACAATTCTTAGTTTATACTGACATATGTAAGTAATTAATGGGTCAGGTGTTTATATCAAGACCGCAACCTTGATTATAATAATTGTTATCACCACCCGCGCAACCAATGTTTGTTTAATTATATCTCTTGGAAATGTTAATGGTCAAACGAAATGTTTTTGCTATCATACTTCCGGATTACGTAATTTTACATAATAGCTTACAAATAGGTGAGTATTTTGCACAACTAGCCATAATTATAACTAAAAATCTTTGTTCATTTTTGTCACGAGATGTGCGAAAACGTTTCGTTATTTGGGGAAAATCTCTATAAATAGACGTTGTCTCGAGCTGTGAAAATAAACTGTTATTCGTATCTTGACTCTAACAACAAACATTTTTTTAACACCACGTGTTATGATTCTTGAATATAAATCCTTTTTTTGAACAACAGGGAAACACGACTGTACGAATCAGAATCTGAAGATAGCTCCAATAAGCGATGTGGAGTGTCGGATTTTGTTTGGCTTATTAGTTGGCTCATCCTCCAGTTAATGGTTAACCAATTATTGAGAATATTATCCTTCGAATTTTCGCCCTTCCGATATTTGTTTACTTTTATAACTTCTAGTTAGCTGAATGCCTGTTAAAGTACTTTTATCTTCTTTCTCCATATTGCTTATTCTTCGTTAAATAATTTTCAAAATTGTCTTGTCTATTTGTTATTTATTTTATTTATTATCTTAATTAAGTTTCCTTTTATATTGAATAGAATATTTTTCTGCCTTTTACCCACTTTATCTATGAGATTACTTTGGAAATACAGCATTTCAAACGTTAAGAATATAAAAGATTGGTCTGACACGTTCATGAAGTAAATTAATGTCTACTGAGTGCAGTTTCGTTTAGATGGTCGTACATGTTTATTAAACATATTTAATTGAATCTTTTTATTTATGTATAATCAAATGCACATGAGAGACATATGCATATTTTATGATATGACAACATTTCTTTTAGAATAAGACAAACATAAATTCAACTTCAGTGGTTTGAGTGAAACTTCACACTTACATGGCTCGTTTTATCACTAAACATGGCGTGAGGTTATGAAAATAGCATCTGATTTAGTGGCCTCTCTCCGCTCTAAAATGTGAGGTCGAGATCAGTTACGTAATATCGTATTGTAAGTTTAAAATAAATAATCTAACGCAGCGTCATTTAAAGAAATCTATTCTTCATTCACGCTATCAATGTATATTGAATTGTATAACTAGTTTACTTTATGACTGCATACTATTTGTACAGCTGTTACATTCAATCAATTTGAATTTATGAACGAATTCTATCACATAGTGCCACATAAACGATTTTCCATAGCTTTTACATGCACGACAATTTAATTCTGATTATTCAGTTTATTGACGTGCCCCGAAAATGATTATGGAAGGTAAAAGGTGTCAGTTCGTGTGAATGTCGGTAGATTCCTAATGGATCGCGTCTAAATTGCGCACTCCATTATATAGGGAAACGGTCATTCATGAGAGTACAAAATTACATCATAGCGACAAAATAATAACAAAATATGCAAACAAATAAAATTTGTCACTTCCCCTCTTCAGTGAAAAAGATCCAACTGTAAATTTATGATTGTTTTGTCGATAAAATGTATTCTATGCATGGCGGCTTTCTCCTAAAATTCGACGGCAATCTTTCAGGAGTATGCCTAAAAATCGAACCCCGTAGTCTGGGAGCAATTCAATGGCCAACGTTATTTTATGAATAAAATTTCATTTCAGTATAATATTAAATACAATTTTTGAGTAAATATTAAATAAGTGTTTCAAAATGTTCCTACTGGTGTAGAAAAAAGGAGTAGCATCTTGTTTTCTTAATGCAAAGCAGATTATTATTTATACAATTAAACGTCAGTTGAACATAAATATAAATTATAAGGTCCGTATTATCGAACGATAAATATTGTTCAATTAAAAAAATGCAGTAGTTGCTCAATGCACAATGTAGGTCAGACAGGCTGTTTATAAAAGAAGCAAGTCTAAGAGTATTTTAAACTTAACCTAGCTGGCATAGAGAAAAAGTTATCAAATCGCGTTTGCAATCATCATTTATACTTCATTCCTAACATAGTGTATAACCAGTCGAAGAACAGTAAATTTAACGATAGATATACGCGTTTGGAACTTCCATAATTGCCATCAGAGTACGACGAGAAACCGATTTCTGCGGATGTAACCTCAATGCATAATTAAGAAAATCAAAATCAGAAGTGCGGCTCTTTTCCATAATCGAATGTTGATAATTAAATAAATCCGGTTTTCACCGTCTACCTGTCACACATTTCTTAACCAAATAAATTGTGGATATAGGGCATAGTACCGACTCCTACTGATGAGACACTAGAAATCACGAAACGCATATGTGCATTAGGGTACACCCTTCGGTCATTATAAATTTGGCTTATAATTCGGGTCTTATTTCAGCAAATGTGCTGCCACGTTCATATTACCTAATAAAAATTTCAACCAGTAGACCGGTTCAGACTTTTTAAATTCTCTTCATGTACTGTTTGGAATTTTTCCGCGAACGAGGCTCAATACAGGACGTATCTGCTCCAGGTTTTTGATACTATCCGTTACATCACCGTACTGCATACTACATACAGTTTTTGTTTATATATTAATTCAAGTTTTTTGATTACCCCTTTGTCCCAGTGGAAGTTGGGTCGCATCTCTTTTGAATTAAAGTTTAAATATATACACCGTATCTGTCATTATTGAACACACACCACATTAACTGGGGAAGTGTAGTTGAATTAAAGTTGTATACGTTTAACGAATCGCTGAATGCACGGTTAGTGGTTATATTGATTTAAATCACAGTTGCTAGCTTGATATAAACCATTATCCTAATATATATATATATATATATATATATATATATATTGGTATAAACGTAACATTGTAGCAAATTATTTAATCCTTTAGACCGGTTTTGTCTTTATTAAGAAATTCTCAAGTTCCTTCATAATTGTTCCGTGGATGGAACTGAAACACGTTCCTGCTTGCTTCGGAGTAATGATTTCTAATCACTGATCCACCCTTCTGCACACTACACGTACTTTGTTGTTACATACTAACTTATGATTTTTGCTTGCAATCAATTCATGTCAAACATAAGTGGTAACCCTATAGATCCACAGTTTCAACAAATCAACTCCAATCTCTCATTATGGAATAAATCTTAAATTCAACCACACTTTTTCGGGTGGCGTGATTTACGTCCTATTATAAAAGATTAGTTTTTCCTAGCTGCAAATTTATGCCCCAAGAGACACCACATAGGCCTCACTTAGCCTAAGACTAATAAGCCATTGAGTTGGTGCGTAAATGAAAATTTTATTAATTTTGTGCCAGGTTTGTGCTGTGGACAGATACACAGATGCCAAAACAAATTTAATCCGATTCGAGCCCGTTTCAAAACAAAATTAGTGGCAGTACGCGAAGAGTTCCAAATACCGGCCTACAGGACGAATTTTATTGGCTACCCTACACAATGCTTAGTTGTGTTGACAAACGCAAGTTTATAAAGGGATTGGTGTTTATATCAAGCTCGCAACTTTGATTGAAATATTAATTATCACTACCCGCGAAATAGACGAATGTTTAATTAGCTTTTAATGTAACAGTGTTGCTTTATTCCCCAGTTTGCTACAGAATTGCCACAATAGTCTGCTCTTTATTTGAAATGCCAACTTTAAATTTTGTCGCGTAATTCCATGCTATGCAAATTTTTCTGATTGGGAAACTTTTCATGGCTAATTTCGTTCTAAATCATGAAGCTGGTCGTATTCTTCTATGCAAAAAATCAACTGCGTTTAGCTTATATGTGTGAACGTCAGTTGAACGATTTTTTCTGTCTGCTGCTTCAACATGATATGACGAATTTCGTGTCGCTAACTGACCGATGTAGAGAAGGCTATGCGTATACGGCTGCCTTAAGGATTCATGCCACTTATTTTCCCCAACGACGCGAAGAATGGGATAAAAATGTCGTCCAAAATTGTGTTCAAACTAGGAATGATTAATAATATCTCTACTGGGCCAGAAGATACCGAAAATCTTCTATTATACTATTAAACTTTACGGTGTAGATTTAAAACATAACGCTAAAATTGTAAACAATAAATTGCAAATATAAATTTGGAAATTTTCTCAGGTATACATTTGTCAATTGTGCAATGAATGACGCATTATTCTTCAGAATTTTCGTAGATTAAGCATTAGGTTGTGATAAATTTTACTTGATTCAAAGTCGAGATTTTGAAATAAACGTAGATCAGATCTAATAGATTAAATAAGCGTAAAAACTTTCTTTTAATCTAATTGTATAAAATTAATTTAAAATGTTGCGGCTAATAAAGTACAGGCTCAAGATGGTTGGAGTTTTCTCAATTTTCTTCTTCATTAATTTATTTAATGTAGAATTTCGTTTTCAGCAAACGGTCATTTCAACGATTTCGTTGACGTTTGTTATATTATAATATTCTAAGTGTTAGTAGAACATGCTTTAAAATATCTATATTGGTTAATATAAATTTTATTCGTAGTATATTTACCTTTCAGTTTATGAAGTTTTCTAAAATTAATATGCAACATTTCTTGTAAATTTTGGCATAAATTTAATTCATTAGTTTTATATGATGTTAGAATAAATTTAACAATTGGCTTTAATTTTTATAGTATATTCAGAATAAATTGCTATTAGCTTGTACTATCAACTCTGGATCGACATATTTTGTCATAATTAGTTACCTATTTGGGTGAACCAACTTCTGTTCTAGACATTTTCTTTTAGACTACACATTTATCTCTTGTCATTTGCTAATAAAATCATCATTTCCTCTTTATGGAAAAAGCAATAGATTGAAATTGTTTTACTTGATAGCTTAGAACAAAGGTCATATCGATTTTATATCTAATAATTAGTTCTAATTCATATTTTAATTAAATTATGTACTTATCTACGGTTTTGACCACGCATTTGTTAACGACTTCTTGTTTGTAATGTCTTTACTGTTTTAGTTTATATATACGTGCCAGAGGGAAAAAAGCTGAGACAAAAACTAATTAACTATTCTATATAACATTCATAAATAACATTTTCTTTGTCAAGAATAGTAACTATAATTTAGAATTCTTTAAATCAAGTTTGCGAGCTTGAAGTAAACACCAAACCCATTGTATTTAACCAGTCTTCGAACAACATAATAAAACAACCGCAAACAATTATTGTTAAATATTATTGTTAAATTATAATTAAGAATCTTTAATTTGTTTTAAATTTTTCAGTAACATTTTTTTAATATAAAATGAATGCAGCCCGTCTTACAACACATTACCTGTCATACTATTAAGAAATTCTTAGGACATACTTATGATCGCATTAAAGATTTTATAATCATGCTAGCATTGAATTAAGAAATGGGGCTTATGTTCCATTTCGTATTTCGTTTTAATTTCAAGGTAGAAGAATCGTGGAAGTCAACTGAATTCATTGTGCTACCCCACAAAGAAAGTAAAGATGTGTTTATTCTTGGTGGTACTGACGAAATTCAACAATTGTGGGATGACTCAAACATTAATATATCAACGATAGCCTCATCGCGGCATGTCGGCCCGATTAAACCGCGCGTCGATGAATGGCTAGTCATGCTGGAATTGTTCGGAAAAACACTGGTAAGTGTCAAAATAATGCCACAAGGTGCCACAAGAAATCAAAATTTTTCTGTACAGTTAAGTGCTTTGTGAATCGAACGTAGCCTTTCCTTTCCGCAACACATGTTAAATATTCATTTATCGCATGCTTTGTGCAAAAAACGGAATATAAATAAATTTAAATACATGTTCAAATGAAAAATTACAATTTAATTGATAAATTGTAAGTAATTTTCCAATGGTTGCCTGAAGTTACAAGGTAGAAACAAATGTGCAATAAGTTATTATTTTTACGGTTTTTAATTTAAGTTTTTCGCCACGAGGTCTTCCTGTAAATATACAAGGATTTGTCATGGAATTTCTAATAAATAATTTGCGATTGGTTAAAATGCTGAAGGCGTACATGATCCAATCACATTGCGTATGGATATTTGAATATTCGTCATTTGTCTACTTCTGGTCAAATCAAGTTTGCAAGTTTGAGATAAGCACAAATCCAGCTGTTTCTAGTCTTACGCACAATAAGGAAAACATACCGTCATCGCTTTAATGAAGTTCATTGAGCGTAAAAACGCGTCAGTGAGTGTAACTGACGGCTGTTTTAATATTTTTGCAAGATAATATCATACTGATGTTCATCTTAATCTTACGAACTTGATTTAATGAACTGCATATATACTGGACGGCAATGATTTAACTTTTGAAGTATTAAGTCGCATTTTTTGAAAATACATAATTCAAAAATGTTCTCATATTTCAATATGGTGGAGTAAAATACTTTTTTTCATTTAGTTCATTCATAAATGGTTAAAGAGTAACTATAAAAGAGAGATTATGATAGAGTTAACATGAGTTTTGGGCAGATAAAAAGAATAAAAGGTATTGCTGTTGAAAGCCGGATGCAATGAAATAAAGAAAAATATTTATAATCAGCTTCATGACTATTATTGTTACTAGCGCTAGTAACTAAGTTCAAGACATGTTAATTACGAGAAAAAACTTACGTTCAACATGAATTGAATGAAAGACGAAAGCTTCGACAAAGTGGGTTTTAGAAATGTTACAGAATCCACGAAAATTCAAGTAAGTTTCTTAGGCACCTGTGAGTAAAATTAGCAAAATTAACAGAAATATTATAAAATTTATTTAGAATTAGTAATGCCTGCGTCTATTTAACCATATTTGTTTTAATAATTATGAGAATATTAAACGTCATTTCAAAACAACATCACATATTCTATCGGCTACGTTTCTTCTTGAAATTAGCAAGTGCTACGCCGTTTTTATTGCATAAACACAAAAGCAACATGTTTACAAATACACAAATATTTTTTTATAAAGAATTGCAAGCTTTATCCAATTGTGGAACAACCGTGTTTTTGGCTTTTGGTTATGATATCCTCGTCATACATAAGGTGTGATAGTTAACGATCGCATAGTCTCATATTTAAGTGGATTTTTATTTCTATTTTAAACAATTTACGACCGCGCCAATTTTCGTTTATATGAATGGCTGGTTTATGCATATTGGGTTTCAATGGCGGTTACACAAATCAGGCTGTCCAATAAGGCACATCGGATTTTTAGAATAATTTAATTTTCTGTGTAGTTAATGCTGATTATACTTATATATTACAAGGGGTGACAAAATTTTTTTGTATCATTAACTCAAGGTATTGTGAAATGTTTTTAATTTTGTCCTATTTCGGTATTCTCTTTAACAGTATTTCGTAAATCAGATTTATTGAGTTAACCTTAAATAAACATTCCTTTGAAAATCCAAATTTCATTTCCTACCAAAAAGAAGTTGAGTGATTAAAAATAATTTAATCATCATTACTCATTCTTATACATATATAAATACATATAAATGTAAAGAATAAATTTGTGCATCTTCTGAATGTATAGATAATTTTTGTTGTGAATTTGCAATTTATTTCAGTCTTAGTTAAGTCATCATTAATCACAAACGCCTTAAACACACTTGATCCCTGCTAATAGGCATTACTATCTCGCGCCAATTCTGTCACTTCTTTACTGTTCAACTGTAAATCCATTTAAGAATTGGATTATCGTGTTAAATTTCCTAGAATTATCTTGCTAAATTCGTAAGCGAACTTAATTTGCGAATGTCAAGCCAATGTTGCCTCAGATTATACAAATTCAAATATTCACACTAACACACTCACGCATATATATATATATATATATATATATATATATATATATATATATATATATATATATATATATATATCAATATATATATATGAGTATTCGCATGAATTTTAAGAGGCAATAATTTGATAATATATTTTGTCAGCACAAACTAAACATTGCACTAAATAGCAAAGGCAATTTATCAAATTAACCGATTTGTCCTTATTGAGAATTCACTAAATACTTTCCAGAATTTGTCACGACCTGTGCTCAGCCGGAGCACATACGCTTCGTAGTCTATCTATCCACTTCTTATATATATATATATGTATATATATATATATAGTATATATATATATATATGTATATATATATATGCTTACATGTTTCGTTAGATAGAGGAGATATATTTTTTGAAGAAGGAATAATTTCAAACATTCGAACTACGTTGATCTGAATTTATAATAATGTATACAGTTACGGAATCTATACTTTGCTGTTTCATTTATGCGTATTATCAAATAGTTAAATTGTTCATAAACTTCGGTTTGAGCTAATCATCACCAGTTTAGTCTACAAAAAATTTTGTCTATGAAGAATAGATATTTCCATTAAAAGATGTAATTATGACCTGTGTAGGTCCGTCTGAAGCTTTTTTATCACGAAATCGTTTAAATAGAAAGGAAAAATATTTATTTATTCTTGTATGTCAAGAATTTTAATGCGAGTTAACTTAG
This sequence comes from Eudiplozoon nipponicum, assembly GCA_029291075.1. Taxonomy (NCBI): domain Eukaryota; kingdom Metazoa; phylum Platyhelminthes; class Monogenea; order Mazocraeidea; family Diplozoidae; genus Eudiplozoon; species Eudiplozoon nipponicum. The sequence continues at coordinate 65,575 of JAQBSW010000248.1, forward strand.
CTTTAAAATATATAAAATTAAGCAATCAGACACAGTTTAACTCAACTCATATAAATATATATATATATATATATATATATATATATATATATATATATATTGATTTTTAAAGGACTACCTAAAATAATTTACTTTTGTACATAAACAGGCATATTTATACATATATTCAGGCACATAGTACATTTGAGGATCACGGAAATATAGATAATTTTGTATATAGGCAAATTAATATTTTTCTCGTCTAAAATAATTAACTGCTTACATATAGTTCTAAAAATGTAAATCGGTGACTTATTAGGAATTGTGCAATGGCTTGTGACAATTTTATAGAGTGTTTTGGATGAAAACATTATAAAAATCAGTATATATGTGTAAAAAATCTAAATCATTTTTGTGTTGTGCAGATTTATTTCACGCTCAATAGTTCTGTGAAAGTTTTATTCAAAGACGATAAAATTTGTAAAAGAAATAAAATTTGTTTCCGCGGTTAATTCTTTCAGTTAAATTTTTTTAAACATTTTACTATGCATCCGATTATCACTTTCATTGGACACGTAGCAGAAGAACTATAATATTAAAAGTTCTATGGTTAATTAAACATTAGCTGCAATATTATAATTTAATTTTTTTCCATTTCAATGATTTGTTTTAAGCAATATTTAAACTTTTTCCGCAGTCAGTAAAGGAAACTTTATATATCAGTCCTATAATTAATAAGTGTTGTCAGTTAGTAAGCTGGGTTACAAAATAACATGTTTAAAAATAAATATATGCTATTTTTAAATGAATAAGGTATCATATCTATGTTTGAGTTTCAAAAATACACATTTTATGTTGTACAGAAGCGCTTTTAATGTATCCTATCAGCTAATATACTTGTTTCGTCCTCATAATACCATACCTCCATGCAAGGATAAAAATAAGTTTTAGCAGGGACAAGAACTGCCAACTGCGCATATTCTCCTCAAGTTTCTACAAAACAACAAGTACCTGACCTTAATATTCAAAAGTTTCATCAACATGATATTCTAATCGACTAGCCACGAATAACAAAACCCAACAATAATTTACTAGTATCCAGACAAGACCAAACAGGCCCTCGACTAGAATCAACAAACATACAATCGGATTGGCAACAAACTGAAGAGGAAATAACAGAGGCACATACGGTGACAGAAGTTTCCAAACAATATGAGCGTTCAACACTGCAATCCACACTTGCGCTGTTACCAAGTGAAGAACACAAATTTGCGCAAAAAGGTGAAACGATCAACTACACTGGGAAAAATAGCACTCGTACATGTAACAGTGAACAATGCGCACAAATGGTTAATTCTCAAGCCATCAAAACAATAATGACCAGATCTCAGACATCACTTTGCAATACTGCGAGAATGACCTTTACATGCAAACACGCAAACACACTTACCAACCCGCCAAACCAAGAAACAGAAGTAAAAGCGAGTCAGATTTGTTACCACTAGCATAATCAATTGAAAACCCAGAATGTATATAAATGTATGATTGTATAGCGATGATTAGTATTCACGATATAAAGGGCCTTTAATCCACTATGTTATTAATGTGTTTTTTTCTTCCTAGTGAGTAACATATATATATATATATATATATATATATATATATATATATATATATATATATTCATTGTGCCCTTTTTATGTGCAAAAACAAAAAGAAATTTTATCAGATATGAAAATTTTCTTTCGCATGGTCTTCTGAAATATCTACTCATGCACATATCTTTATATATATAAATTGGAAAGCAAAACAAGATAGAAATACGTGAACAAAGCGAGTGTGAAAAATAGAAACCAATCAAATTGCGTGCGTCACATCCAGTTCAAACAAAAGGGAGCTAGCCACATACGAAGCCTTATGGATAAACAAATTGCAGCCCAGTTTATGCAAGCAGAAGAAGCACGTACAAACATTGAGTTTGAACTGGATGTGACGCACGCAATTTGATGGTTTCACGCCGCTTGTTCAATATCTTGTTTTGCTTTCCAATTTATATATAAAGATAATGTTCATGAGTAGATGACTGAACCATGCGAAGAAGAATTTTCTTATATCTGATAAAATTTCTTTTTGCACATAAAAAGGGTACAATGAATTTTATTAAAGCTCGCATTTCAAAAGAATATATATATATGTATAATGTGTATCTTTTATAAAAGAACAGAATACAGAACATTAAAATAAAGAGAGTGTAAAATAGAGGAATTATCAATGTTTTGCTTAGATCATCCCAAAGCTGCATTATCTGTTTGCAGAAATCTGACTACAATTTCATTTTTACGATAACGCATCATATGACGATAGTTCACTTTATTATTGCATTTGGTAATTACAACAAAGACCATGCCTGAAGAGCACAGGCGCGGAATTTCAACGATGTATTGCTCAATTGAAGATGTGTTGTACCATTTCAGTTAACACAGAAGTTTATATTGTACTTTTACTCAGAAATGGGTTTGATGCACTCAAATTATTGCTCGTTTTCCTATATCACAGTCTAGCCCCGTTTTGATTCTGTTTTTTTTCTCCATTCATGATCTCTCTCTCTCTCTCTCTCTCTCTCTCTCTATATATATATATATATATATATATATATATATATATATATATATATATATATATATATATATATATATGTTTGTTTGTTTGTTTGTGTATATGTGTGTGTTCATTTGGTGATTAAAAGCAACTGGTAAATAAATGGATACTGTTTTCAAAATATAATTTGATCTATGTACAAGGGAATGGTTTTATGATATTTATTGATGCTCATATTAAAGTAGAATATTTCATATCATGGTAAAATAAATATCGTTCAAAATAAATTCGCAAATATCCAGTTTATAGTTTAGGTCCACTATGCCATCATTCTTGCAAACTTTGTGTTCAACGTAATGTAGGATAAAGTTAGCATACATTCAACAATAATTATACAAAAAATGACTTGCTATAAGTTTAATTTAATCGATACGCAGTATATCATTCGTATGATTCTATTTGACAACTGTGCGTGTCGAACGAATGAAGCAAAAACCTTTATCTTATCGTGTCAAACTATTTACCATTGTTTTCTAAATTTAAAAATTAGCCGTTTCAGATTGATTAAGCTTGTTAATGTACACAACTTGTAAGTTACTAATACATTGTTTTTAAGCTGTTAGTGTAAGCTCGTATTCAGATTTTGACAAAAATTTACCCTTCTTAACCCTTATTATAGAAAGTTTGCGAACTAATGATCAAAATACTTAGCTGACAGTCTTGATTTTCTGATAGGACTACTATTCACGCTATAGGTTGAGATCAATTGAAAGAAGAATTTCGCAGTATAACGCAATCATAGTTTTACTGCATTCTTTCCAAACAATATGTATTAATCTACTGTTATTCAATGAACTATTTCGGAAAATCGCTTTAATTTGTAATACAATTTGTCTCGTAAACTGTACATTGCTATCCAAAAACACTAAAAACTAGAAATGGTACGGAGACTAGAAAACCCCATAACGAGCATATTTTATTTTAGGTACAAAAACGTCAGGTTATGAGGCTATTACTAAAGTGTTAAATATTATGTTTTTTAGTTTTTCTGATGATAAATATTTCGCCTAACCTGTTTAGCTCAGTATTTTCTCTGTTCGCCGATTCTGCCCAATGTGTAAGGTTATTTTATTCTTTTAAAACTATGTGTAGGAAGAATGGTTAATTTGCCAACGGAGTTGGCTCTATCTGGAGAGCATATTTTCAGCGCCCGACATTCAACGTCAACTACCGTCGGAGGCGAAGAGCTTCATGGCGGTCGACAAGTCGTATAAAGACATAATGCGTAAAGTTCAAAAGGTACCACTTTGTATGAGAGCAGCCACACAACCGGGTTTGTTTGACACGTTTCGCAACAACAATCAACTTCTCGAGCAGATAAACAAATGTTTAGAGGCTTACTTAGAATCTAAATGTATGATATTCCCACGATTCTACTTTCTTTCCAATGATGAATTGTTGGAAATTCTTTCGCAGACCCGTAATCCACTGGCAGTGCAGCCACACTTGCGTAAATGCTTTGATGCCATTCAAAGATTGGAGTTTGGTGTGGTAGACTCCACTAAAAAGCCAGGTATGATAAATTATGGTATGAGCTAACTCTGTATTATTTTGCAGAGTTATTACTTTTTCATATTTCACTAACTTATTCTGCTAAGCCCTTGTCATTGAACGACTAGTTTATTAAGCAACTTAATTACTCACATTATTAATCATATTGCAAGCTATAATATTTCATTACTTTAAATGTACAGTGTTACCTCGAGATATGAGTTTCATTCGTTCTAGAACTGAGCGCGTAAGTCAATTGGCTCGTATCTCAATCGAATTTCTCCCATTTAAAATAACTGAATTCGATTTAATCCGTTCAGGACCTATGAAAAATCCCCAACCCATTGTAAATTATGAATAAAGATATGTTTTTAAATAACAAACAAACATGTATAATTAACAAATACATAACAAAATATGAAATAAAGAAATAAAAGAGTTATTTAGCATAATAGTCTTACTTTGGAGACAGACGAGTGCGGCTAACGAAGGTGAACGGCAAGGAGGAGGGAGGGGGAAGGGATGAGGGCACTCTAGACACGTACGTAAACGGCGCTTTTTTAGAACTTAAAACTATTTTCGTAACTTTAAAACTAAAACTACACATTCCTTATTTCAAATGAAAGAAAAAACTTAAAACAATGCACTTAACTTTAAACTTAAACTAAGCTTAACATTTACGTAAATTTAATTATCACTTGTTTTTGCCTTCTTGTCTGCACTTTCTGTACTTTCACTCGCAGCTCTTTTCAATAAAAATGTATCCAAAGAACTTTGCTTTTGCCTGCCTTTCAAAATGCTTCGAAAATGTGACAAACAAGTGTCATTAAAAAGAGCTGAAGCACGACCAGTTGCCACTTTTTCTGGGTGTTTCTTTTCAATGAAATTTGACATTTCCTCGTGGATATTTGTCCTTAATTGGGAAAGAATTGTGGCTCCTTTTGCTGGTGTCGCATTCTTGATGGCATCCTTCTGCCTCAATATCGAACAAATTGTCGATGTACTACGGTCATAGATCTTTGCGAGTTCAATCACTTGTATGCCACGCTCATGTTTTTCTATGATTTTTTGCTTTAGTTCTGTCGACATCATCCTCTTCTTCCTGTCACCATTGTCCTTAGCACTCACTTTCTTCAGCCTCATGATAACACACCAAAAAGTTCAATAATCACGCAAAATCAAGTAAAAAGAGTACAGCGCACAAGATACACTTCGATTCAAGCGGATTACAAGTGCGAGAGGGTGAGAGATTCTCTCGGATGATGCTCGACCCTACGCACCAACTAGCGGGACGCTCCGGAAACACGACTCGTATCTCGGATTTGGGCTTGTATCTTGAAAGAAAATATGGCCCAGAGCTCAGTCCATCCAAAAAACTCGTATGTTAGTCTGCTCGTATCTTGAGGTACCACTATATTTATGTGTACCGTCCTGGTAAATAAATGTTTCGAAATTTACAAGAATAACGCTCTTTCATACTTTAAAGTTTCAAAGTATTAAGTAATTAAATTTGAATTTGAATAATCGAAATAAATTGTCTTAAAAGAATAAAATTTGCAGGAAACGCTGTGCGAGACACTTGGCTACGAATTTATCTCGGCACACATTTGCCTCACAGTATTTGACAAAACTATATCGCCAACGTTTATCTGATCAGATATATTTCAGCGAGCATTTTAATTGATATCATCAGTCGTAAAATGCAAAAAAATATTTTATGCCTGCAAATATACACTTATAAATATACCCGAAAAAGTAATATAATTTAATAATTGTTTTAAAACGTTTACGCAAATGAGGGAACGATCAAAGTTATTAGTAGTTAAGTTGTTGTGTGTTTAAAATGTCTTACTATCTATATTTTATCTATAGTTCAGTAACCATTATTTCTCACTACCTCAATTTTTAAACCCCAGCAACCAGTCGTATTTGGAAATTTTGATCAAACTTCTCATATCACATACACGCATTATGTTTGTAAAAGATTTTACTCATATAATAGTTATATTATCTCTTTAATATTTAATAGACCCTATCCTAATAATAATCTTTTTGTTATACTCATAGGCATTATATTTATATATATATATATATATATATATATATATATATATATATATATACAAAAATATACGTATGCGTGTTTGTTTTGTCAGTATAATTAAATTCTTCAAAAAACCGGTTTCGTCATTATTAAGAACTCTTAAAGTTCTTTGCAGAATTTGCATGAACTTCATCAACGGCTTGGTTGGCGCATTGGATAAGTTACAAGACTCTGAAGGAAATGCGCCCTGGTTCAAGACACAACTGAAATTCTGACAAATAATCGAAAGTGCCTACTAATAACCATACGGTTATACCTGATGTATTTCGTAAGCTTACTTGCGCAATGGGTAGTTTTCCGGCAATGCCTGTCTTTTATTAATTTATATATATACGCTTGAAAGTTTCTGACATTAACCTTTATTTGCTCCCAAGCGTACTTAAATATAACAAATGTATGTTTAGTCGAATGTTCACATTTTATTCGATCAGTTAAGATGCATTTGAATGAGTACAGGAATGTGTGACGGAGATACTTTTTGCAATCTTCCGCATAAAAGGGCATTGTGTCACAGTAAACAGCACGTGAAGGTTTTTTTTCGAAACCTCAATTCATTTTCTGAGGCTTTTCCTTAGTAAAAGTTGAAAGATATTCGGATTAGCATACGTTGAAGAAGAAATATAGTTATATATTCCATAGATGAAATAAAAAGATTGATATTGAGGTGAAACATTTAAAAGCCTAAACTTTAGCATGAAAAGAAGCAGGCATTGATAGAAATAAATAAATAAAAATCAAATCATTGTTAATATTTAAAATATTCATATTTATAAAACCCAAATCAGTACACAATTTATTGCAATCAAGTTGTTGTAATAGGCATAGAAATCAATAATATTTTGTTTAGCCTGTCTTACAAGAATAGCATAATAACCGTCAGTTGCATTTACTGATGCGTTTCGACCAGCCGAGATCCTCATCTCAACACGATGGGCATCAGAATTATGAGGATTACTTTGCAATGAATACATAGAATATGGTAAATCTCAGAAGCAGATCTCATTTTAAGTAGTCTCGCAAACAATGTACACGACTGCAATGGAGGCGGCACAATTGCTTTGCAAACAAGAACGTGGAAATTGCTAGATTTTTGTCTCATTTTGAAAGATATTTAACTAAGCAATCTGTACATGTGTGTGTGTTGTGATGACAATTATTTAAATAAAATTTGTGGTAACGTAGAAAATTAGTTGCGAAACTCTATACGGAAAGCTAGTTTGTACTATATATATATATATATATATATATATATATATATATATATATATATATATATATATATCTTTTATCGTTAATTCAAACTATGTTTATATCATGGACAAATATATAAAGTAATTCTTTAAATCAAGTTTGCGAGCTTGAAGTAAACGCGTCAGTGGGTGCGACTGGCAGTAGTGTTGCTATGTTGTTCAACGACTGTGTGAATACAGTGGAATTGGTGCTTACTTTACGCCCGCAAACTAGATATAACAAATTGTTATCAACACCTACGCAATCTTTGATTGATTAATTGTATTACCTATTTATATGTGGTGAAATCTGCAAAAATTTATTGTTCGTGACAGCATAGATATTTTGCAACCGATATTTCCATTCAAGTGCAATGTGTGCAAGAGTACTAGATGTGAGAGTTGCATATCTAATGTTGTTCTTCATATATATGCATTGCGGTTTGCTCCTCGCTGGACAGTTTGCTGTCGTACTCTGTTGATGATCACTGAAAGTCACAACGCTTCAGTGCGTGTGACTGGCGGTTGTTTTGCTATGTTGTTTTAAGACTGGTTTAAATAGAGTGGGATTGATGTTTACTTCAAGCCAGCAAGCTTGATTTAAAGAATTGTTGCTACCACCCGTGCAATAATTGACTGTTTAATTTTATTACCTATTTACATAAAATAGAGGTAATTTATTCTTTGTTACGGTAGACTATTATTTATTAGTTGTGCTAACCTAATAAGAAGTTGTTTCAAATAGGACCAGTATTAACAATATGTATAAACTTCTGTCCATATGGGCGTGGTACTTGCTGATGACCCACCAGTAGAAGCCGGTGCCACATCCAAAATCCATTGTATATTTGGTCGACGGGTGTAGCGAAATGGAGCCAAGTTGTCATTTTTATTTCTATAATACTCACACATGTTGGGCGTTGCATCGTTGAACTGTGTCTGTAATTCATGACTAGATGAATAGTGGATTCCTGGTAAAGCGCAGGATCTAGGTGATTTGTCGTCAATTAACACGAATCGTATTTATACCTGAGATTATACATTTTTGTTCATACTGCCATTGACATATCCTTTTGGTTCTATTTGAATACACATGCCTTTTAATTTGCGACACCTAATACAAATTCACAAATGGAATGTAAATTAAATTGAAAAATTATAAAATTTAGCTTACAATAAAATACATTATTTTGAATTTTGTTAATATAATCAGAGATTCGCATTTAGCAAACGCATCCTGCCATGGTCACACTACATCGAAACATAAATAATTGGAGATATTAAGAAAATAATTGTTCATAAAAGCGATTAGCACAGGAAAAAGATGAGGACAAGGAAATATTCACGACGCGATAAAGCAATCAATTATTGCGCGGAAGAACATAACGACAATTTATGCTAACTTAACGGACTTCATATAGACACTAATCTCCTGTTATTAACCAAGAGAACAACTTGGGAAAGCTATTGTCATTTTCACGCACTGACGCGTTTCGACCTTCAATTATCTGTACGAGGAAATGTTGGGAAAATGTCGAACGTAGATAAAATCACAACTAATATTTCATTTAATGCAAAAATGTCAATCTCAACTCGATTAATTGCAAATGCAATGGTTGAATAAAGTGCGCAAAATTGATTTAAATTGTACCTATAATAAAACGCGCATTATATGACGGCTTGTTGGGATAATTTAAATATGATCTCACGATGACCACGGACGAACAAAAAACATCTATCAATGTTTCCGATGGTAAAGATTTAAAATTGTGCACGACTTCAAAGATGAGATTGGTTTAAATTTACTTCTACAAACTTGATTTTAATTATAAATATCAAGTTAAAAGGATGAAAAATACTAATTTAATAAAAAGCATGTGAAATAATTTCCTTATACTTTAAACTTTTCCTCTACTGTCTTATGTTAATTAGGCCTCAAGGATATTCTCATTAAGCCACTAAATGCAAAATGCAAAGTGTTGTAATTGGTTAGAAATGAGTTGTAATATTGACGACATTTGCTTAAATCTGTTATTGTGAGTATTGTGCTTTGTATATATGTGTGTGGCAATTGGGCTTGAAGATGGAACGGGCATTTCAGTTCCGAAACGTAGCCAGTAAACAAAGATGTGATAGAACCACCGCATTTCCGTTGGGACGAATACAAACTCTGCCCGATCGAAGACAAAAAAACGAAATTGGAAATTGTGATCAATCAGATCTTTGTGAAACTGTCCTTGCACAGCTGCTACCCACGTACGCAAAATGCGGCATTGCAGAAAATATGAAGCTGGCGTTCCGCAATCAAATTTCAAAAAATACTTGCTCATATTTAGTTTAGCCTATCAATAAAAATAAAATAGAATAAACATTTCGCATGGTATTAAATCCATTTAATAAATTCAACCGATTTGTTTTACAATGCGATCAAATCAAGTTTGTGCCAGAATTTTCCCGCGACCTAATCGCCAACCGGGGCACATTTGCTTCGGCGTTTGGCTACATCCACTGTGCCATCCCTGTCGCACACATCGCACAATTTTCGGTTTAAAGCCAATCGATATTTTATAATTTTACTAATCAAGAGGAAACCCAGGGGCATCGTAGTTGACCTAAAGTTGTACCTGGACACTTTAGATCTGTCACTGATTAACGGACACCATTTCATAAAGTTGAATGGTTTCGTCAATTATGGGAAATCTTCAGGTACGTTCCAAAATTCTGCCTCGAGTGGAGATCGAATTTTTGCATAATTACTTTAGGAACATGCAAACGTCCACTGCGCTTTCCATTCAAAAAAACAATAATTTGGCGAAATATATAAATGAATATATAAATTTTAAAAATATATATAAATAAAATGTAAACCGAAGTAAACTTTAACGAATTTCATGTATCTTAGTTATTGCAATAAAGAATAGAAAGTAGTAAATTGACGATCAACAATTGCTTAACTAGAATGTAGTCTTTAACAACCATACATGCGTGCCTACGCACACACAATAGCCTCTGATAAGGCGCTACGAATGAACTTCTTTTTATCAGTATTTCTTTTATTATTTATCAATTAGCTAACATTTTCACCTGGCGAGTCAATTTCAAACTCATTTCATATGGTGCGTACATCAAAAAGTACCAGAGTAGCACAAAATAACTTCATTTATTAAATCCAGAAAATAAGACATAACTGAGCAGATGTTCAAACTCAAAGATAACTGTGTTTGACGGGCACTTTAGTGTAGTTTATATTCTTAATAATGTTCAGCTTCGGCAAAAAAATTTGAAAATACTGTCATTAGTGTAAAACGGATAAATTCCTGGGCGCTAATTTTATTATGAAACATTTCCACTAAAAGAAAAATATAAAACGTCCATCTTATTATTTGAAGACGCAGTTTAACCAATTGCATCCACAATATCATTGTCATTACTAGGAAAACTATTTTCATTTATGACTTGACTGAGGTTTAATCGATTAAAAATGACAAATTGTAACATTACATCTATTTAAAAGTCGATGAGCGCGTCCGGGTTGCTATGGGCATCTATACACCATATCCCATATCCTAGCACAATCAATAGAATTATCAAAATCAAGGTTGTGTGTTTGAAATAAACACCAATCCCATTATATTTGACAGTAGAAACTAAGTATTGTATAAGTTAGCAAGGGAAATTAAGCCAGTAGATCGATTTCATCATTATCGGGTTACCTTCATGCACTAAAATGTTTGCTGCGCACTTGTTTGGAGCGCGTTTGCAATGCACATAATCACACTGCCGCACTCCACACTAAATTTTCAGTCATACACTTAATTCTAGACAAGACTTGGCGAGTTTCAATTAAGGACGGAACTAGTCTACTAGAGGAATTGCATTTACTACCTTGTACAGTGCCTAGATTACATTGACAAATATAGAAAATGAAATTGAAGTTCATATCAAGCTTGCAGTATTGATTAAAATAATTGTTATCACCACCCACGCAGTCAATCATTATTTATTTATACAACCAATGTAAATAATTAAACGAACATTGACAGTCTTCCAACGAATTGAACGAAATATATTTTTAAACTGAGGCATATTTACAAAGCTACTGGTAATTGAGTAGTAAGCACGAAATACACGCATGCATTAATCAATAGTTATTTGGCATAGTGGCATCGAAATTTTCTTGTGATCGAATTTAATTATACTTTTTAAATTAGTCATACCCTATATCTGCAATCAAGAACAATAGGTATGTCAATCAAAGGACACGAAGAGAAATTGTATTTTGTATTTTAGAAGAAAATCAACGCAATGCCTATTCAACAATGTAACTTTCTGAACTGATATAATCAAATAAACTAGCCTGGCTTCAGCATAGTTTTAATGAGGAAAATCAAACAGTTCTCTATTGTCAGACAAACAATTAAAATGACAAAATATGAAGTCAGTATTATAAAGGAAATTGGTCCGCGCACAATCATGTAGAGAAACGTACGATAAAGAAGCGTAGATTCAATTTTTTATATAGATAGAAATGAACATAATAAAATTATCGTTTCTTTACATCAAGTTTGCGAGATTGGCATAAACTTTCACATGTGTTACTGAAAGTAGTTTCAATATATTGTGCTACTAGGTAAACACAATGGGATTGGTGTTTTTGCTAAGCTTACAAACATGTTTCAAACTATTTATTTCAACTTGCTTTTACTCTAGACTATTTAGACATTTTAATTGTAAAAGTATCACCAACAGGCGTTTTAGATGGCGCTAATATCCAGTCAGACATTTTTGGCATAGAGCATAAATTTGCACACAAAACGAGTTTCCTGCGTCTAAGGTGATAAAATTGATGCATTTTTCTGTCTGCTGGCAGTAATCCAGCCATGAAAAATTTATAGATTCCATTTTCAATTTTAAGAGGAAGATTTGTGTCTACCAAACCATTTATAATATTCAATTTTAAATTTGACATACACAAAACCGAATAGTTAATAAACCGAGCAGATTCAATTGTGACGACGGTATAATTTAATCATAAGAAAAATAATAAATGGTTTCTCACTGATAGTTATATCCCATCCCCATAGAGCACATATCAGTAGTTGCTAAAATTGCCACTGCTGGGATATAATCCGAGAGTATTTTGGTCAGATTCACGTCAATATTCCTCAAAGCCACCAACACTTGGCATTTCATACAGATTTAGTTTGATACCAACTTTTGGTTTTCGATTAAACTTATATTATGAAAGATCCTCGATAAAATGATCCAGCTAGCCATCTGCGATCTGTGATTACAAAATGCCACACGTTCATGCAATAATTAAATGAAGAGAAACGTTAAGATTTATTATAAATTTGTATATGTTCATATATATATATATATATATATATCTTCATATATATATATATATATATATATATATATATATATATATATATATATATATATACTCATAATACCTGTCAATATTAAAATAAGAAGGATATTATGATTGTTATTTATGCTTGCATCCCAAAATTATATATATATATATATATATATATATATATATATATATATACTGATAAATTATAAACCAAACATTGAATGAGGTAGGACAGACAAATCACATTTTAAAAGATGTATTTATTTGCTCAGTGCTGCCCTTCTTGTTGTGGATTTGACCGCATTTTTCTTGTGCAGGACAATTGATAGCACTCATAGGTCGGTAAAATCTTGAACTTTTTTCATATTCAGATGATGTAATTTTTGGCCTCAATTGATGGGTTCTCACTTGTCCCTTCTTCTTTAAGCCTTCAATTAGCTGATTGTCTGAAAATGACGTTGGATCAAAATTTTCCATTGTTCTTTGTCCTATATTTCGAGACTTCATTTCCAGTCTCATCTTCAGGGTTGACACAATACGCACAGGAGTAAAACACAACTTGTGACAAATGTGGTATCCTCATTCAAGACAGATATATTTATATCTATTTTAATTCTAAAAGTATTTTTAATTGTCTTCCTAATATCCGGTCTTCATACCTAGTCTCTAATACTCAAATGTATACAAAAACTTATCCCTGTCCCCCTCTGCGCACACAACTACCTATAAACATGTGTATTTTACTAAAGTGACATTTATTGAATAACTATAAGTACACTTAATGTATTGATAAACACGCCTATCACTGATATCTATATTTTAATTGCTGTTCCGGACGCATAGAAAGATCAACAAATTTTGAATTCAATATTGCAGTAATCCTCACATGCCCCCCAGTTCACCTAATTCCATCCAGCTTGCAATCGGTTATAGACAGAGAGATTAAAAAACTATTGAAAGTCTATAGAGTATTATTCTATCGTTTTGACAAGACCGAATACGGAGTTTACACTAACGAAATCGTCTCTCAGCCAAATACACATTAATACTCATATCCTATATAAATTAGTTTCTCCATTAAAATATCTGTGTCGGATATACCTATATAATAAATTGTATATTTATTTACTTATTCATAATTACATATATACTCACTTCTTATAAAAAACATCCATATAATTCCATAGGCTATATATTATGTATATATAGATAAGCATATAAGCAACCATGTGGGTTCTTCCCACATCTTTTATAAATATCTATATATCCTTCATATATATCTATATATATCTATACCTACGTGTATAAACTAAATATATACGAATATATATATATATATATATATATATATATATATATATATATATAAATTCAGCAATCTTTTATATTTAAATTTTATTTTTACTTATTTATATTTAAATATACACACCCACATCTTATAAAATATCCATTTATACATACGTCCACACGCTATCTATGTATATATAGATAAGCATATAAGCAACCATGTGGGTTCTTCCCACATCTTTTATAAATATCTATATATTCATGATATATATATACACGTGTATATACCATATATATAATATGAATCTCATACAAACAACACTGTGAGTCCTGCAACGGACAAATTATATCAGTCAAAATGCTTTTGATAATATTTATATTTCTCTTTTATTTGTCTATCTATATACCCCTATATATATATATATATATATATATATATATATGTAGATATATGTATCTATAAGCAATTGAAATGGGTTCTTTGAAATTCAACCACTTACAATTTCTCCCTGAGTGTATAGTATATATACTAATTTTATTCAAAATTAATATGTATATATAAATATCAAAAACATATATATATATCCGTCTACACCTCATATATATATATATATATACATAAAACCTATCTCAATTCACATAAGCAACCATGTGAGCTCTTTTCATACCACATTCGTTTCGTGCTTACTGGCGACTCATCAGTAGGAGCCGGTATTACGCCCTTTAACCACTATATATTTGGTAGAAGAATGTGGAATAATAGGACGGTACAATCTCCTAGGACGAATGTGTAAACTTGTAATAGTGAAGCTAACATAATCTGAAGTCAACGACAATACGACTTCAATGCTAACTCACACTATATAATATATATACGGAGTCTGTAAAGGATACTAACACTATGGCCATTGTATTAGTAACTGATACCTTTTTTTGAAATCGATGAGTACTGGATACTAACACTATGGTTTCCGAGTCGGTACATGATACCAACCTGATGGATATCAATTTATGCTAAAGTTCACCCAAATTGAGAATTACAACAATTTCCGAACACCTGTTACTCAAGTTAAACCATACACTCTAGCCTTCATCGATATCAGTTATCACATTTCGCGGTAAGCATGACATCATTCAATTCAATATATTACAGTTAAATACTGTTTGTTGCGAAGAACTAATATATATGCAAGTATGTATTAGGTTTGCGAACCTAGTAACAAATTAGTTCAGTTGTGACCAGAAGGATAAACCAAAGGCAGCATGAACGGAAAGTATAATCTCATGCACATTCGTTTCGTGCTTACTGGCGACTCATCAGTAGGAGCCGGTATTACGCCCTTTAACCACTATATATTTGGTAGAAGAATGTGGAATAATAGGACGGTACAATCTCCTAGACGAATCTGTAAACCTGTAATGAGTAGAGCTAACATAATCTGAAGTCAACGACAATGCAACTTCAGTAACATCCACTATATAATATATATACCGAGTCTGTAAAGGATACTAACACTATGGCTATTGTGTTAGTAACCGATACCTTTTGAAATCGATGAGTACCGGATACTAACACTATGACTTCGAGTCGGTACATGATACCAACCTGATGGATATAAATTTATGCTAAGGTTCACCCAAATTGAGAATTACAACAATTTCCGAACACCTGTTACTCCAGTTAAACCATACCTCTGGCCTTCGTCGATATCAGTTATCTGATGAGTTGCATTGTCGTTGACTTCAGATTATGTTAGCTTCACTATTACAGGTTTACATTCGTCTAGGAGATTGTACCGTCCTGTTTTCCACTACTCGAAATATATAGTGGTTAAAGGGCGTAATACCGGCTCCTACTGATGAGTCGCCAGTAAGCACGAAACGAATGTGCATGAGATTATACTTTCCGTTCATGCTGCCTTTGGTTTATCCTTCTGGTCACAACTGAACTAATTTGTTACTAGGTTCGCAAAACCTAATACATACTTGCATATATATTAGTCTTCGCAACAAACAGTATTAACTGTAATATATTGAATTGAATGATGTCATGCTTACCGCGAAATGTGATAACTGATATGGTTTAACTGGAGTAACAGGTGTTCGGAAATTGTTGTAATTCTCAATTTGGGTGAACTTTAGCATAAATTTATATCCATCAGGTTGGTATCATGTACCGACTCGGAAACCATAGTGTTAGTATCCGGTACTCATCGATTTCAAAAAGGTATCAGTTACTAACACAATAGCCATAGTGTTAGTATCCTTTACAGACTCGGTATATATATTATATAGTGTGAGTTAGCAATTACTGTCGTTGACTTCAGTTATGTTAACTTCACTATTACGAGTTTACACATACGATGGGAGATTTACCGTCTATTATTCCGTTCTTCCTACCAAATATATAGTAGTTAAATACCGGCTCACACTGATGGTCTGTACCTTGAACAAAATGTGCATAATTTATACTTTCCACTTCATGCTGCCTTTGGTTTATCCTTCTGGTCACAACTGAACTAATTTGTTACTAGGTTCGCAAAACCTAATACATACTTGCATATATATTAGTTCTTCGCAACAAACAGTATTTAACTGTAATATATTGAATTGAATGATGTCATGCTTACCGCGAAATGTGATAACTGATATCGATGAAGGCCAGAGTGTATGGTTTAACTGGAGTAACAGGTGTTCGGGTTGTAATTCTCAATTTGGGTGAACTTTAGCATAAATTTATATCCATCAGGTTGGTATCATGTACCGACTCGGAAACCATAGTGTTAGTATCCGGTACTCATCGATTTCAAAAAAGGTATCAGTTACTAACACAATGGCCATAGTGTTTGTATCCTTTACAGACTCGGTATATATATTATATAGTGTGAGTTAGCATTGAAGTCGTATTGTCGTTGACTTCAGATTATGTTAGCTTCACTATTACAGGTTTACACATTCGTCTAGGAGATTGTACCGTCCTATTATTCCACATTCTTCTACCGAATATATAGTGGTTAAAGGGCGTAATACCGGCTCCTACTGATGAGTCGCCAGTAAGCACGAAACGAATGTGCATGAGATTATACTTTCCGTTCATGCTGCCTTTGGTTTATCCTTCTGGTCACAACTGAACTAATTTGTTACTAGGTTCGCAAAACCTAATACATACTTGCATATATATTAGTTCTTCGCAACAAACAGTATTTAACTGTAATATGTGAACTCTTCTCACCTTATCTATAAAATCTAAATATTCTTCTACATATATATTGTGAATATCTAAATAAGCATTTAAGCAACCATGTGAGTTCACCCCACATCTTATATGAATATTTAGAATCATCCATATATATGTATACCCATATTTAGATAAACATATATTCAAAAACGTGAAATCACATTGTAGAATAGATTCGTCCCGATTTAGAACCAAACAAGTACTTGCTAGAATTCATACATACATATATATATATATATATATATATATATATATATATACTTTTGAAATGCGAGCTTTAATAAAATTCATTGTACCCTACCAGTGTGCAAAAACAAAAGAAAATTATCAGATATAAAAACATTTCTTTCATTGTCATCTCAAATATCCACTAATGAACATATCTTTATATGTAAATTGGGGAAAGCAAAACAAGAGAGAAATATGTGAACATAGAGTGCGAAAAACAGGAAACCAATCAAATTGCGTGCGTCATCCAGTTCAATTTTTTTTTCAATTCTTGCTTTATCTTTCCTCATAACTGGATTTTACGCACGCAATTTTGATTGGTTTCTTTTTTCACACTCTCTTTGTTCACATATTTCTATCTTGTTTTGCTTTCCAATTTATATATAAAGATATGTTCATTAGTAGATATTTGAGAAGACAATACGAAAGAAATGTTTCTTATATCTGATAAAATTTCTTTTTGTTTTTGCACACAGGAAGGGGTCAATGATATCACTGATATATATATATATATATATATATATATATATATATATATATATATATATATATATATCATGAATTTGAATTTCATTTTAAAATTTTTTTGTGGGCATGGCATTGTGAACATGTTTCTTTTTTGTCAACACAAACTTATTATTGAATAAGATTTAAAATATAGGTTATTTAATAGTCCTGTTAAATCCTTATTAAATTTCCCATCCGTAGTAGGCATTTCAAACAGCAAATAGCATGCGATGCTTTATTTTATACTAAGGCAAGGAGTGGCGTGATTGCAGAGCGAATGATTCAGGTGTTGAATATAGAACGTGGTAATTTTGGCTGTTAAAAAATATTGCCCACTAGGCTCGAAACACATCTCGTCGACTAATTGATTTTTCTCTTCTGCGCAATGATCAGTTTACACCGACAACAAATAAATAGGTAAATTAACGAACATTGGTCGCACGGGTGGTGATAACAATTATTATAATCGAGGTTGCGGTCTTGATATAAACCCCTGACCCATTAATTACATACATATGTCAGTATAAACTATGAATTGTATAGTGTAGAAAAGGCAATTCATCCTGTAGACCGGTTTCGTCCTTATTGGGAACTCATCATTTACTGGCCAGAATTTGTCGCGGGCAGGACTCGAACCAGGGCACGTCTGCTTCGGAATCTGGTGCTTTAACCACTGAGCCATCCTGCCTTTTCTACACTATACAATTTTTAGTTTATACTGACATATGTAAGTAATTAATGGGTCAGGTGTTTATATCAAGACCGCAACCTTGATTCTAATAACTAAATAGGTAATTCAAATATTGCAAAACCATTGGCTCGTACATGTTTTATGTTTTGTCTCAAACACTAAAAATATGTAACATTTATAATATATAAAATTTATGTTAGATCAGAATTTTAAAATGTCATGTAATTTTATAGATTTTTCTCAATTTATTTAGGACATTTCTGTGATTATAAAACATATATGTTCACTAAGTGAAGTGTGCATCATCAATTTGCATCGCAGTTCATATTCTGCTCCATTGCCCAGCTTTAAAGGTTAAAATTATTTATCATTTTTTTTATTTTTCACATTTTTTCTGCATAATCTTACAGAAGATCAGCAATTTACTAACGATATTCATGCAATGATTTCACCGGAACAGGAACGAGTTACTTTAGGAAAAGTAAGATTATTGACTTTTTGTCGATATGTACAACCTTTATGCAGTTACTCTAATATAAAGTTTTATTCCAGATTTTGGCTGAATTTTTGTAAAAACGGCTTCTGTCTATTATTAAGAACTACCTTTTCAACAACTCACTCTACTCGATAAAATTTATTAATTGCAGCGATAAGTTGTGTTATAAATTTAACCTTGATATTGAGGCATTTCATTTGAATTGCCTATTATTCCAATTTTCTGAGTTTAGGCTAAAAGGTGAATTTAAGTAACTTAAGAATATGACAAATGCCTGTTAGCATATTTGTTGACATTATATGGTACAAAATTTAGATCATCCTATCAGAAACTAGATTGGTCAATACATTTAATTTAAAAGATGGGTTATATTTGATTCAGATAATTTTATTCAATTCATCATATAAATAAATTAAAAGTATATTTTGCTTAGACTATACGTACTGTACTATTTATATTTATATATATGTCTATATATATAAATTTATATATATGTTTCTATATATATACATATAAATGCATATCACTACCTAATTGCTCGTTGCATTTATTCCGTCTTATTTCTAAATATCTTAAAACGTTAGACATCAGACGCTAGATATTTATAAAATAGTATTAAGTTAGATATATATTTCTTAATTTATCCATTATTTTGCTGAATTTTCTCCTCGCTATTTAGTTATATTAACCTTTAAAACATCATTTTATCCAACTAAATGCATCTAGATAATATAGATACTTACTTTAATTGGCCACAAATTAATAGTATTTTATTCGAATATTTATTTTCAAAAACTTGAATAACTATGTATATGTGTTGCGCACCAAGTAACAAATGAATCCAAATAGGACAAAAAGAATTAACTAAAGTCAACTGGAGCGGAAGGTATACCCTTATGTACACATTCGTTTCATGCTTACTGGACATTCATTAAAGGGAAAAGTTATTGTGGCATAAATACACTATATATTTTCGTGATGAATTTGGGACAATCGAATGTTAAAATCTCAAATACGAATGTGTTTTACAGCAGTAGTGTGTTAGCTTTGAAGTCGCAATGTCGAAAACACTATATGAAGTTAACTCCACTACTCCAGAATTGCATAATTGTAAAGGAGTTGTTACTGTCAAATTGTCCCACATTCCTCACTAAACTAGATTGTTAATTTAGAGCGTAGTAACTTATCATGCTGATGATTTGCTAGTAAGCACGAAACGAAATTGCATATAAGATTATACTTTCCGCTCTTGCTGACTTTAATTTATCCTTCTCGTCCCCTTTGAAATATTTTTTTACTACCTGTGTGACACCTAATTCATTCTATATTAGGTCTCCGTAACAAACAGTATCTACTTAATTTATAATTATTATTTTTCTTTTATATAGGTTTCAGTTTTTATTGTTTTATGCTAGATTTAAAACAGGAAATATGCCGGTTTTACTCGTCAATAAGATAATAATTCAAGTTAATTTTACTTTTCTAGTTCTTTATAAAAATATTTTCTATTTTGCAATGATTGATTTAAGAATATTTTAGGGTATGATTCAATTCATTATGAGAATATTCAACGTCTAACTTCTAGTAGAACCAATTTTGGGAGTAATCAAATGTAACCAATTTTGCCATACCTTTTCTCGTTTTAAAAATAGCTGTAATTTGTTTTGAAGTTTCTTAACCATTCACTAAGTGGCGTCATTTATTCTTTTAAACTTTAATAGGAGGAATATTTACTCTTAGGTTAAAATGTTTAGCGCACCTAGAAACATTTTAGCCCATAAAGGAAGAGATTTATGTAACAATTGCAGCATGAAAATACGTTGTTATCCTGTTATGCGTTGTTCTCACGCTCACATGGTCTATTGTTATTGTCGTATAAAAATTAATTTTTTTCTACGTAACGATATTTCATCAAAGATTGTCCGATTTGGCAAATTAAGAATAAATTCCTTACTTTTATGTTTGCAAATTTAACGTAAATAGGGTCTCAAGGCACGTGGAAATGTCGAGGACTGGCTAGGCAAAGTTGAGGAGGCAATGTTTTTGAATCTTCGGAAACTAATGAAAACAGCATTGGCCGAATTCGAGACAGTACCACGCGAAAAGTGGTTGCGCTCCCACGCTAGCCAAATAGTGCTTACGGTTGAGCAGATTATGTGGTCCAGGGATATAACGTTGATTTTGACAGACAACACATCGGAAGAACGAAGAGAAGGCATGAGGAAATACGAAGAAAAATGTTTTGATGTAATTCCTATTAAATTTCTCTGATAAATTTATTGGTAATTTTCGTTATGAAATATTTTTTTGTATGCTAATTAAGTTGAAGTTAAATCTTGATTAAATTCATTTTAGCAACAGTTTTCTCTTTGCCAAGAAATTGGAGTTTCATTTATTGCCAAATGGATAAGCGGGACAATTGTATTAGGTTTTGTTACTATTCCTCAGGTATTTTGGTTTTCAAATTAAGCATTCGTTATGGAATTTTTTGATAAAGAGAATGGTAAGTCAACATTTTTTAAATGACCGAGGATGGCTGGATATATTACTATTTATGAACAATGGTATAATTGAAGACAATTTTAAACCAGCCAACCACAGAGTTTATTTAAGTGGCGAAATTTCACAGAAGCGCAAAATAAAAAGAATAATTTACTGCCGCAGAGACCTGTTCATTAAATGAAAATCAGGCCAAAAGTCGCGGGCTGTGTGCGTAAAATAAAATGACTGCAGAAATACAAATTAGACTAGGACGAATTTAAATCTTATTGCATACGCCGGTCGTTAAACTAAACTCCTAATAAACAGCTACCGAAAATGATAGATTACACTCAATTTGAAAATAAAAATCATTTGCCTTAAGAGTCTCGTTAGCGAATTACATCAGAACTTCTTAAGAGCATCCTTAACAAGGAACAAAATTTGGCCTTATACACGACTTTGGGCGATATGCATATAGGCATGGAAACCATAAATAGCTTTATTGAAGAATAGGCCAACTTCTTTCAAAAGATTAACAAATTCTTAAAATCAAGTTCGCAAATTTAAAGTAAGCACCAATCCCATTTTATCTAACCAATCATAAAACAGCAAAACTAACATCAGTTGTACGTAGAACTGCGTTTGGACTTCCCATGGTCGTCATTAAAGTCAGCGGCAAACTGATTAACGATCATCAAACAGCATATACTAGTGCTTCTGCACAGCAAAACCAGTAAAATCATAAAAAGAAAAATTTTCCAATGATAAATAGTAAATTACGCATAGTGCAGCAAAATAATTTTGTAAATGGGCTTGATTTCTTAGTGATTTTTTTCGTTTATTTATTCTTTTCTTTGAATTCCCGTTTGATGTCAATACTTTAAACAATTAGACAAAAGTTGATCAGAATATACATTTTTAAAGTCTAATTGGCGTAAATGACATGAAAACCAAAGCGGGTATTTTCCATTTCTATAATAAGAAAATATGCATCATTTGCACTAAAAGACGCGTTTTAACCATTTTTGGGTTTATCAGGATAACGCAGTAATTAAATCAATAAGAGAAAGGAAACACAACGTGCATATATAACTTGCAAAATGTGAAGTGAACAACATATACAGTTAATAAAGATAAGAGCCGCATTTAATATACTTAAAACATAGCATATACACATTTTTGGCTTATTATTGTTAGATTTATTTCGTTATGATCTGATAACGGATCAAAAAGTGTGAATTGACAAGAGGTTCAAAATTATGTTCAATAGGTTCAGAATAAATGGGATAAGTTGATCTTTCACGTTGAAACATTTGATTTGAAAAATTTATAAACATCCTTGCATTCAACAATAGTGTAATTCTTTTGAAATGCAAGCTTTAATAAAATCGCGCTTATGTTCTTCAGACGTCGCATTCAAAGTAATTACTAAATGCAACAACAAAAGGGAGCTAGCCACATACGAAGCCTTATGGATAAGCAAATTGCAGCCGGATTTATGCAAACTGAAGAAGCATGTTGAGGCATTGAGCTTGAACTGGATGTGACGCACGAAATTGATTGGTTTCCGTTTTTCACACTCTCTTTTTTTACATATGTCTATCTTGTCTTGCTTTCCAATTTATATATAAAGATATGTTCAATAGTAGATATTTGAGGAAATTATGCAAAAGAAATGTTTCCTGTATCTGATAAAATTTCTTTTTGTTTTTGCACCCAGAAAGGGTACAACGAATTGTGTAAATGTTATACGTTATATTTTGTGCAAATTAAAGCATTTAAAGATGAAAGGTTTGATTTAGGAAGAATAGAAATCTTAAAGTAAATAACTGTATAAATTAGTCGTTTTAGTGCGTAGATAGTTTATAACCTGGTCCGTGCCACAGAAAAGGCTTTATTCACTAAAGATAAAAGCCCTCTACTTGACATTTGTTGGTGAAATATACATTTCGTGACTTGGGTCAATCGCTCAAACATAACAGTAATATATGAAATATTAAAAATTGAGGCTACATGAATAATTAACAAAAGAATCTGTACCTTTCTTAATATTTAATCTTTTTGAATGCTTTAAAAAATTTGTGTATAGCTAATTTATATTACGGATGAATCGTGACGTTTCAAAGATTAATTTGGGCAGATAATCTGCCGCCAAAGGCTGACGCGCGACATCTCCTTGGAGCACTCAAAATTTGACCGCCTGCAAACTCATTCGTGTCTTATTTTGCTGGCAATAAAAGATTCGTCATCCACGATGTTTATCGGCCTTTTTATTCCACGACTCTAGCATTTATGACTCTACTTTTTGCACTTAATTTAAAACCACAGTGTTTAATTCGTCAACATCTTTTACGAATGCCTTTGTTATCGAAGAATTGCCTAATTTTAAAGTATTTTTATTCTACATCAATGAATCTTCGTTTTTTTTCTTTCCGCATACGCTTCCCACGTCTGAAGCCTCGGGTAATTCAAATTGTAATTTTATAAAAGAAATGGTGATTAATTTGGATGCCATATAAGCGTTATATTTGTTGGTATTTATTGTGCTTATCCAGTGCAACTTGATCAAATTTTATTTGCTAAATTTAAAGTACAAAGTGACATATACTTAAATCGAGTTGACATGTGAAAAAAAAGAAAATGGATATTTTTATTTTTTGTAGAATCATTATTAATTATATTTTTCCGCATATCCCTGTTTACATTAATAATTTAAAAAATGGCTGAATTAAAATTTATAAAACTAAATTTCATACACTGGTAATTAAATTAACTCATTTGGTTCTTGCTCGTAAATTGATTTTTTCCTCACTGTTGCAAATTGGGTAATTTTGAAAATTTGTTGATGCAAAATTTGTCTTTATGCAAAATTTTCATCCATATATTAGGATCTAAACAAACTAGCCGTTATGGTACGCGGGGAGTTGCCTAAGTTAGTTCGTGCCCTACTAGGCGCTCTAATCACCATAGATGTTCACGCCCGTGATATGGTCACTGCAATGGTGCAAGCACAAGTGGATGATGTGCACGACTTTGACTGGCAACGTCAACTACGCTACTACTGGGATCAAGAGTTGGACAACTGTGTAGTTAAAATGAGCATCTCACACTACATTTACGGCTACGAATATCTGGGCGCATCGCCTCGACTGGTTATCACGCCACTAACTGACAGGTTAAATTCTATTCATTTGAACACCTACTGAGTGCTTTACCTGGTGATTTAGTTTATAATGTTCAAAATTCTTTAGCACGTGGATCACCTAGAATTTTATATATATTCTTTGTTGCCGAGTGCTTAGATGTGTAAGTAAATGTTTTTCACGTGCCGTACCTAGTTACAATTTTAATTTTGTCTGACTATTAGCGCAAGCATGAACAAACGTGTTTCGTTATTACTTATCAGGCGTGTATTATCTTATGAACAAGTAAGGTTGGACAGATGTATTATGGTGTAATCTCCAATACAGGTGTGCATTAATGTACTATTATATTTATCTACAACTAAACTCGAACATAGTTAAAATTATAAGGGCATTTACTATATGTGACACACCATAATGCTGTAAAATGTACCAGCAACCTGATTTTGGCGATAATCAAATTTCACCAATGAGAAGCACAAAAATCATGCATAAACCTTATTTGTTAATTTTTGGACAGCCTGAAATCAAGACATGTAACGACTTCAGTGATTATGTTCACCTAATGCATCCTAAAAAGTTAGAATTTGGATGAAAAGTGGAAAATGTCTAATTAATTTTAACTTTTATTTTCATATTAATTATACATTCTTGATTCTTTTTAATATATATATATATATATATAAATAATATATATATATATATATATATATATATATATATATATATATATATACGTTATTAAGAATGAAGTATGGTGCACCTACCAGCAAGTCTGTTCACTTGGAACATTAGGGCTATGCCATAGTCAGCATGAATATCATGTAAAAGCTCATTTACACAAGCGTTTCGTAATGGCTGGCAACTCATCATAAAGAGCCGGGAACAATCCGCAAACGCACCACATATTTGACAGAGAAAGTGAAATGTTCTATACTTGTAAATTAAGATTCGCCAAATGTCGCTGTAGTCCATCTAACTTAGTGTGTAACACAGATTTTCTGCTTTCAATGAACAAATTAAGACAAACAAGTTAAGGCTTTATCGGAACTTTAAGTGAAAAATAAAAAAACAGTGTCAGTTTATACAATTAAACAATTGTTGATTGCAAGTGGGTAAGGCAGTACTTAGCTTAAAAATCAAGTTTGCAGAGCTCGAAAAACACCAATCTTATTGTGTTTAACCAGTCATCAACAACAGCCAATAAAGTCACACATATGTAGATTGTTGCTACCATCCGCGCAATCAATGATGGTTTAATTGTTTTACATATATATATATATATATATATATATATATATATATATATATTCTTTATTATGTCACAGTATAATTATAATTAGAATACAGAACACATTATTAATATCAAAGTGGATAGCAGTTATATTTATTTCGTGAATACTAATCATCTCTTATACAATCATACATATTTATACATTTTGGGTTTTCAATTGATTATGCTAGTGGTAACAAATCTGACTCGTTTTTACTGCTGTTTCTTGTTTTGGCTAGTTGGTGAGTGTGTATGCGTGTTTGCATGTAAAGGTCATTCTCGCAGTATTGCAAAGTGATGTCTGAGATCTGGTCATTATTGTTTTGATGGCTTGAGAATTAACCATTTGTGCGCATTGTTCACTGTTACATATACAAGTGCTATTTTTCCCAGTGTAGTTGATCGTTTCACCTTGTTGCGCAAATTTATCATTTCCACATGGTAACAGCGCCAGTGTGGATTGCAGTGTTAAACGCTCATATTGTTTGGAAACTTCTGTCACCGTATGCGCCTCTGTTATTTCCACTTCAGTTTGTTGCCAATCCGATTGTATGTTTGTTGATTCTAGTCGAGGGCCTGTTTGTTCTTGACTGGATACTAGTAGATTATTGTTGAATTTTGTTATTCTTGGCCAGTCGATAAGAATATCATGTTGATGAAACTTTTGAATATTAAGGTCAGGTGCTTGTTGTTTTATGTAAAGGGCTTCATAAATAAATAATAATTTTTCTGATTTTGCTTTATGTAGAATTGTGAAATTGGTCGAATTGACAGGGTGCCCTGTTGCCAATATATGATCGGAAATAGCTGATTTTCCTGACGGTGCCAAGCCTTCGTTAATCAATTTCTGTGGCAAATGTTGCTGGATTCTGCTTATCAATTGCTTCTTCGTACGTCCGATATGTGCTACCGCACATACATCCCTTTGCAATACTGCGAGAATGACTCTACATGCAAACGCGCATACACACAAACACAAACGCATAACACCACCAACTAGCCAAACAAGAAACAGAAGTAAAAACGAGTCAGATTTGTTACCACTCGCATAATCAATTGAAAACCCAAAATGTGTAAAAATATGTATGATTGTATAAGAGATGATTAGTATTCACGAAATAAATGGCCTCCTTATCCACTTTGTTATTTATGTGTTCTGTATTCCTAATTATAATTTATATATATATATATATATATATATATATATATATATATATATATATATATATATATATATATATATATATATATATATGGCGA
Source organism: Eudiplozoon nipponicum (assembly GCA_029291075.1). Lineage (NCBI taxonomy): Eukaryota > Metazoa > Platyhelminthes > Monogenea > Mazocraeidea > Diplozoidae > Eudiplozoon > Eudiplozoon nipponicum. The sequence goes on from JAQBSW010000248.1 coordinate 93,005, forward strand.
AAGCTGCAAAAAGTTAATGTCATGACTGCATAGAAATTGTGCGGCCGGCATTACCAATCAAGTAAAGTGTACGCGAATCTAACAGAATTGAGTGGGGCACATCTAGTTTTGCTTTCCATATATATGCATTGCGGTTTGATCTTCAATATTGTCCGTGTTTGTCGTACTGATGATGATTATGGAAGCCGAAACGTCCGTGCGTGTAACTGACCGTGAAACGCCGTTTCCGTTGCTCGACGTCTGGTTAAATGCAATAGGATTGGAGTTTAATTAAAGTTCGCAAATTGATTTAAATAATTAATTCATTTCATTTTAATAATAAACATTTTTACGTGGTCATTTAATTAAGTGACTTATTTATATCTTGTCCGCACATCTTATACAATTTGTTTAATGTGGATAGGCTATGTCACAGAATAAATCTTCGACAGGAATAGTTACGAAATTAACAAGCTATTTGTTTGTGAACTATAATTTTGTAATTGACAGGTGTGGAAGGTCAAAGAGTTATACTTAATTAATATATTGAAATAAAGTGCAGTTCCATTTATATTATAATTAAATGCTCTAAAATGTTAATTCATGGTTACGTGTGAAATTGATTGAATGAGAAAAAATATAAAATATTTTTTTATAAAGTTTTTGTTTCAACTTTTATTGTCCTTAAATTAAGTTGTAAATTTTTTTTTCTTCTGATTCCTAATGTTATCATAAATTAAAAAAAACTATTACGAATTTCGACTCTCTAATAGTTTCTATTGGTCTGTGACTTTAAGGAACGAAGTTCGGAATAAGGTAGTCGGAAACGTTGTTACGTATACTAACATACCAATGTTTTCGAGTGTTGTATACATGTAAGTGCTCAAAAATCATATAAAAAATGTATTGACCGTCGAGACCCATCGAGAAACAAGATGAAAGACAAATTATTTTCAGTATAGCTCAGATGAAGTAAGTTTATGTTGCTTCTATAGTATACCTATTATTCATCAAGTACTTTTCATATTTGCCGCGACTGCCACTCATAGTTTGTGCTTAAAAAATAATAAAATTCTACCATAATATTTTAATTTGCTATCACTTCACCATGTGAAGTGGTGTATGCTCCACATTAGCATATCTTGGGTGGCCAGTTTGAACTTTAGATCTTAAGAGATACCATATAGGCTCAAGCTGAAGAAGAGGCTAGCCAAAGGTCACAAGTTTACATAGAACTGCAAAATTTTGTGCAGTGTGCGGTAGGGTGGCGCAGTGGATAGAGTCACAGACTCATACGTAAATGTGCCCATGACTGAGCCCTGTCCAAGGCAAATTCTGGACAACAATTGAAAAGTTCGATATAAGGGCGAAACCGGCCTAATGAGTAACTTTTAGAATGTTTAGTTTGTATCAATAATACTAGTTATAGACTATACAATTAAACAATAAATGATTGCACGGGTGGTGGTAAGAGATCATTAAATCAATGGAATTGGTGTTTACTTAAAGCTCGCAAAATTGACTTAAAGAATTCTAATTACAGTATTATTGGTGTTTATATCAAGCTCGAAAACTTGACATAAATAAATAAATTTGAAATGTGTCAGATAAAATGTAAAAAACTAGTATCAGTTACAGATAACAACGCCTTCCGCTGCCCGTGATCTTCATCAGGCAATTACAGACTGAACGTATGCTGATATCAATTTTTTAATCATGTTTACATGGCTGAGGTAAGCACCAATCTCAAATCTTACAGTGTGCCACATATCAAAATTGCGGCTCTGAGTTACGTTATTCTTGAAGATATTTTATTTGAGGGGAACTTCAGTTGTAAAAATTCTGCAGGTTCACAATCAAAGTAGTTTGCTGATTTGTAACTATTCATTTAACTAACAAAACGAGCAATTATCGATTGATCAAATGGGGATTATAATTATTTTAATCAAGTGTGCAAGTCAGAGATATGCATAAATCCGACTATTTAAACCAGTTGCATATCACGGCGAAAATATCGTCATGTGCACAGACTGATCCGTTTAAAATTTTTCTGAGCGGCAAAAAAGCACAAATGAAATTTTATTAATAAAATTTGAACAGTAATATATTTATTTTTGGTTAAAATAATACGTATGGCTTCCAATCTATGTTATCCGAAATGCTTCTTCCTTTATAATAATAATAATGAATGCACGATTTCTTTGCAGTCACAATCATATATTTATTACACCTTTTCCATAATCCTCAAAAATATTTATTTAATGTTTTTGAGTATTATTCAAGTTATATATATATATATATATATATATATATATATATATATATTTAATGTTGTAGCTTCCTTAGTATTCTGTCATGAAGGGGTCGATAGAAATTTTGCGCTCTTGATATAAACACCAGTCACATTATACAATTGCAGTTGACTGTATAATGGGGCTTGTGTTTATATTAAGATCAAAACCTTGAATTAAATAATTATTATCACCGTCCGAGTAAAATATATTCAACTAATGAAATTTTCGGATTTCGCAGTCCAAAATATTATGAATTCCACACTACTTTGTGTTTAATCTACATTATTGCACAATTAAGCCAGTATTTGTGAAAATATACCTTGCAGGCCATTCCTAAAATATTCTTAGACTAACAATGACAAGTCATGCACCAAGAATCTAATTTAGAATTTTGGGTAAATTCTGATAAAAAATCAATATTCAAAATGTTATTTTCACTCGACATTTAAAACTTATTTATGCTTCGTTTTGTCGTGTGTAGTATTTGCATGGCCTATTAAATATGAGAACCTCCATGATGTTAAATTATGTTGTAAAATGGCATCCCAGGTTGATTTTTTAAAGCACACTAGACAATATTTATATATATATATATATATATATATATATATATATATATATATATATATATATATATATATATATATATATATATATATATATATATATATATATATATAGATGAGAACAAAACAACGTACTCGTGGAATGACATTTATTAATAAATCTTATTTCTACCAGTATCTACAGCCATTAATCTGAATTGGTTAGTATATTCGTTCATACAATCCCTACTATACATTTGTCGTAACCAGTCCACTCTTCGTTATTTCAATCTTTGTTTTCCTATTTTTAGACCACTCCGTTTGCGCAATTTAGACCACTCCTTTTGCGTAACGTCATTTTTTGTGTCATCGCTTTCATTGTAAGTGCGTTCGTAATTGATGGGTATTTTGCGAAAGGAAGGCTATTTTTGAAGGCCTGTCAATTATGTCTTTGTTCCAGTCCAATGTAATTTCTTTTTGAATTATTTTCTGCACGTTTAATTAGGGCTTTAGCTTATTAATTGCAATAGCTTCAAAGGCCAGAAGCATTTTTTCTGTTTTTGCCTTGTACAGAACTGAAAAAACGCTACTACTAACAACATAACCTGTGAGTAGTACATGCTCGCAAATTGCTGATTTTTGTGCAGGAACTGCACCCCTCTTTAATAGTTTTCGAGGGAGATGCTGATTTATTTTAGTTTCGAGCCTCTTTTTTGATCTGCCGATGTACTGAGTGTTGCAGGTATATTAAATTTGTGCATCAGTTTTGTTGTGGTGAACACCACTCTCACCTGTATTGATGGAAACTGTGCTTTAGTATCTCGAATTACTATTCTTTTGAAGATTTCAGCTGGAGGATCACCTCCAAAGGGAACACTAATCGTTACTCTTTGGGGTGTTTTATTTTCCTCCAAATTGGTCTCGATTTTGTTGGGTTGCCTCAAGTTGTATTCGATGAACCAGTCCGGATAGCCATTTTTTCTCAACGCTTCGCGTAGCAAATTTAGCTCTAATTCAATGTTGTTCGGTGACTAAATTCTGTATATTCGTGTGCCCAAATTTATTATCAGGTTCCTTTTGTACGCCGTTGGCACACTACTGAAATAATGGATATATTGCCCAGTCCAGCTTCATTTCTTGTGGACTGAACTTCAGATGGTACCTTCTTCATCTCTCGTTATTCCTACATCTAGAAAGGATATATATCTGTTTCGTTCGTCTCTTTGTGCTCCATGTCGATTTCTTGTTTAGCCTCGACCTTCGAAATAATTCGGTTTAGAATCTTCGTTATGGAATTTTCTAATTTTGCCGTAGTGTCGCGTTGTACCTCTTCGCGTTTAAATTTGGATTTGTCGTTCAGAATTTGTAACATAGCCTGACTATAGTCCGTATAGTTTATTAACACTACGCCTGTCCCTTTGTCTGGCTTCATGAGTCTGATTTGTTTGTTTCGTTGTAGCTCATTTAGTTCCTCTAGATGCCTTTTGGTGACCAGTTTATTGACTTTGAATGTGCGCATATATTGGCCATACGCACTTCGGAGGTCCGATTTAAAGAGCGAGATGTCGTAGTTTTCCGTTGATTTGTGTTTTGTAGCATCTTCAAAAAAGCATTCCATTGATGCCTGCATATGCATTTCTTCACGTTCGTTTATTCTAGTTTTTGTTATGCAGTATTTCGGTCCAAGAGAGAGAACTTCATTTTGATGTTTCGTTAGATTTATGTCGGTGTAATTAAAAATAAATTTGCCTGGATTCTCAGGAAACTTTTTGATCTTAGAACATTGCACTGCATTCCGCGCTAGTTTTTTAATCTCTCTCTTCCTCGCACCTTCTGTAATCCATGCTACCCATCAATTACGGACGCAATTAAAATAAAAGTTAGAGCATAATAACCAATGCCGTTACGCAAAAGGAGTAGTTTTAAAATTATACAAACAAAGACTGACATAACAAAGAGGAGATTGGTTACGACAAATTCTGAGTTGGGATTGGATGAACGAATATACTAAGGAATCCAGAATAATAGCTAGAGATACTGGTTGAAATAAGATTTATTGAATAAAATGTTATTTTTGAGTAAAATGTTGCTTTGTTCTGCTATTTTAAAGAATGGTAAAAACGATAACACATCTATATATATATATATATATATATATATATCCAGGGGTTCGAGATCACGTTCGGGCGTCAGTTCTAGTCGGCCACATTCTTCATAAAGCACAGTACAAATGCCAATATTTGTTTACACGTTAAATTATATATTGAACAAAAGTTTTATGATGCAAAATTATTGTCTTGAGAGAATAGTTTATAATACATTTTAGAATTACAAGAACTTGCCCACACAAAATCAAATAATTTATCGTTTAAAATGTGAACTTGTAAAACAAACGAAAATGACCTAATTTGCGTAAATCAAGACTTTTCTTAATTTAGCATGACGAACAGCAATAAACATGACTATTAAAATTAAAATCGTGTTTTGGATATATGAGAATAAAAGTATCCATAAAAGGGGCCGTATATATATATATATATATATATATATATATATATAATCAATATTAACTTCACTTTGCCTATTGAAATCAGATGCTATCTTTGCCTAATGGGAGCGCTTCAGCTTGATTTGGGTGGTGCTCCAGCCGGTCCAGCTGGAACCGGAAAAACAGAGACGACAAAGGACTTGGCTAAATCACTTGCTAAACAGTGCGTCGTATTCAACTGCTCCGACGGTCTGGACTACAAAATGATGGGTCGATTTTTCTCCGGCTTGGCACAATCAGGCGCTTGGTGCTGCTTTGATGAATTCAATCGTATTGACATTGAGGTGCTTTCAGTCATTGCTCAACAGTTAATTACCATACGGAATGCCAAAGCGGGCAAGGTGAGTGTCAGTGTATATTTATTCCTCACCTACGATTTCCAAAATATGCGTGTGAAGCAACACGCTATAGATATATTAACTTTATACCTTATTTGGTGTTCCAAATTTGCCTTTTGAAAATTTAACTAAAGTTTGTCATAGTACTTAGGCAAGAACGGAAACTATCGTAAAGTAGTTTTGCCAAAATTGTATTAAAATGTATTTCATTGGCTCAAAATATTAAATAAAATATAAATACTCTGGGTTTTGACTTGAAAACTGGTTAAAATATATATAATTCTTAACTCTACATATGCGCTGTTGATCATAAAATTACAAAAATTAAATAAAATGTTAGCTGATTACCGCCTAAAAACTAAGTAAAAATGTGCCGCATCTCATAAGAGGAACGGCTTTTACATCATTGGTAACGAAAAGAAGCTTATTTTCACGTTAAACGTAAGGAAAGCGTTATCCACATCTACGGATAAGTTTAGTTTGAGGCTCAAACAGGTAATTGATTAACAAAACCGTATTGATTAGCATTTTCTCGGCCAGTAGTAAAACCTCAAAATTATTTTTGGATCTCTGAAATACCTGAGTCGAAAAGGAATAATAAAATAAGAATATTAGGACCAAAATATAACATTAGGACATTATTTAAACAATAACTAATCAAAATTAAATTGTGGAAATGACCATTTGAACGCACCAGGAGTATATGAAATATCTGGCAAACATTGTAATCTGTCGTATGTATAAGAATCGATTAACCCAATAAAGGTTAGAATGGGAGAACGTAAAACAGGCTGTAACTATTTTCAAACCCAGAAATCTGACCTAGTTATGCAGTCAGAGGAAACAGGCCACAAGATAGATTGGGAAGGTTGTAAATCTATCTACATATGTAACTGCAATGGATTGACCAGGTTAGAAAGAGAGATGAATGTAATAAAATCAAGAAGTAACACGTGTTACCACGCAGAATATTAACGTAAACAACCTGAACTATCTAGTTTGACGGAATTAATTTTTATATCGTATTCCATGGTTGTAAGTTGATATGAATCTAGATATGCAATAAAATACGTTCACTGTCCAGAGAAAGGAATTTAATAATTTAGTAAAATTTCGGAAGCTTACATATGATCTGTTATTTTTTTTAGCATGTTTGAACTTGCGAACTTTGAGTGGTTATAGATACATGGACACATGTGAGTGTAATACATTATATTATTATATATTCAAACGAGTATGCACGAAACGAATGTGCACATGATATTATACTTCCCGTTTATGCTGACATTGGTTTACCCTCTAGGCTTATTTTAACTAATATTTTACTAGGTGCGCGAAACCTAATAAATAATAACCAATGATATGTTGGATAATTGAGTTGTGATATTTTCCCTCATTACTTCGCCACTTATTTACTCAATTCAAAATACCGTGATTTTTGTACCAGTTCCGCCTAGTACTCACTTTATTTGCGATACACTTAAAAACTATGTTAGATCTGCATGGCAAATTTATCATTTGATAAAAAATATATGTATACATAATATAATGTGATATTGCAGTTAATCGCAATTCTGCCAATGAGGTGATTTTTTCAGCTTCTAGTAAAAATCATTGATTCATAATCAGCATTTTAAATCTAGAGCCGAATTATAAATAACTGGCCAAGTAATCTGTGCTGGAATGAGCATAAATGGAATAATAAATTTTGGTCATTTATATAAAATGCACGGAAGAAAATTAATTAAAACCTAGGAATAATATAAAAATCAAAGTTTGTAATTTCTTATCAATGGTATGTTTCAAATAATATATTGAATATAAGTGGTTCGAAATAATGAGACCCAAATTTTAGCGATGACATTTTAAATTTGTTTAAAATGTTAGGAATAACGGGCTGCAACTCTGAAATTTATTACTGTACTAACATTTTTGCTTTTATTGAGTAATTCAATGCAAAAATATTTTCGTCTTGCTCACTATACCAAAATTTCTACATAAAGTTTGATGCCTAAATTTTTGCATATTTATCGAGAAAAGCTAGAATTATCTCAATCAAGTTTGCGAGCTTTAAATAATCACTAGTCCCATGGTAGTTAACTAAAATCAGAGCAAAACCTCTTTCGGTCACACGTACTGACAGTTTCGACGTTCCATGATCATCCGAGTACGTCGTAAAACTAACTACGTATACATGAAAAGAAAAAAGACATATGCGGCTCTCACGTTTAGTAATCTCGCATACGTTGTGCGACTGACTAATATATTGGGATCGGTGATTATTTTAAGCACGGAAACTTGATTTGAAGAATCGTTATCACCACTCGCGCAATGATTAATTAGGTAAGTGTAGAGATAATTATTAAGTAAAAAAATATTTTGAGTACATTTATGCCTAATATAAATTTTTCTCTAAAATGATCTACAGATTGTTCTATTTGTATATATATATATATATATATATATATATATATATATCGAATAAATTATTTTTAAATTTGATCAGCAGCATTAGTGTTAAACAGAGCGCAGGTTTCTCGGTGTTATTAACTAGTTTAATAAACTAAATTATATTTCCCCATAGCCTGATAGGGAAAAATGTATTTATTTCTGTCTCAAATTGAACTGATAGTCCAGTTGCCTACATTTTAAATTTTAGAAATAGTTACTGAAAGATAATGTGTAATTAAATGAGGATTTTGTACTATGCGATGTGTCATTTTCGGTAAGATATACAGTTGAGAAGTAGTCTTGATTAGGATAGAGCAAATTGTTCATTTAACAGGTGTAACACAATTACACTTTTTAATCCTGAAGGATTTCGTATGGATTAAATGCATTTCGTCCATGTAACTGCTAATTTCATTAGCCTTTATAGCGTAGAAAATTGAAATTAAATACAACTTATTCTTTTAATTACTTTTATTTATATTATTTATGTTGTATATGTTAGTTCTAAATAAATATGTTCATCATTTTTATTATTATTCTTATCATTACTATTTTTATAATAATAATTATAATAATAATAATAATAATAATAATAATAATAATAATAATTATTATTATTATTATTATTATTATTATTATTATTATTATTATTACTATTACTATTACTATTACTATTATTATTATTATCATTATTATTATTATTTTTATTATTATTATTATTACTATTACTATTATTATTACTATTACAATTACTTTTATTATTATTCATATCATTATTACTATTACTTATTACTATTACTAATAATATTCTTATTATTATTGTTATTATTATTATTAATATTATTATCATTATCACTGTTATTATTATTATTATTATTATTAATATTATGTTTATTATTATTATTATTATTATTATTATTATTATTATTATTATTACATTAAAGTTGACCAGATTTATGTTCGAAGGAAGAGAAATAAAGTTAGTTCCTTCGTGTGCGGCGTTCATCACCATGAATCCAGGATATGCCGGACGCACGGAGCTGCCAGACAATTTGAAGGCACTCTTCCGACCAATTGCCATGATGGTACCTGAGTATCGTAAGCCCAATTTCATACTAAAACCATAGATTTTTTGCACAAATTTACAAACTCTATAACTTATAATTCCTATTGAATTATTTGAATATTATATGCACTATTAGAACACAATTAAACGAAATACACGGATATTCTTATTTGTAACGTAGCAGAATTTGACTATATTTACGTTGTCATTAAGAATTAAGCATTGCATATGGTAGAATATGTAATTTGTCAATTACACCAGTTTCGTCCTTTATGGGAAACTGATAAATTACCCGCCAGAGTTCCGCGGAGGTTTGATGGAATATGGGACGTCTCCTTTAGAATCGCGCATTTCCTTCACAGTGCTGCCTGAGATTCGCATTGACTGCAATTTTCATTTTTAAATCAAGTTACGCATTTTGGAGCGTCTTTCCTGCAGGTGGTTTCCATTTGCTCACAATGTGACCTAAATGTCCAACCGGCCACATATTATTTTAACAATTTTTCGATTAGGGAAACCTTTCTTTTAAGTTAAATGCATTTGCTACTTTATTCCACGTTTAGTTGTTACTGACAACATATCTCCAGATAGCATGTTTGTTTACGTATACGCATAAATGTCACTTTTGCACAGTACAAAACTTTGTATGTTCGTAAAGAAAATCCAACTTTTGGTTGATCATAGATCCGTCTTTATTGAGCAATAGTACTAAATAGCTCCAGGAATAGACGAAGCTGCGACCACTTGATTTAGAATCATATATCCAACAAGCAACATCACGATTTCACGCATTTTACACAATTCTTAAATTTTGAAAAATATTTTCGGCTTTATTTAACGTTATGCAATCAACACTTAGAGTCACTTAGCACAAATATTGAAACAGCTTTCCGTGTTCTGACAATATGATTTACTTGACACGAAAGTGTCAGTTAGTTTTATTTCATATGGGCTTTGGGTAATAATTTTATTATATAAGTTGCCCGAATGGATCTACTTTATGCAGCATTTATGATTTAGAAGCGTTATAAATGTAATCAAATCAGCTAAAATTCATTAAAACAATATAGAATCTCCCTAAGACACTTATCCTCCGTTTATTATTATTGTCTTACATGACCTTCGTATTCAGAATTTCTCTGACAAGTGCACTGAAGAAGCCAGAGCTAGTTAAATAAAATTAGAATAAAATCTAGTTTTAGTAATACCTACGGCTTGGCACACATTTAATTAGTGCCCTTCGTTGGCTTTCTGGTTGACCTTCTTGTGACAACAATGTAGGTTCAGATGAGACAATCTCTTGGAAGGTATTCACTATCCCTCCAAAAATGTGTAACCTGGTATTCGGACGGGAGTCTTTTGTCATATAGGCATAATAAACCATCTAAAAAAGGCTTCAATAAAGCTTAACATCACTTTGAAAACACGCATAGCTAGGTATGCCCATATTATTTAAACCAATTTCACATTTCACGTTGATGCTTCCATGAAAGTTATTCTTCAAATGTACGAAACATTTACTTAATTTTTATTTTTTAACGAACGTTTAAAAGTTTGCAGTAGCGATTCTGCTCATCTTAACAACTGATGTACTGGAGAAATGGAACACAAATTTATTTGGTTCAAATAGAAACAGTCTGCCTATAAAAGAACACAAGTATATAAGTCAAACATATCGAAAAAAGAAGAAACGTAGACAATACGAACAACTTGTTTTTGTTTGCACAGCTCTGAACAAAGTTAATCTTTTGTAAGAGCATTCAAATAGGGAAGCATACTTACATGCCTGGCGTTAATTAATATAGAAAAGCGATTTGTTGGCGTGTCGGAATTTCCACAAAACAAAACATGTTTACTTAGTCGTGCGTGCATTAACAATTTTATTGTCCACAGGTATAATTCCACTTACAGAAGACGTTCGATGCAGAATGCAGTGGAATTTTGTTTTTCAAACTAGGCAGAGAATGTTGTGTTGCAAAACATCGTGGGCTACTCAGATAACTCATTGAATTTTGTCTCAGGCTCTTTTACAATTAATATTTGAGCTGCTTCTTCATGAATGCAAAACAATTTTTTATGATTGCGAGCCTCACAACTTAACGATACAGGTTTCTTCACAGAAAAATTAATAATCATATCGGATCAAACTTTTTGTTATGAAGTAAATGATTCAGCCATACAATGTTTGCTTGGCTGGTTTCAAGAACCAAGCGTTTATAAATTTTCCATTTTTTAATGTAAATCTAAATTTGTCAACTTTTCGCAAAAGAACGCGGGAAATGTAGATATTTGCACTTGCTTTTCATCAACACCTGCTCATGGAAATGGAATAAATTCTTAGTTAAAATATATTGTAATAGGAAATTATCTATTTGTTCGCCAGACATTTTTCGACTCATTCGAATTTTGTGTGTAATTCTATACTCATTACAGTTAGCCAAAAAATTTTGGCGATAATTAGAAACCGAAAGATATTAAAAAGGCCGCCGTTAATATTTGTATTTTTGATAAGAAACCGCCGTATATTGACTTTGAGAACAAAACTGAAAACTCATTGATGCGCATAAAAGTGGATAACCTGCCGCTTTATCGTTTACATATCTAGACAACATCCACCTCCAAACATCGTGCGTTTAGTGTGAAAGATAAGATTCAACTACAATCTGCATCAAACGCAATCTATAGGTGGAATTGTGTCTGTGATTAATCATATGCATGCATTTGTGGTAGAAGATTGAATTTACACTTGTCAGAGCAGATACATACCTGATTGTCTATGATTAAGATTGGTGTTGAAAGTAAGTCTACAACTAAGCTTATTACGTTGTGTAAAATTTGTGACATGCAAACAAATTGCTCTACAATATGAATATAAGGCTAGGTGTGTTGGTATTACTTCCAGTTTGGAAGCGATTTTAATAAGTCGAAGCTGTCCTTAACTATGCAAACAAAATCAATTTTTTGGTAAACTGTGACTTTCCAAGCCCTAGGACTAACTGTGCTTAGTTGCTCTTCTTCTGCTCTGAACATTTTGGACCGATATACATTTGTGTGTAATTTATTTGTGAGCTATTTTTCGATTTATACCACATTTGTTTGTATTGTATTTCTGAGGTAAATCGATGAATGGAATGGGGCGAAAACAATACTGTAAAAATATTAAAGTGTTTCTTAAAATTCATATCACGGAATGTTATCTGTGTAATTAAAGAATATTTTTTTTCTTTAAAAAAAGCTAATCACTTTTTATGCTGAATATTTAATGTGTCTAAATATTAATTACTACACTCTGCACGTTGTTTAGATGGCAATTAATGCAATGAGACATTTATTTCTATTAATAAACCAGGACTTATCGCAGAGGTGATCCTCTATGCTGAGGGTTTCGAATCATCAAAGACTTTGGCGCAAAAAATGACACAAATGTACAAGTTATGCAGCGAGCAACTTTCACAACAAGACCACTATGATTTCGGTATGCGAGCTGTAAAATCTGTGCTAGTTATGGCTGGTTCGTTGAAACGTGAAAACCTCGACAAACCGGAAGATGTAGTTCTCATCCGAGCGCTTCGGGATAGCAATCTGCCGAAGTTCTTAAAGCAAGATGCTATTCTATTTAAGGTAACTATTGAAAAGAAAGTCATATTGCTTAATTGTCAATTTAATTCCTTCTGATCATATAATTTAGTAATCTTTTAACGTTTAATGAAATATTGCTTAAAATGCATGTTAATATTGTTTAAATAATAAATCGTGATAAAATTAAACAATCAATGCTTGCTCGGGTGGTGGTAATAGAATATAAATCAAGTTTGTGAGCTTGAAGTAATAAAAAAAGAAAAAACCATTTTCCACGGCACGCAGTTTAAAGTGCTGACTAGGAGATAAAAATCTAACACATTTTATTTTTTAACTGTAGTCCAAGCTAAGTAAAATATATATAAGACTACAATATGTGAAAGCTGCATATTTTATCTTCGATATTAATGTTTTGTGCTTCAATGACGATTGTAGAAGGTTGAAACAAATCACATTTTTACTAAAATAGTGATAGATACATGGTTGCGAAGAAATTCAAAATATGTATCTTTGTATATGATATGCAGTGCTTGGTATAATTTTAGTCCAAATAGGACAATAATGATGCCAGAAAATCTGCGTGAAAAATCGGTTTAACCTTCTGTAAAGGTACACCTCGTGCTTATAAGCAATTAATCAGTAGGAACATGTACTCTAAATCTACCACAGGCATAAATACAATAAATAGGACAGCTGAGCTGTGAAATCTTGTATACGTATTTGTATAAAAATGCAAGAGAAGCGACTTAATATGAAATATTCAGAAATATAATTTTAAAGCCAACTTACTTAATATATCAAGTACAAAATTTAAGAATAAAAAACCATCGGAACAGTTGTTAGACCTTCAAAAATATATAAGCAGGTCTTCATTGATATTAGACGTGACAATAATTATATCACACATTGAAATATATATCACAGTATATTTTTAGACAAAAACAAATTGAATAGTGGAAAATAAGTTTAAAATAGTTAAATGACCGTCTAGTTATGGAATACTTAAAAACACAAATAACAATCTTTCAGTTATAGTTTTATTTTGTTTTCAGTTGATTATTTGATAGAGACCCACTTTAATTTTCTGCATTTCTTGTGTTTATTTTCAATAGTCATACGTTTATTTCTAGTTAATAACGGTCTTGCTTGAGTGTGCATTTTTTGTGTGTCTTTGCGATTATAGGAGTTATATATATATATATATATATATGTGTATATATATATATATATATATATATATATATATATATATATATAAGAAATAAGTCATATTTGTAATGTAGTTATTATTTTATCGATGTTCTTAGTTTTAATCAGGTTTCACTTTGTTGGCTATTGCGTATAAGAACGATTATTTCGAATATATTGAATGTAGAATGCTGTGTTATTGGTTCATTCCGTTGTGCAATTTCGGGCGTTATTAATGATGATAATTTGCAGATATTTTTACTTCACCCCGTAGCCAAAATGTTTGAATGATTGCCAAATGTGGTCCAATGGATTGTCCAACTTGCCCGGATGCTATAATATTGTTGTTTAAATGTGTATTTATCATTGAGGACCTAGTTCAAATTGGACCAGAAAGTTACTCCAAATTCAGAATGAACGAAAGATTTCTTCTCAGGTACACATGCGTTTTATGCTTAATGTATCAGTACGAGCCGGTATTGTGCCCTATACCCTTCAAATATTTTTGAAGAGATGTGGACGGACGGACACAAAAATTTTCCACATATTATGACCAAAAACTTTGTTGGTATAAGAATTCTACTGATGGGTCGCGAGTAAGCACTAAGCGCATGTTTACTTGAGATTATAACTTTCATTCATTCTGATTTTGTATATCCTTCTGGTCCAATTTAAACTAATTTATTGCTAAGTAAGCATTCCCTATTCCACACTTGCATATATTATTTTCTCCGAAACAAAATATATATAAATATTTTTGTTTTTTAGTGTGATTTGTTGCTTGTCATCACATGGTAACGTTTGAAGAATATTTTCATTTTTAGAGTTTGCGCTGGTTTTTTCATATAATGTGTTGCATATATGCAAAAACATCCTTCCGACTTTGATTAGTGTAGAATTGCCAAATTAGTTAAATTGTCTAGCCTCGATTCCAGTATATGCTTATAAAGGCATGTTTTTTATGACTGCTCTAGATCACTTTAAATCATTTTATGCGATAAATTTTCGCACATACTATTGAAGCAGTCGCCACTCTTATTATACCGATGAATATGCGCCACCTATGAGTTTTGACACATTGTATATGCATAGTGATTTGGCTCTCGTTATAGGTTTTTCCATCAGGATTTTTAAATAATCATTAATTTACGGTTATATGCTTTTTTTAATCTATAATGAGTTTTATGTTTATTTTTAAAGAAATATTTAAAATCGAAAAAAATAGTTCATCAAATAATTGCGATACTTCTTTAGGATCGTATTCATAATCACTTTAAAATTTTAATTCTTGAGGCTTTATATAACTTATATCCTACTTAATTGTAAATTAACATTAATCGTCCTATTTCTAAACGTTTTTTGGATTAAATTTCTATGCTAAACCAATTGTAGATCCTCATTTACTTACTTGTTTTTGATATCTTTCTTTTGTATATTTTACATAGGCCATACTCCAAGATCTTTTTCCTGGAGTTGTACTGCCAGAACACGATTACGGCAGATTCAAGGCAGAAATTGAGGCCGCTACAAGGGATTCAGGTCTTCAGGTAGTCGAAACTCAAACGGCTAAAGTGATACAATTTTGGGAGACTCTCTTAGTTCGACACGGCGTCATGTTAGTTGGACCAACAGGTGGCGGAAAGACCACAATTTACCAGACATTAGCCTCAGTTTTGAAAAATCTACACGCTGCTGGGCTCTCAGAAGAACAACCTGAATACCAGCCCGTCAAAATGTACATTATGAATCCGAAAGCAATTACAATGGGAGAACTGTACGGCGAAGTCAACAAACTGACAATGGAGTGGCATGACGGACTTATGGCCTACGTTGTACGACAAACATGTATTGATACCACAAGCAATCACCAATGGGTAATTTGTGACGGTCCTGTTGATGCGTTATGGATAGAAAATATGAATACTGTACTGGATGACAACAAAATGTTGTGTTTGGCAAATTCTGAGCGCATTAAACTGACACCATATGTTCACATGCTATTTGAAGTACAAGATCTCGCGGTAGCCTCACCAGCCACAGTTTCAAGATGTGGTATGGTGTTTGTTGACCCAGCGGACTTGGGTTGGATGCCCTATGTTAAGGTATATCGCTTTGTATTACACTTTTTACACTTTTCTGATATAAGCATAATAAATTTTTGCATGCACACAGCAGTGAGTGCATGCAGTATGTAAGTAGGCCATTAGAATTTGATCTGAAACTGAATCTGAAAGTTCCTGTAACTAGAAATTTAAAGTATTTAACTTTCCACCCCAATAGGCATGCTTGCGAGACAATTATACTTATTTTCCGTAAAGAAACGAATAATCTTGGACAGTTATAACACGGAGTGTATGGATTTACTGGAGTAACAGGTGTTCAGAAATAGTTGTAATTCTCAATGTCGGTGAACTATAGAATACATTGATATCCATCGTGTGGGTACTATGTACCGACTCCGCATCCATAGTGTTACTACCATGTAACTTTTCGGTACTATGATGTTGGTATCGGTTACTGACACAATAGCCATAGTGTTAATATCATTTACAGACTCGTATATATATTATATAGTGTGAGTTAGCGTTGAAGTCGCATTGTCGAGACTTTATATGACATTAGCTTCACTACTGCAGGTTTACACATTCGTCTAGGAGAATGTACCGTCCTATTATCCCTCATTCCTCACCCAAATATGTAATGGTTAAAGGGCATAATACCGGCTCCTACTGATGAGTCGCGAATAAGCAGGAAACGAATGGATGTGAGATCATACTTACCGTTCATGCTGTCTTTGGTTTATACTTCTGGTCACAACTAAACTAATTTGTTACTAGGTTCTATCATAACTCACACAATTTCTACTACAACTACTACTAATTCTACTACTACTTCAACTAATACTACTATTACCTGCTACTACTACTAATATTACTACTAGTACTACTACTACTACTACTACTAATACTAATAATAATAATAATAATAATAATAATAATAATAATAATAATTATTATTATTATTATTATTATTATTATTATAGTTCTACAACTACTAAAACTATTACTATTACTAATGCTACTACAAGTACTATTACAAATACTGATAATACTATTGCTACTACTTTTACTACTACATCTTATTCTACTGCTTATACTACTACTACTTCTACTACTACTTCTAATACCACTACTACTACTACTAGTAATACTATTACTACTATATATATATATATATATATATATATATATATATATATATATATATATATAATATTGCTAATGATGAAAATAATCTTAATAATAATAATAATTTTAAAATAATAATAAAAAAGTTAATAATATAAATTATAATATATTACATAAATAGTTATAATATTATATTATTATTAGTCCTACTAATTACCAAATAATAATAATAATCATGCTAAATTATTTCAATATTAATAAGAATAATATTATTTTAACAATTATTAATATTTTTATAGTATTAATATTAATGACTGTATTTATATATATATATATACATATATATATATATATATATCTATATTGTCATCACCAATAACTTTAATTAGTTTTCAGATTTACTTGAATAATTTATTAACATTTGGTAAAAATTTATGAAGCCATCCTAGCTTTTGTTTGTCGTATGCCTAGTAATTTGCTTCCCCGTACCACTAAATGAATCAAATTATGCTTAACTGAGAGATATCTTGAAATTTCTTTGTTTGAGCTAATCCATCTAGTTTTCCATGATATTTTGCTGTTCAGCAACTTTCCGGTAGTTATCAGAACTTTTTGCTCGAATTTATAGTACATCAAGTAAGTTATAATTACTTCACTCCAAAATTGTTTCACATTTGTTCCATCCTCATTTACTGATAACTAACTACACAGAGAGGACGAAATCACGCTCTACAAGATTCAATTAATTAAAAAAGTAAAAACGTATTAAACATATTCATAACAAATGAAGTCAATTTTCGTTCAATTATCTTGACAAATCAAATACAAGCTTTATCAAATACGGACGGTGTGTATAAACTCTCGCCGAATGTAATATTATTTACCTATTCTGCATAAAAGACAATAAAATTTATTTAATTGAGTCCCAAATGGAAAGCGATTGGTGAAAACTGTCTGCTGGAGGAATTACGTTTGCTACTTATTCAATATTTATTGTATACTGAAAAAAATTATATAATGAATATTTACGGTATTCTTGCCAGTTTAGTTAAATTCATTATCTTTTACAAAGGAGACATGATGCCTGTAATATAATGGCTGATCAAGGTCTGTCAGCTGGAAATTCTGGAAGAGTGCGAATCCAAATGGGCTCCACCTAAAAGATGGTGTGACTGCAAACTATAAGTTGTTACACAATTGAATGTTGTATAAATTGCGTAGTTTTTGTTGCGCAAATAAATACGAAACCGCTATACTTGACGGTTTACATTTGATGTTTATTCAATTATTTTTTATACTAAGAATATTATTTGTATATATATATATATAATATTTTTAAATGGTGAATTTACTTCCTACCGCGGAATATATATATATATATATATATATATATATATATATATATATATATATATTTATATATACGTTCACGATTAACATCATTTATTACATTTTGGTCATCAACGTGTCTTCCAATTAAACATTTAATATTAATGAATTATTAATTACAGTGAACTAGCATACATGCAATTAAGTATTTGGAGCTACTTATCTTGTAACAAATAATATCAAATAGGACTAGAAATTCAGCATGGACAAACGGTACTACCTCATATAACCATGTGTTTCGTGCTTTCCGATGATTAGTCCGTACGCACCAATCTCGCTTTATATTTCTCCAACAAATGTTTGAACATATTTTTCTAAGTAGGCACTACCTAATGCATTATTGCACATATCTTAGTGCTCTGAAATAAAAATATATATGAATATTATTCATCGCATTTTTTCATGTTATTATTTCCATAAAAGTTTAAAATCTAATGCCGATTGAGGACAATGGACAACAGTTTATTGACATTGGAAGTTTTCGTAATGGTTGATATTTTCAGGTGCTAAAAATTTTCGTCTACTTTCAAAAGCATAGTATTGATATTCTTTGAAGACTTGGTATATAATATGTATAATGAGTTGGCTTTGAAGTTACGTTTTCGAAGACTTTATCTGATGTAAGCTCTACTTCTGCTGATTTATTAATTCGTATAGGAGATTGTACCACCAAATTACCCCACACTACTCATTCACGTATACAGTGGATATAGGGCGTAATACCGGCTCCTACGGATGAGTCGCCAGTAACCACGAAACGAATCTGACCATGAGATTGGACCTTCAGGTCATGTTGCTTTTTATTTGTTCTTGTTGTCATATTTGGATTAATAAGTATCTAACTACGCAACACTTAATACAAAATTGAATATATAACGTTGTTCACTCAATCTTCTTCAAACTCTATATTATGCATTTGCATCTAATGCAGACATGGATCAAGGAGCTGCCAGAAAAAGTGAAGCCAGATGTTCGACAATACCTTATGAATATGTTTGAAACATACGTGGACGAGATGCTCCAATTCATTATGAAAAAATGTTCTGCAGTCATACCACAAGTAAGTTGCTATGTCAATGAATTTTCTCAATGTGCGTGAGTTACTTGTAAGGCTCCTTTATTTGATTCGCTTCAATAAGCTAGTTTACTAGAGTTAACTGTTAAGGTAATGCCTCGCATTTCTTAAAAAGAGTTTGTGAAAAGTAATTTAACTCTGGTGGTGAATATTTTGATACTTCCGTGATCTAGAGTTTAAACATCTACATATGGAAGAGGTATATACCAAAGACTTTTTCACCTCATTGTTTCCAAATATCAATAGGTCCCTAGTTGTGCAAAATAAATCTCTACCACGGTATATATTTCATTATTTAAAAATCCCCAATTATGATTTCTCTGTTAGTTGTTCAAATTCTTCCGGGGAAAATTTATACACATATGGGTTAAATTATTTAAATTTAAATTATTTAACTGAAACATACGGTTAAATTGTTTCTGGAGGTATTTGGTGGCATTTGTCTGCAGAATATCATCAAAAAATTTTTATAATATCGTAAATATAGTGAAGAATGTGAAAATTTATTAAAACCATGCCGAAATTACAATACAATATCACCATATGAGAAAATTAACATTCAGGTAGAAATGTGCAATTATTATAATGATAGAAAGTATTAACGATTTAATGGCTTTGTGGTATCTGGACGAGTTAAGAAGCGGTTCCATGTTAATGTAAGACTGGCTAGTGGCTAAGGCTTCTAATGAATAGCTCTTAACATGGATGAAATCATAACCTGGTAGATAGATTGCCGTGAAAGCTGCAATATTTTAAATTATAAGCATTAGGAATAAAGGTCTTGGAAGTTTATCCACATTGGTGAATTCATTCTCGGTTGCACAAAATTATTAAAATATGCCATACGAAAATATATTTTGCAAAAAAATCAATGGTCTCGATTATATTTATATATATATATATATATATATATATATATATATATATATATATATATATGTTTAGCTAAAAAACATTTCATGGATTAAGAAATGCAGTTCATCTTATATGCCGGTTTTATTAGTTTTCGGCACTCCATGTAATTGCCAGAATCTTCGCAGCCAAGTTTCAAACCCGTAAACGCTTGGTTCAGAATCATCCCGCTAAAATACCCTGATGCGCATTAGTGTGTTTATACCTCACTTGCTTCTAAATAAACGTTTGTTGATTACAACACTGAATTCCAAAATAAGAAAAATTCATTTGAAAATATTGCTTAAAAAATAAAATTTAATTTTGCACACCAATACTTGAGATTTATCATAAGAATGAAGTATAAACAAACAAATAGACCGAAAGAAAAAGAAAAGATCAAGAATTTAGTAGGATAAAGTAGCATGAGTGAAAAAGAATTAATACAAAATCTGTCACAAATTCATTCCGATTTTTATCGTTATAATTCTTTAAAGAGTTTTTCAACCCATCTTACCATTCAACAGTCATTTCATTTTCAAATCAGTTTAAGTTCGAACTTTTTAAAAACTATATATAGCTTTTTGTGAATGTTTTACGCTGTAGAGGTGTGGTAAAAGATTTTATTCCTGTCTGACAATAGTTGATATTAAATTATTTTTCCTCGCTTGATTTATGCTAAATTATTTGGATCTTAACATAGTTTTGCTATTGCTAACATAATTTAGCTTGATAACTTACACAATTAAAAAATAATTGAATGCGCGGGTGGTGTTAACAATTCTTTAAATCAAGTTTGCGAGCTTGAAGTAAACACCAAATCCCATTGAATTTAACCAGTCGTCGCAAAACATAGCAAAACTAGCGTCAGCCGCAACGCACTGACGCGTTTCGACCTTCCATGATCATTATTAGTTAAATACAATGGGATTGGTGTTTACTTTTAGCTTAATAATTTCGTTAGTTATTTAACTGACTAAGATCTATTCTTCGAAACATATAAAAGGCTATTCTTTAAATCAAGTTTGCGTGCTTGAAGTAAACACCAATCCCATTGTATTTAACCAGTCATCGAACAACATAACAAAACTACCGCCAGCTGCAACGCACTAACAACATAACAAAACTACCGCCAGCTGTTATGTTGTTCGATGACTGGTTAAATACAATGGGATTGGTGTTTACTTCAAGCACGCAAACTTGATTTAAAGAATTGTTACCACCACCCGCGCAATCAATTATTGTTTAAATATAAAAGGCTACTCCAAGTTGTTGGCGGTATTTTTCTGCTTATCGTTTAGGCCATTTTGGCATGTTAAGGCATAAAAGAATAACGTTTAAATTGTATAAATTATGTTGTTTGTTTTTGATTTTTAATGATAAATATTGACCGAACTCAAAATAGTTTTTATTTGCTACGTATTTATTCTTACTTACTCCCATAGTGTACATACATACTGTGTAAATAAAGGTTGTAAGATTCATATAAACACCAATGGCATTTTATGTGCACTCGGTAGTATAAACTAAGCATTCTCTAAGGTAGCAGAGGAAGTTCAACCAGTAGACCAGTTTCATCCTTATTGGGAACTCCTTAATTACTTTCCAGAATTTTGCTGCAAACAGAGCTCGAATAATGATACATTTGCTTTGAAATCTGTCTCTATCCAACGCGCCACTCTGCCTCAAATTACACTCAATTTTCATCTATAAACTTTCATTCAGATATAACCTATGTTGCATCTCCTTAACCCGAAATTTCGAATTAGCCACCTCCAATCAATCATTTTATGATCGATACCACGCTGCCTGAGGCAATGTTGACCAAAAACACAAATTATTATATAATTGGATATTGTGTGTAGTGTGCAGCAGGGTAGCGCAGTAGAAAGAGTCACAGATTTAAAAGCAAATGTACACCTGTTCTAATCTCACCCATGGCCAAATTCTGGACAGTACTTGAAGAGTTTGTGAATGGTTTGTGAAAATATTCCGCCTATGACTATTACCTTGTTATCTGTTCGTAAGTAGCACTGATTGTTTTGATATCTTGATTTAATATTTTTCCACCAAAGTTATCTTTTCTTATTAAAAATGTTTTATTGCTCAGTTTTGGCTACTTTAACATAACGGGTTTATAATTCAGCAAAGGTTTTCTTGTGAGTAAAATTTAATTCTACAGGAAGTTTAGTTATACAGTTTGAGGTCTTTAATGCTAGCAAATGAATCCTAATTGAATAACGTTTTCTGCTAATTTATTGGTTATAGTTGAATCATTTATTGTTTTACGCTCCGGAAGCATATACGCAGCGTGTAGTTTTGTCTTGTTAATTTTCGGAATACAGCCAATGTGAACAGAACTCATGCAAATGAGAGTTCGAAAAAAATCCGTCCACAATTTAGGATTTTATCCTTAATACAATTCATCTTCAATGGAGTTGATGGCTGCCGTTTAATCATTTTGTCCAGCATCAGTATGAATATCGTTGATTTGATTACTAAATTATCTGACGTCCAATGTGTTGGAGGCCATATACATTAACTTTAAATATATGTCAATGTACCGAAAATTTTCGATTGAAAAGGAGAATCGGGGACAATCCGGTGTTAGTCAAAACATGGATAAAGGCCATTTAAACATATTTTAAAAATTATGCATAATAGCTATACGTCCTAAGAAATATTACTCCAGCAAATGGTGCGTATGGATTGATAATCTTTAATATTTACCAAAATGAACTACTGATTATCAGGTCATTAATATGACTAAACAAAATATGTTCCGAAGCATGTTTGGAGGCATGAACTATATGCGTTCTAAGCATATTCCACTGAATTAATCAATCCGTTCATTACATAAAATATGTTTGATATTTTGCAAAGCAACCATCCATTTTGAATTTTGTACAATTAAGTGCGTTGCCTCAACACAAGAAAATGGACGTCTGTGCCGAAATTTTGGAAGGTAAAATTCAAGATTGCATCTATATAAATAAGAATAAATATTTAGAAAAACAGGGGTTTTTGCAATTCCAGAGAAATCCGTGTGCCGCAATAGCATGGAAATAAATATTTTCATGATAAACTGGAAAGATCTATTGCTGCTTAGCAACAATCTCATCAAAATAAACCTAACTCTTTGTAAGACATCTTTAAATTTCACTCTTTAGACAATAATTGATTGCGAGGGTGGTGGTAGCAAATCTTTAAATCAAGTTTGCAAGCTTGAAGTAAACACCAATCCCATTGTATTTAACCATTCGTCGAAAAACATTAAAAAAACTACCACCAGCCGCAATGCACTGACACGTTTCCATCTTCCATGATCATCAACAGAGTACGACGTACAATGTATGCAAGATTACTAGAGGTGAGAGCCGCATATCTAATTTCTTTTTCCATATATATATGCAATGCGGTTTGATCCTCGCTAGTCAGTTTGCCGTCGTACTCTGATGATGATCAAGGAAGGTCGAAACGCGTCAGTGCGTTGCGACCTTCCAGTTATTTTGTTATGTTATTAGACGACTGGTTACATACAATGGGATTGGTGTTTACTTCAAGCTCGCAAACTTGATTTAAAGAATTTCACTGTGTCAGATTTTGCAAGAATTATGTCCATCCAACGATGAGAATCTTCCCCTTTAGCAGACTTCTCATGGTGCATTTTTATTTAACATAAATTTCCCCAAATTACAGTTTATTATGGTGCACTTTCAAATCCATTTTCTATTACCAACCAGCTGCATTTTATTCTACGTAGGGGTTTAAATTTGTAGAACTTGGCCTCAAGCAACGGAAAAAAATTATGCCTTGGAAATAAGAGTTAGGGCGAGATAAGTCAAAGTCCTATAATTATCAATCATTCTACAACCGCAAAATCTCCCAACTGTCATATAATTATAATTTCAACTATAATCATCAGTCAGCAAGCTGCATTTTTCATTACAAATACTGATTATCGATAATTCTGATTTTATGTTTCGTGAGCCAAAACCTGATATTTTAGCCTTGTTCCAAATTAGCTTTCATTGAAATAGAACATCAATATATCAAACATTGTAACAGTTTTTTTAAAAATTATAATAAAGGTTGCTGTCCTGATATAAGCACCGGACCCATTAATTTCTTACATATGTCAGGATAAACTAAGAATTATACAGTGTAGAAAAGGCAATTCATCCAGTGGACCGATTTCGTCCTCAGTGGGATCTCAGCATGTACTGGCCAGAAAATGCCGCGGACAGGGCTCGAACATGGGCATATCTGCTTCGTAACCTAGTGCTCTAACCATTGAGTCACCCAGCCGTACCCTAGACACAATTTTTAGTTATATACTAACTAATATAACTTGGTTAGTTTTTTTCCTTTAGGAAGAGCTCATATGCCATCCATTTAGACCAAAAATTCCAAAAAACCATCTCCAATCTGTCATTACTGGACAGACAGTACACTACATGGGGAAGTGGTATTCAACCCTGTCCGCGGCAAATTCTGGCCAGTACATGATGAGTTCCCAATAAGGATGAATTGCCTTTTCTACACTATACAATTCTTAGTTTATACTGACATATGTAAGTAATTAATGGGTCAGGTGCTTATATCAAAGCCGCAACCTTGATTATAATAATTGTTATCCCCTCCCACGCAAACAATTTTCATTTATCTGTAACAGTTTTTTAGCGTTCCAGAAAAAAACACATCGCACTTAAATTAACAGACACAAAAAATACATATTATTTTGGGTTTGAAAATATATTTTATTTAAGGAAATTTAATTTCTACACTTCGCAATGTAATCGAATATTTTGTAGTTCCATTTGAACACACGAAATATCACTTAGGAGCCAGTTTGTATCCTATCTATTAACAAAACTCAAGTGTTTAATAGCGTAATGAGACATGATTAAATAGAGTTTAATATGGAATCCAAAGAATTTACATTAATATATTTAATTTTTAGATGGGATTTATGAAAATCTGACACGCCTGACTAGATATCATAACTCTCTCTCGCTTGCACTCGTCCCAGACACGTTTAAGTTATTGCGTGACTGAATAATTCACTTGAGTAGGAACAAATAGTTTAGATAAAATTTCTAAATACATATGAAGTTTAAATAAACAGATTTTAACTAAGCATGCATGAATAATGACACTAAAACAGCGCTTAAAACAGTTTTTCTTTCCTTTTCATAAATTCAACTGTCAACAAGTTTACTAAAGTGCCAAGCGTTAAATCACCCTCCGTTAAAATACAAATACTCTTAGTTCTGACAAGCGAGGATGAAACCGCAATGCATGCATCTCTATCAGTCTCGCATACATTGTACTTGACTGAAAATGTCGGCTGCATAATTTATATGCAGTCACGAACATTAAATTTTGCAGCTTTCGCCATATATATATATATATATATATATAGGTAATACAATTAAACAATCATTGATTTCGCGGGTGGTGATGACAATTGTTTAAATCACGTTTGCAAGCCTGAAGTAAACACAATTCCCATTGTTTTTAATCATCCGTCGAGTGTCGAAAGGCGTAAGTACGTGTAACTGACGTTAATTTTGCTACGTTGTTAAACGACTGGTTAAATGCAATGGGATTGTTGCTTACATCAAGCTCACAAATTTGATTTAAAGAGTTATTATCACGACCCGCGCAATCAATGATTTTTTAATCTGAGTTCTGTTTGAAAAGGACCTAATGCACAGTTAAAGTTTTCTCGGCTTAAATTTTTTAATTTATTATTTCCGACGCATTCAATAGCTTACTCCGCGAAGGTGTGATTGAAGTCGAAGTACGCAGTTTAAAGATTCATTCACTACTACGCCTGCAATGTGTCTATGGAATGCAAAAGCAGGTTCAAAAAAAAACAATGGATGCGCTGGTTTGAATAGCATAATTTTTTAATAATAAATGACTTGAGTCCACACTTAATGCATGCATAGTTCCCGGTGCTTTTGAGCTTCAAAGTTGTCTGTAACGTATCAATTTACAAATCAAATTTTTGACACGAATCCAATTACTCTATGTGATGCTCTTTGATTAGTTGCAATAGAAGACTATTTAGAACCCTTTGAAGTTGATGTGTTATAGCCGGCGCCAAAACGTCATAAATTATCTTAAAACCACCCATAGCATTGTGGGTAAAGGTGATTTGAGCAACTGATGAATTATTTCTATCACGATGCCGAGGAAGTATACCTATTAGTTCCACCGATCGTGTGGTGAACAAGTTTGCATAACGTGGCCTACAACTCACGTTCTGCACGTAAGTCAAGCCCACTTTATTTGTGTGTTAACGCCGAAGGTTTTTAAGCACTAATATAAAAAAGTACGGTAGGAAGTTGCCAACTTTACCTGTCACCGGGACGTCTGCAGCACCAAATCCTCTCATACGATGCAGCAAAAACTTTTAGATAAACTTCTCTGCATCTTTGCTAATTAATGGGATTACTTCAAGCTGTCTATTGTGACAGCCGATAAATATCATTCAGTAGCGTAAATAGCAGTCGCCAGATAGGACGATGACGTCAACATTTAAAAAATTAAAACGGCCATTCCGTAACTCAGAATGTCCAAATTTGAAATGCGTATGGCTGAAAATATTGAAAATTTCATTGGAACAACAAGGTTTTACCCAGTCCATCATGCCGCCTTTTTTTGTGCGGGGCAATTGATAGCACTCGAAGGTCGGTAAAATTTCCAGATGCACCAATTATTGGCCTTGATTGATGGGTTCTCGCTTGCCCCTTCATTTTGAAGCCCTTCACCAGGTGCTTGTATGAAAATGATGTTGGAACAAGATTTCCAATTCTTTTTACCAAAATTTCTAACGTCACATTCAGACAAGCAGCTGATGCAGGGCTTCAAACTGAAGGGACAAATGAGAACCCATCAATCAAGGCCAATAATCGGAGCACCTGGAAATGTGAAGGATTCAAGATTTTACCGACCTACGAGTGCTATCAATTGTCCCGCACAAGAAAATTGCGGCATAATGAACTACAAGAAGGACATCACAGAGCAATATAACTTAAAGTTTATGTTTCATTTTACCCAGTCATAGATATCATGAATAAATTTTAGTTCAGCCATCTTCTTGTATGTGCAATTTAATTGAGAAAGAAGTCGTGAATTGAAGTAAATATTTTTACAATGCAACCGCACTGAAAATAGCTACTAAAGTCTATTTCCTTTTACGTCCAAAAATTAACTTGACTGTAATATCTGGTACTTTGTGTAGATTTTTATGACCGACTGATGTTGTTCGACGATAGGTTAAATACAATGGGATTTGTGTTTACTTCAAGCGCGAAAACTAGATTTAAAAACTGTTTACACCAACCGCGCAATCATTGATTGTCCAGCTTGATTAACTTGATGTAGTTATTTGAAACTGAAAAAGGGATTAAGTAAGATTAAATGCATACATTATATAACAGAAAATCAAGAATCGAAAGAAAGGCATGTTGAAGTACTCACAGACGACAAACAATCACATCTTTTTATTTAGCTGATGGTTTAGGATGCTCCATATAACAGCTTCCGCTTTACGTAATTTTTGTAACTTATATGAAATTCTTACAGAGCTTGAGGACAAACTGGTAAATTTTCTGTGCTTGCACGTGTATTTCTCGCTTCTTGCTTGTGCTTGTATAATGTGTGTACTTAATCCAACTTAATTGCCCTTGCTTACCAAAATCAAATATTTAAAGTTCCAGATATTGCAGTCGAGTTGAGATCCGGCGAAAACAAAATGACCTGTATTAATCGTTGTTGCCCATACCTGCTTAGCAATAAATTTAAGCTTCGTCACACAATTTAGTTTTTTAAAATCAAATTTACGAGCTTGAGGTAAACATCAAACCCAATGTATTTAACCAGTTGTCGAACAACATAACAAAACTTCCGCCAGTCGCACAAATTAGTTCTCAATTTTGGTAGTAATTTAATTAATCTAACATTTTAACGTGGATCATAATTAACATTCTTGAGTCATGTATATCATCCAATCCACACCAGGATGAGTCAAGTTGTGTTATCCTTCAAAATCAGGTAGATGACATTTGGGTGAAAGCCATATTTTGACAAATGATTCTCCATCAATTTTATTCGTAATGATTCCCGGAACGCCTAAATATAAAATCATGAATCGATGAAGAAAATTTTTTTCTCCCTGTGTAGAGATCTGTATCAGATTCCTATTTCTTAATTCAAATCCTGCAAAACGCCGCTCGCCACCAAATTCTTGCTCCAATGTGTTACATAATGCCACACCGGAAGAATCTGTTAAAATTATCGGTGGTGTGCCCGATGTAATAGTATATATTCTCGTAATTTAAACATCTGACATATTTAGAATTTAAAATAATCTTATCTGTAGAATATGGATTTAAAAATATGTTGACATTTGATGATGTTAAATTTCGAAGATATATGGAAAGCCTTGCTGTTGTAAACGCCTCAGATTAAAGTAAATGCCGTACGACGTTGTAAACTAGTTTAGTTGCTGTGGGGGCTGAGAATGAGTGTCGTTGGTGGCCCTTATTAGGGCCGGGTTTGCTATCTCCGGCAAATGCCGAGAAAGTTATTTAGTGCAGCAGTGTCTAGAAGTACTCCTAGACACTTGAGACCGACTCTGGATGACTGGCTGGTGTTCCTTGTGTTGTGGCGTTGAAATCAGAGGCAAAAGGCTGTGAGAAGGCTCATAATTGTCTTTTTGAAGATCTGCGACAACACGGTGGTGACTGGAACATGAAGGGTCCAATAAATAGATGTTGCTCCGTCTCACAAGTTGTACAACAACAAGACTGGCGTGACTAGGTGATTCTGCGTGTGAAGCAAGTCCAGAAGTCCGCGTAGGTGAACAGTCAGTATGACAGAAAATAGCACGTACATGTGGTGTGCAGGAAGGATCAAACGTGACTAATAGCGTAAATTAAATTTATATTTTATTTAGGCAATATGTCGGCGTATTGTTCTTTATGTAGGAGGTTTTGTAGCTAATGTAAAAGGTTCTGCGAGCCAGTTGTCTATTTAGTGCGATATTGCCCTCCTTCCTAATATCTGGTAGCTGTAATTACGATCCGCGTTCATGATTAATTCATAGACCTTTTCCGAAGAGTGATGTGAGAAGGCACAAGCACAAAGTCATTGTTATATTAAACAAAATATTGCAAAGCAAAGATAAAAATCGTATAAAAGTAATCACAATAAGCAAAACATATAAATCCAAGTTTTGCGTTGTTACAATAATCCACTGTATGCTAGGTTTTGAGTGTTAAATCACATAAATCCACTGAACTGTAGGGTTTCGGATAAATGATTGAGAAATACATAAAATATAAATGCCTAAAGTCTTAATTGCACTGTTAGTGGTCATGTAGGAAATATTAGTTCACACAAAATATATAAATCCTGGCTTTGAGCGTTAAGTCACATAAATCCGCTGCATGTTACCTACGTATTGCGCGTGGGTGTATATATTTATTAAACAAAACCCTATTAATTACAATAAAAACTTGCAGTTCATGAAATCTCAATTAAAACTGCTTGAAACTAACAGAGATTGTTGCTAAAATCACAGGTATGAGAAACATTGTGTAAAACCAGAATTAGACCAATTGACCTTAAAGAGAGCTATATTTGTCAAAATTGAACTTCGTTGGGTTGTAACGCGAAGCCGCGTGTTACAAAAAATGCATACTAAAATTTTTGTGTATTTTGATTAAAATTTCAATAAAATGTAATCAATTATCTAAGTTGGAAGTGTAAATTTTAGCAAAGCACATAGAATAAAAATCTCACATGGAAACCAAGATTAAGTGAATAATTTGTCAATGAATGAATAACAACGTCACGTCTCACTCGTGTACTATATATATATATATATATATATATATATATATATATATATATATATATATATATATATATATGTATATATATATATATATATATTTATAATGTCCATGCCTTTTAATGTTACACAGTATATTTATAATAAGGAAGAAAGAACACATTAATAAAAAAGTGGATAAAGGCCATTTATTTCGTGAATACTAATCATCTCTTATACAATCATACATATTTATACATTTTGGGTTTTCAATTGATTATGCTAGTGGTAATACATCTGACTCGTTTTTACTTCTGTTTCTTGTTTTGGCTATTTGGTAAATGTGTATGCGTTTGTGTTTGTGTGTATGCGTGTTTGCATTTGAAGGTCATTCTCGCATTATTGTCTTGATGGCTTGCGAATTAACCATTTGTACGCATTGTTCACTGTTAGATGTACGAGTGCTATTTTTCCCAGTGTAGTTGATCGTTTCCACTTGTTGCGCCAATTTATAATTTCCACATGGTAACAGCGCCAGTGTGGATTGCAGTGTTAAACGCTCATATTGAACTATGTATTAAGTGTTGGGAACCTAGTAACAAATTAGTTCAGTTGTGACCAGAAGGATAAACCAAAGGCAGCATGAACGGAAAGTATAATCTCATGCACATTCGTTTCGTGCTTACTGGCGACTCATCAGTAGGAGCCGGTATTACGCCCTTTAACCACTATACATTTGGTCGAAGAATGTGGGATAATAGGACGGTACATTCTCCTAGACGAATGTGTAAACCTGCAATAGTGAAGCTAACATCGTATAGTCTACGACAATGTGACTTCAACGCTAAATCACACTATATTATATATATACCGAGTCTGTAAAGGATACTAACACTATGGTTATTGTGTTAGGAACCGATACAAAAATTATTGTACCGAAAAGTTACTTGGTACTAACACTATAGTTTCAGAGTCGGAACATGGTACCAATATGATTGATATAAATTTATGCTATAGTTCACCGTTATTGAGAATTACAACAATTTCTGAACACCTGTTATTCCAGTAAATCCATACACCCTTGCCTTGATCGATATCAGTTATCACATTTTACGGTAAGCATGACATCATTCAATTCAATATATAACAGTTAAATACTGTTTGTTGCGGAGAACTAATATATATGCAAGTATGTATTAGGTGTTGCGAACCTAGTAACAAATTAGTTCAGTTGTTACCAGAAGGATAAACCAACAGATGGTTCGCAACACCTAATACAAACTTGCATATATATTAGTTCTCCGCAACAAACAGTATTTAACTGTTAAAAACGCTCATATTGTTTTTAAACT
Source organism: Eudiplozoon nipponicum (assembly GCA_029291075.1). Taxonomy (NCBI): domain Eukaryota; kingdom Metazoa; phylum Platyhelminthes; class Monogenea; order Mazocraeidea; family Diplozoidae; genus Eudiplozoon; species Eudiplozoon nipponicum. The sequence continues at coordinate 124,738 of JAQBSW010000248.1, forward strand.
TCTGTCACCGTATGCGCCTCTGTTATTTCCACTTCAGTTTGTTGTCAATTTGATTGTATGTTTGTTGATTCTAGTCGAGGGCAGAATCCAGTAACATTTGCCACAGAAATTGTTTAACAAAGGCTTGTCACCGTCAGGAAAATAAGCTATTTCCGATTATGGCAATGAGGCACCCTGTCAATTCGACCAATTTCACAATTCTACATAAAGAAAAATCAGAAAAATTATTATTTATTTATAAAGCCCTTTATATAAAACAACAAGCACCTGACCTTAATATTCAAAAGTTTCATCAACATGATATTCTAATCGACTGGCCAAGAATAACAAAATTCAACAACAATCTACTAGTATCCAGTCAAGAACAAACAGGCCCTCGACTAGAATCAACAAACATATAATCGGATTGGCAACAAACTGAAGTGGAAATAACAGAGGCGCATACGATGACAGAAGTCTCCAAACAACGTGAGCGTTTAACACTGCAATCCACACTGGCGCTGTTACCATGTGGAATGATAACTTTGCGTAACAAGATGAAACGATCAACTACACTGGGAAAAATAGCACTTGTATATGTAACAGTGAACAATGCGCACAAATGGTTAATTCTCAAGCCATCAAAACAGTAATGAGCAGATCTCAGACATTACTTTGCAATACTGCGAGAATGACCTTCAAATGCAAACACGCATACACACAAACAAAAACGCATACACACTTACCAACTAACCAAAACAAGAAACAGAAGTAAAAACGATTCAGATTTGTTACCACTAGCATAATCAATTGAAATCCCAAAATGTATAAATGTGTATGATTGTATAGCGATGATTAGTATTCACGAAATAAATGGCCTTTATCCACTTTGTTATTAATGTGTTCTTTCTTCCTAATTATATATATATATATTCGTGTAAATATATTTACTAGTTCAAGAATAGTTAATTTAATTAGATATAGTGTAATTGGTTTCGACCAGACGTGATAAGAACAGACGGTCTATTTGAAGTTTATTCTTGATTAAGATAATTCCATTGGATAAGGAACTTATTTTCCGAATATTTTGTTATATAAGTTAAGAAATTCAAATTAGGAAGCAGAAATTATTTTCTCTATTTGTGTATAGGTTTGAAATAGATGTGTTGCTTTTACCGTAGTCCAAATATTTTTGAAGCAAACACCCTAGACGCGTCAAAGTTAGAGCTTGACCGAATAATTAAGTTGAAGAACAATTATTTAAGTTATGCGAGAAAATCATTGATTGTGCGGATGGAAATAGTAATCCTTTAGATCAAGTCTGCCAGCTTGATATAAGCATTAATCACAGTAAATTTAACCATTCCTACGTGTGACTGATGGTGATATTGCTTTATTACACAACTGATTAAATACAGTAGGCTTGGTGTTTATATCAAGTTCACAATCTTGATTTGAAGAGTTGTTATCACTATCCAAAAAATCATTTTTATGACTTTGATCCATGTAGCGAAATCTGAAAAAATTTAATGTTTCTGACTGCATGGATATTATGCAGCCGATATTTCCCGTCTAGTAAAATTTATGCGAGATTACTAGAGTTGAGATCCACATATCTATTTTGTTTTGCTCGTCGCTATCTGGTTTGCTGTTGTGCTCTGTTAGTGATCATGGTAGATATAAACGCTTCAGTATGTATGGTCAAATTTGGTTTTGACATTCTGCGTGAATGACTAAATACAATTGGACTGGTCTTTATATCCAGCCCGCAAACTTGATTTAAATAATGTCTGATAAAATTCACTGCGGAACGTAAAATTTATATTAATCATCGTTAATGGAGCATGTATGAAGAATGTCATTACTAAAGCAATAAAATTGGAGTTCAATTAATTCTTAGAAATGTAGCTGACAGTGTTTAGTTTATTTTAATCATTTTTGCGAGCTTGGGATGTCCAACCCGTCGCATTTATGCATTACATTTTATAAAGCAAGATACTCTGTGTAGAAATGTGTATTAGGTGTTGCGCACCCATAAAAAACTAGTTCAAATATGACGTTGGAACAAGATTTGCTCTATTCTTTTTCCTAAATTTCGAGACCTTATTTCCAGTCTCATCTTCAGGGTTGACATAATACCACAGGAGAAAAACACAACTTCTGGCAAATGTAGTATCCTCATTCAAGACAGATATAAATATAGTTATTTTAATTCCAAAAGTTTTTTTAAAATTGTTTTCCTAATATCTGTTCATCATACCTAGTCTCTAATACTCAAATGTATACTAAAAGGTATCCCTGTCCCCTCCCCGCACACAACCACCTATAAATCCGTGATGTCTATATTTTTTTTAAATTTCTGTTCCGGTACACAGAAAAATCAACAAAATATTTATTTCAATAATGCAGTAATCCTTAAATACCCCAATTCACCTAATCCCATCCTGTTTGCAATAGAGAGAGAGAGGTCAATAAAACTGCTGAAATAATATATAGTATTATTCTATCGTTTTGACAAGACCGAATAAATGTAACTTTAGTAGAATACACATTATCTTATAGGTGTTTCTGTTCGAGGAGGGGGACAGGGATAGGTTTTTATATACATTTAAGTATTGGAGACTAGGTATGATGACCGGATATTAGAAAGACAATTAAAAAAATACTTTTGGAATTAAAATAAATATAAATATATCTGCCTTGAATGAGAATACCACATTTGCCACAAGTTGTGTTTTATTCCTGTGCGTATTGTGTCAACCCTGAAGATGAGACTGGAAATAAGGTCTCGAAAATTAGGAAAAAGAATAGAGCAAAATCTTGTTCCAACGTCATTTTCAGACAATCAGCTGATGGAAGGCTTAAAAAAGAAAAGGACAAGTGAGAACCCATCAATCAAGGCCAATAATCAGAGCGCCTGAAAATGTACAACATTCAAGATTTTACCGACCTAAGAGTGCTATCAATTGTCCCGCACAAGACAAATGCGGTCAAAATCCACAACAAGAAGGACAGCACTACGCAAAAAAGATTCAACATTTTAGTTCAAATATGATATTCTCTCTCCTCACTTTCTTTACCGTAAAATATTTTTATTGCATTTATGCTGAGTCATAATCTGTGTTAACTTAAATCAGTATATTTAAATCAACCTACACTAGAAAAAATGAATATGACTATTTATAGTAGGTGGTCAATAACCACGCCGAGATCATGATATTTTTTGGAGTACCTCTAGTGATAAGCAAAGCTAAATAATATTTTGAATAATTAATTATTAACTCTATAGTGACTTTGTCTGTGATTGGGATTGTTTCTTCTATATTACCCAGGTCTTTTGTTTAATACGAAATTCAATTTTAAATTTGAAATTTTTGCAAGTATGTATTAGGTTTTGCGAACCTAGTAACAAATTAGTTCAGTTGTGACCAGAAGGATAAACCAAAGGCAGCATGAACGGAAAGTATAATCTCATGCACATTCATTTCGTGCTTACTGGCGACTCATCAGTAGGAGCCGGTATTACGCCCTTTAACCACTATATATATTTGGTAGAAGAATGTGGAATAATAGGACGGTACAATCTCCTAGACGAATGTGTAAACCTGTAATAGTGAAGCTAACATAATCTAAAGTCCACGACAATACGACTTCAATGCTAACTCACACTATATAATATATATACCGAGTCTGTAAAGGATACTAAAACTATGGCTATTGTGTTAGTAACTGATACCTTTTTGAAATCGATGAGTAGCGGATACTAACACTAGTACCGTCCTATTATTCCACATTCTTCTACCAAATATATAGTGGTTAAAGGGCGTAATACCGGCTCCTTCTGATGAGTCGCCAGTAAGCACGAAACGAATGTGCATGAGATTATACGTTCCGTTCATGCTGCCTTTGGTTTATCCTTCTGGTCACAACTGAACTAATTTGTTACTAGGTTCGCAAAACCTAATACATACTTGCTTATATATTAGCTCTTCGCAACAAACAGTATTTAACTGTAATATATTGAATTGAATGATGTCATACTTACCGCGAAATGTGATAACTGATATCGATGAAGGCCAGAGTGTATGGTTTAACTGGAGTAACAGGTGTTCGGAAATTTTTTGTAATTCTCAATTTGGGTGAACTTTAGCATAAATTTATATCCATCAGTTTGGTATCATGTACCGACTCAGAAACCATAGTGTTAGTATCCGGTACTCATCGATTTCAAAAAAGGTATCAGTTACTAACACAATGGCCATAATGTTAGTATCCTTTACAGACTCGGTATATATATTATATAGTGTGAGTTAGCATTAAAGTCGCATTGTCGTTGACTTTAGATGATGTTAGCTTCACTATTACAGGTTTACATATTCGTCTAGGAGATTGTACCGTCCTATTATTCCACATTCTTCTACCAAATATATAGTGGTTAAAGGGCGTAATACCGGCTCCTACTGATGAGTCGCCAGTAAGCACGAAACGATTGTGCATGAGATTATACTTTCCGTTCATGCTGCCTTTGGTTTATCCTTCTGGTCACAACTGAACTAATTTGTTACTAGGTTCGCAAAACCTAATACATACTTGCATATATATTAGCTCTTCGCAACAAACAGTATTTAACTGTAATATATTTGATATTTTTGTTCAAATTAATTCTACTTATACTCAGTTGAATTTTGACAATTTGTTCTTTCCTTAACATTATCATCGTCGTTGAATTCTGAATGTCAGCCAAAAACTATGTTTTTTTTTTAAATTAAATTTGTTTACACGTACTGATTTAATGTTGACCAATTTTCCGCTTCAAGGTGCCAATTGCTCGAATTCAGACTGTATGCAAACTGTTGGAGGTGTTACTGACTCAGAAAAATGGTCCAAACTATTCTCTGGATTCTCAAAAGCTCAATCCAGTCATTGCAATGACTTTCATTTTCGCATCTATTTGGGGCATCGGTGGCTGCGTGTCGGAGAAAGACTGGGACTCGATTGATGCGTTTCTTCGCAACTTGTTCGATGACAACGGTGACTGCAGGGTACGTGCCTATGAGATATATTATGACGATTTTTCTAAGCAATTGACGCCTTGCGTGGCATTTATTAAATAAAATTTTATATCAAGTTTGCGCGTGTGAGGTAAACACCAATCGCATTTTATTTAAAACGTCATCGAGCAACATAGCTAAGCTACCATGCTATGATGTTGGACGACTGGTTAAGCACAATGGGATTGATTTAAGGAAATGTTACCACCACGCGCGCAATCAATGATTGTTTAATTTACGCCATTTCCTGTCCGCGTGTTGACTGTTAGATAAATACTTAAATAGGATACGTGAATGGATCCAGCTAACTTTCGTAGGACTATAGCTAATAAAAGCCATTAGTTAGCTAAAAAGTAGTCTTCTAAACTGTGGTGTCTTCCTTTTATTAAAATTAAATTGAGCAGCTGATGAGGCTTGTATTATTGACTTTTCCAACAATTAGTAATGTAATTTAACAATAATTGTTTACGCGGGTGGTGGCAACAATTCTTTAAATCAAGTTTGCGAGCTTGAAGTAAACACCAATCCCATTATATTTAATCAGTCGTCGAACAACATAACAAAACTATTTTGCCGTCGTACTCTGATGATGATCAAGGAAGGTCGAAACGCGTCGGTGCGTTGCGGCTGGCGGTAGTTTTGTTATGCTGTTCGACGACTGGTTAAATAAAATGGGATTGTTGTTTACTTCAAGCTCGCAAACTTGATTTAAAGAATTAGTAATGTAATTACATCTATGCCAACAGTATGACTTTCTCTTTTGTCATTTGAAACACTTTAACAATGCAATACCAACGATTTGAAGTTAAAGTTGCGACTGATTATTAATTTTACATTGGACAGTGTACAACGTTGAGCCTACTTATTGATACAGCAATTTACTTGCTGGTTAGCCACTGTTTTATGGCTAAATTAATGTTCAAGCTACTACAGACGTGTAAACTAATAAGACTTAAACCATGATTAATTGGCTGGATTGTACGTTTCCATCTACGATGTATTGAGAAAATGAGCCGACTTACTAGAATAATTTTGTTGCAGGATCGGATATTGCACAATTACTTGATCCCGAATTTTCTTAACCAAAGTTTAGTACTATTTTGTCAATCCGCTCCCGTATTCGGAATATATCGATTTTCATTTCGTGATATATTCCTCATTTGACAGCTCATCACATAAAATGAAATATCAAAGAAGTAAGTATGATTGAATTTGTTTTAATTAAAATTCGCATCCTTTATTAAAAATTCATATATTGTGCGATGCGATGCCTATTAATGGGCGTAATTATATGAACATTGATTTTGTGAGTGATGATAACTTTTGAAATCATGATCTAAACACAAATCTCATTAAATATACACTGGTTGGTAGGAAAAAGCGTTGTATAAAGTGGTAAAGGAAATTTATCCAGCCGACAGCTTACGTTTGTATTTGAAACTTTTCAAGTAATGATCAGACTTTTGCCACAAAAAGGTCTCGAATATGGACATATTCGTTTCAGAGTTTGTAACTAGATCCATTGCGCTACTCTGTCAAACGCCAAACACCATGTTGAGTTATACACTGACTTACGCTTTTCGTTAGCCTTTCCTTCAGTCGGAGCCTATAAAGCAGTTAATTAGGCCTAAAGATCCCACATAAGTTAGTATAAAAAAGGAAATGGTGTGCCGTGTGCTGGTTATTGATGCATTGGATAAAGTCACAAAATCCGAATCATACGAGCCCTTTTCCGCTGTAGTAATTCGGAATAGTGCTTGAAAAACTATAAATGCGTACAACACCGGCTTGCTGGAAGAATAGCCTATGCTACCTGATGTAATGTTGAGTTTACAATGACATCAAATACTTACTCAATAAACTTCCATGTAATTTAATTCATATATATATATATATATATATATATATATATATATATATATATATCCATAAAGCTTCGTATGTAGCTAATTCCTTTGTTTTTGTGCATTTAGTAATTATTTTAACTGTTACGTCTAGAGAACATATGTATGAAATTTCGATTATATGTTGGGCAATTGCAGACGAGTATTCACCATTTGAGTTAAAACAGGCGTTTAAGATATTATAATCAAGGTTGCCATCTTGATATAAGCACCTGACCCATTAATTACTTACAGATGTCTGTATAAACTAAGAATTGCACAGTGTAGAAAATGAAATTTATCAAGTAGAACGGTTTCGTTCTTATTGGGAACTCATCACGTACTGGCCATAATGTGCCGCAGACAGGGCTCGAACCTGAGCAAGCCTGCTTCGGAATCTGGTGCTCTAACCACTGGGACTGTCAGCCGTTTAAGTTACACTATTCTCTCATTCGAGTAATTAACCGTCTGTTCGATCGGCCTACGTAAGTCGATCGACAACTTGCGCATGTAATCTGTTAAATAATGTTTGATGTCGACATTAATGACTGTTACTCTTTGACTGTTGGTGACGGCAAGTGTGTTACCTTAAATAACACTCCTAAGTTAGATGCATTAAATGCACATGTTAACGCCGCTTCAAATTTCTTCTGTGCTATTCTGGAAACTGCATCCTCCTTAAATGGGATGTTCAGGTGAACTGTTTTACTTTCTGGTTCGCAATAAGTTTGCTTCAGTTTAATTACCATTTTAATAATTGATTCAATTAATTGTGCTGGATAGCCATTAAACGTTAAATCGTTAATTGCTCCAATATATTTGTCCTCTTTTGAATCTTGACTAACCAACCTGTCAATTCTTGAAAAGCAGCAACGAAATGTTGATAATTTATATGAAAACATCTCAAAACTGCTGCAACGCAAGTACTGTGTAGACCAGGTTGGTTTATGGTAAATTGTTCTATTTAATTTACCTTTAGTTTCTTTCTTTAATAGTACATCTAGGAAAGGCAGACGATCATCTTTCTCGTGCTCTGACGTGGAGCCGATATTCTTATGTGCTTTGTTGAAACTTTGAAGCAGTGTTAGTGATTGTGACCTGTTATTAAGAACAAGGAAAATATCATCAACGTACCGTATACATTGAGCATATTTACTAATGTCACTTCTTAATGGTGTGTTCTATATATATGCTATAGAAAAAATCCCAGCCAACTATGGAGATAAGGGGCTACCCATTGCCACCCCATCAGTCTGTTTTTAGATGCTTACATTAAAACGAAACTGTACGCCTTTCTTGCATAATAAGATAGGCTTGCGTAGAGTGTTACCTGGCAGTGGCGATGGTAATATGTCGTGTTCTACTGCTTTGAATATAATTCCGCTAGTTTCATCAACTGGAAAATTTGTAAACAAAGACATAATATTAAAAGATGCCATAATCTTTTTAATAATAATTGATTTGTTGTTCGACGACTGGTTAAATACAATGGGATTGGTGTTTACTTCAAGCTCGCAAACTTGATTTAAAGCATTGTTACCACCACCCGCGCAATCAATTATTATTAAATTGTATTGCCTATATATGTATGTGGCGAAAGCTGCAATCAGTTAATGTTCGTGACTGCATAGAAATTGTGCAGCCGACATTTCCAGTCAAGTTCAATGTATGCAAGACTGCTAGAGGTGAGAGCCGCATATCTAAATTTGATTTCCATATATATTCAATGCGGTTTGATCCTCGATAGTCAGTTTGCCGTCGTACTCTGATGAAGATCATGGAAGGTCGAAACGCGTCAGTGCGTTGCGGCTGGCGGTAGTTTTGTTATGTTGTTCGACGACTGGTTAAATACAATGGGATTGGTGTTTACTTCAAGCTCGCAAACTTGATTTAAAGCATTGTTACCACCACCCGCGCAATCAATTATTATTAAATTGTATTACCATAATCTTGTTTTTTATCATTTAAAACTTGAATTTTGTTTACAAAATAATTTTTTCAATATTCTTGTTCAGTCTTTCGTAATGAAAGCTGGCAAAAACATTAAAAATCTCATTCTTCCAAAAAGATATTTCATCGAATACTCAAGATAAAATCCCGATACTTCATCTTACTTTAACTTCTCAATTTTGGAATAATCCATCCTTGGAAGATTTCTTCGGTTGAACCGTACTTTGGAATTGCGTAAACTGCGCACCAAATCGCATGGGAACAGTAATTGCTTAATACACTCATAATAATGTTCTTTCCACAATAACGTTCTCTTCCTTTACATTTTAGCATCACTACTTCATCTAGTTTTTTAATAGATTCTTTTGGAATGCGAAATAATAAAAAGAAATTTTATATACTTACACAAAATGTTGCCATTAGATTTCGATTCAGCATGTATATATATATATATATATATATATATATATATATATATATATATATATATATATATATATATATATATATTTATAAACTTAATGAATTGCGCGACTTTTGTGATGCAGTGGATAAATTGCACGGTTCCGAAGCTATTTTGCCAAGATTCTAGCCATGTTGAGAGTAATTTTGTCAATTAATTGATGAATACCCAATCAGGAGGAAAATAGATTACTTGATGAAATTCATATGCTACAATATGTTTTTTGTTGTAGACTGTTAAGATATATTCAATATGATCCTGCCATAAATGTTTAATTCATTATCACTTCCTAAATTGGCATGGCGTATGGTCTACTATCACAGATCATTGGTGTCCAGTTTGTAAATTAGTTTTCTAAGAAACGACTAACCACATGTGTAAGTAATTAATGTGTCAGATGCTTGTATCAAGATCGCAAACTTGATTAAAATAATTTTTATCACCACCCGCGCAACCAATTTTCGTTTAATAAGGACGAAATCGATCCGCTCGTTTAATTCAATTTTTCGTCATAAGAAATTTTATTTTTCTACTGTTTATAAATAAAGCCTATTTGTTTACTGAAGATTATATCAATAGGCTTTCATTTTTCTCCAGTGAATTTTGCAATAAATTAATTTTTATTTGTATAAACTAACTTCCTTTCTATACTCAAATGCTTCAATGCAATAACGAATTTAGTTACCACAATACGGTGACTTGTGGTCATGTTATGTTGACTTTGACACTCGAAGAATGGACAGCTGGGAGAAGATGCTGGTTCCGTTTGTTTACAAAAAGGATCAGCCGTTCTTTGACATGATTGTACCAACGACAGAAACTGTGCGCTTTGGTTATTTGCTAGAGAAACTATTAGTCGCTCAAAGAAGCGTTCTATTCACAGGCGAAACTGGCGTGGGAAAGGTGAGCAAACTTAGCATCTTAAATATGAGTTAATGCAGGTTGGCCTCTTTTAACCATTCTGTGTTACTATTCTTATATTCGTATCAGTAGTATAGTATTAAAAAGAGAGGAGCTAATAGCAACGGTTTAATCCAAGTCATGAATCAATTTCGTGCAAAACTACTACACATTTGTAAGAGCTGACACTATGCACCTAACCCACTTCATGTTTGATCAGTTGACCTGGGAGAAATGGACAGTGCAATCCCCAAACCCTATGCCTAATAGGGAATATTAACTTCAACTCAACATTTAAATAAAATTTATGTGCAACATCATACCATGCATAATGTATTGATATAGTTTACAGACGGCGATAAGGTTACTGACTTCATGATTTCTAGATTTTACTAAATATCATCAAATAAGATTATAGCAACCATTCAGCTAACATCTCAGACTCTGGCATCAATCGATATCAGCTATCAACGTTTAGTTGGTATCCTGATACAATTCATTGCCATTTCTAATAGAATATAAAATATATTATTCATTTCGATAAATTAAAATATATAAGTTTTGGCATTTGACAAGTCGTACGTGACAACAATTATATTCAAAAAAGATCAGGAAGATATACAAACATTATGCTGAAATTTATGCATCTCTGGATCTGCACGGATTAACCTTTGGTTAACATTTATTATAATCAAGGTTGCGGTCTCGATATAAACCCCTGACCCATTAATTACTTACATATGTCAGTATAAACTAAGAATTGTATAGTGTAGAAAAGGCAATTCACCCAGTAGACCGGTTTCGTCCTTATTGGGAACTCATCATGTACTAGCCAAAATTTGCCGCGGACAGGACTCGAACCTGGGCACGTCTGTTTCGGAATCTGGTCCTCTAACCACTGAGCCATCCTGCCGCACACTAATCTACACACAATTTTCAATTATATACTAACGTATGTAACTTGTATGTAACTTTGTGCGGCAGGATGGCTCAGTAGTTAGAGCACCATATTCCGAAGCAGACGTGCCCAGGTTCGAGTCTTAACCGCGGCAAATTCTGGCCAGTACATGATGACTTCCCAATAAGGACGAAACCGGTCTACTGGATGAATTGCCTTTTCTACACTATACAATTCTTTGTTTATACTGACATATTTAAGTAATTAATTGGTCAGGTGTTCATATCAAGACCGCAACCTTGATTATAATAAATGTTAACACCACCAGCGCAACCAATGTTCGTTTAACCTTTTGTTAGTCGCAAGATGCTTAACACATTGATTCAATATCGATGATTTTTTTCTTCTATCTTAATGTGAAATTATATTTCAGTCTTCTATTGTATTCTAATTTACAAATATTTGGATTTCTTTTAGGCATACACTTGTGATTAACTCAAGTGTTTAACAGTCAAAACCCGTTTTATATTTGCATAAATATTATATTTTTATGCTGTTTGTTTTTATCCGACTAACTGTGCTTTAATGCTAACAAAATGCATTTACCACTCACAGTCTGTTGTCGCCAGATCTCGACTAAACGACATCTCAACGCGACTCGGATTTATGCCCATTTTCCTAAACTTCTCCGCACAAACCAGCAGCAATCGTACACAGGAGATGATAGAGTCAAAGCTTGAAAAAAAGAAGAAGGGAGTTTTTGGTGCACCAAATGGTAAGAAGATTATAATTTTTGTCGACGATCTCAACATGCCACGACTAGACACCTATGGAAGCCAGCCACCAATTGAACTTCTACGCCAAGTACAAGACTTTGGCGGATTTTATGACCGTGACAAGTTGACCTGGATCACTTTGCAAGACATCACGTTATCGGCAGCCTGTGGGCCCCCAGGTGGTGGCAGAAACCCGTTAACGCCACGACTTGTTCGGCATTTCAGTCTTTTCGCAATACCTTCACCATCTGAGCAAAGCTTAAAGCATATTTTCGGAGCTATAATTCAGGTTTTCATTTGTTTCTCATGTTTTCTATCGTTAAATAAACTTTTATACAACTATGGAAAGATGAACATTTATTATTAGTACTAGCACATTAGAAATATTACTATTAGATAATGGATTGTTTTACTTTGATAAGGTATTTCAATTCGGCACTTTAAGAAATATTTGTTTAAAATCCTATTTAATCCAATTTCTTTTATTGATACATTTCTTATGCATATTAAATTTCTATTATAATTTTTTAATAAAAGCTGCCCAATTTTTCTTGTTTTCGAAATCATGATTTTTGTAGCAATCTATGTAATTTAAAGCAATATGATTTATTGATAAAAATGTCGAAAACAATTGACGTCAACTATATGTTTAGGTTTATTCTATCATCATCCTGTTTTTTTAAGAATATTTTATTGAATACTTGATAATAAAGTGAGATTTATCGCATAGAAATATCGTAATTCAATTAGAGTTAAAATAAACTCCAACATATACAGCGGATAGTTCACGCCGTGTTGTCGCCTCCAGTGTGACAGGATCAATGAGAACTAATCTTTCGAGGAGACAGGCACGTAGTGCAGCTATATATGAATGTGATTTAATATATTACAGAACTAAGAGTGCGAATCTACAAACCACGTTTATCAACTGTGGATATGATATACTGAATTAGCAGTTTGAAAAATATATTCAGTCGGAATTGGTCAAACATTCTGTATCAACAGGGTTCAAACATTGGAGAATACTCGACCATCGGATGAGAATGAAAGAAGATCCATAAATTTGTTAAAGGCCGTATCACGAAAAAACAAGAAAAAAGTAGGAAAATCCAACTGAGCCAACAACCCCACAGAAAGAAGTCATAAAATTAAAAGCAATAGAATAAATAGACCAATCGACATGAAGTGTAGTAACAATGGGACCGTAATAAGATATTAATCTAAAGTATAATGAAAATCGGAAGAATATTTATAAACCAAAATACAGCTTTAATAAACATATATTTTACTTTACTTTACTGTACTTTACTGCGGCTGACTCCTTTTGGAGGATAAGCCGGCTCCATTGATTTCATGGAGTTTCTTGGGAATTTGGTACAAGTTGTGTCCCCTCACCACTCGGCTTTTTGATCGAGGACGCACCTCTAGCCTTTGCACATCCAAGCGCAGTCTGCAAGGCAGCAGTAAGTTGCATGGTTGCCGTTAGCTGTTGAGAGCTCATTCGCCATTCGGAAGTACGGGGTACTGTCCAGGAGTCCATGTAATCCTGTGGCTGTTGAACCCTTTTATTATTAAATGGTTTTATGTATATGCTTAAAAGATCTGTCATGCCAATGACGTATATTGCCATTGATTTCATATTTGATAAATACATTTGCATACAAGTATGTATTAGGTGTTACGAACCTAGTAACAAATTAGTTCAATTGTGACCAGAAGGATAAACCAAGGGCAGCATAACGGGAAAGTATAATCTCATGCACATTCGTTTCGTGCTTACCGGCGACTCATCAGTAGGAGCCGGTATTACGCCCTTAAACCACTATATATTTGGTCGAAGAATGTGGAATAATAGGACGGTCCAATTTCCTAGACGAACTTGTAAACCTGCAATAGTGAAGCTAACATCATATAAAGTCTACGACAATGCGACTTCAACGCTAACTCACACTATATAATATATATACGAATCTGTAAAGGATACTAACACTATGGCTATTGTATTAGTAACCGATGCCAACATTATTGTACCGAAAAGTACATGGTACTAACACTATGGTTTCCGAGTCGGTACATGGTACCAACATGATATCAATATATGCTATAGTTTATCGAAATTGAGAATTTCAACTATTACTGAACACCTGTTACTCCAGTATATCCATGCACTCTGGCCTTGATCGATATCAGTTACCACAATCGCGGTAAGCATTGCATCATTAAATTCAATTCAGTGTGGATTTACGGGAGTAACAGGTGTTCATAAATAGTTAAAATTCTCAATTTCAATGAACTATAGCATACATTTTTATCCGTGCCCAGGTTCAAGTCCTGTCCGCGGCAAATTCTGGCCAGTACATGATGAGTTCCCAATAAGGACGAAACCGGTCTACTGGATGAATTGCCTTTGCTACACTATACAATTCTTAGTTTATACTGACATATGTAAGGAATTAATGGGTCAGGTGTTTATATCAAGACCGCAACCTTGATTATATTAATCCATCATGTTAGTATCATGTACCTTTTCGGTACTATAATGTTGGTATTGCGTACTGACTCAATATCCTTAGTGTTAGTATTCTTTACAGACTCGGTATATATATAATATAGTGTGAGTTAGCGTTGAAGTCGCATTGTCGAAGATTTTATATGAAGTTAGCTTCACTACTGTAGGTTTACACATTCGTCTAGGAGATTGTACCGTCCTATTATCCCACATTCCCATCCAAATATATAGTTGTTAAAGGGTGTAATACCGGCTCCTACTGATGAGTCACCAGTAAGCACGAAACGAATGTGCATGTGATTATACTTTCCGTTCATGCTGCCTTTGGTTTATCCTTCTGGTCACAACTGAACTTGCATATATATTAGTTCTCCGCAACAAACAATATTTTAATGTAAATTTGCATGTTTTATTTACGCCAGGGCTTCTTGCTAGATTTTCCACAAAGCCTACGACCTCTAAGCGAGGCGATTGTCTCAGCCGCTGTTGAGATATACACCCGGATGGCCAACGAACTACTTCCAACTCCGGCCAAATCGCATTATGTTTTCAATCTTCGAGACTTATCCAAATGTGTACAAGGTTAGCTCATGAAATACGTGATATATTTTGCTTTTCTTGTCTCGAAAATATTTATACATTTGGGTGGTTTTGAGTGCATGCATATAGCTTACATTAAAAACTGTGCTACATTTTTAATTATATTTTTCTCAGTCTTATTTTGCCATTTCAAAATCCATTGGTGAAATTTCCGTCACTATGATTGCCCACGTATGTTTACGCATCTACTTATCTATAAATAATTTCTAACAGAATTACTGTTTAGGAGTTCAGCTTCAGTTTTACGTTCAATATTCACTTCTTCTGAAGTGTCATCTTTGGCTCTGTCAACCAAACGTTAGATTTTTGGCAGTCAAGTTCAGTAAGATATGATGCTTTTCAGCGCAAAAATAGATCTAATTACAATTTATTTCAAACTACTTTTTGGCACTTTACCCATTCCTTAGATAGAAATAACATAAAACTGCAAAAATACTCAATCAAGAATCATTTTCAACATCTTCGTACGAATTCAGAGTTTGACGAATAGCCGACTAGAGCAAAGTGAACCAGGTTAAAATCCTTTATATAATTAAACGAACACAGGTTGCGCGGGCGGTAAAAATAATTACTGTTAGTCAAGATTGTGATCTTGATCTAATCACCTGACCTATTATCTACATACATTTTTTCAGTTTAAACTAAGTATTGTATAGTGTGGGAACTCATCATGTACCGTCCAGAATTTGCCGCCGACAGGACTCGAACCTTGGCACTTCTGCTTGCGAATCTGGTGCTCTAATCACAGGGAAATCCTGCCGCACACTGCAAACAGTTTTCAGTTATATAATAACTAACGTAATTCGGTTATTCTTTTTATATGCATATATAATTGATCAGGTGTTTATTTCAAAATGGCAAACTTGATTAAGAATAGGTTAGAATCCTTTTGGACTTTGCCATCATTATACCTAGCAATTGGTTGTCCCAGTCAGATTTACGTATAAAGCCGATGTTGCATAACTCCTACACTAAATAATTGAAATTAGATTAACAGTGCACCACAAGTCATTGAAAACATCCACACGAGGTAATTCATCGATAATCACCAGGTTCGTCTTTAATACTTAAACCAATCATACAATGAGTAGCACAGTATATTTATTCAACTAAGTTCCTGAACCGTTGTTGTTTTTACCTAATGTGTAAATCGATGATTTAAGCCAGGATATGACATATTCAATAAATCCTCATATTTAGATATCATGTCTACTTCTCACTTTGATTAACTATTTTCTTGTTTCTTCTGAACTGTAATTAAACTAGTTAATTTTTAGTTCCTTAACACGAAATAAAGTCTCACGTAAAACGTCTCTAGATTTTGCACTGAACTGAATCGTATTTAACCTCTGTAACGTGTTCACATGGAGAGCACATGCAGGAAGAATAAGCAGTCTTTCAGCTTATAATTTTTTACGGGTTTCAGCGTTGTGGAAAGGGTGTCGTAACAACTAAATCTGCATAATTAATTTAGCTTCATTAATAATAAAATCGCCTGCCTTAGACAGAAGTCAATCAGGCTAGGAAAATGAAGCATTATTTATTCTGTTCAAAAATAGATCAATAAAGTGAGTGTATAATTTTTGCCAATCCTAATGATAAGGTCGCTAATCAATACATTCTTCTAGAGATTAATTCTCTGGAGCTTATTTCTATTCCTTGTTCGGTAGTTAAAATAAGCTGTATGCATTATTTTAATACTATTTTGGCAAATTATGTCGTCGTAATCTGCCACCTAATTGCAAATTAAGATTATTAGTGTATGTGGAAAGACATATTTTCTCCACAGACTAAGAAGCCAGATATCCACAATAAATTAGTCATAGATTTTCTTCAATGCGATAATTTTTAACACTGGATAAATGCGACATATTTCTTTCATATTGTTAATAATAATTTATGAAAATTATTTTACACACAAGCAACTGAAACTATTTCCATCTCATCCTTGTTTTCCACAAAGGCTGTGGTAATCCCGAAGTACTTTTTCAAAGGTCCATTCTTCGCACAAATTTTCGACAAGCAATAAAACGGAAAAAAACTATTTATCTAATTCTCGTCTTGAAAAACAAGATCTTTTGTCCATTGTCAATATTTTGACACAATACATTTCTGACTCCGGTTCTGGACCCCTCCATCACCGGTAAGCTCATCACGCCAAGAAAGTTGACAAACATTAAGTCAAGTGTTAAAGTTAGTTTAAACGGCCTTATTTATACAAACCGGTAGATTTATTAACCATCTTGCTAAATAAACGTGGGTCATGCATATGTGCGCATGTATCTTTCAGTTTAAAGCTCTCTGTTAAATATAATTACCTATGGGTGTGCGCTAATTTAAGTTGAATGATAGTGATTTCAAAACAATTACAGGTGTTACTAGATTAGCTCACGTCATATATGCATTTCCGTTTGTTTAGAACTGTGAAAAGACACTTCAATATAATATATTTTAAAAAATTAAATCAAGGTTGCAAGCTTGGCATTAACACTAATCTAGATTATGTATACATTTGTCAGTATAAACTAGACATTGTATAATTTAAAAAATACAGCTCCCCGAGTAGACCGTTGTAATCGTATCGCTTTGCATTATAGTCATGCCGCCAAAGGTTGGTTCTGGTAAAGCTGCAAAGAAGGCTGCCAAGATTAAGCGACCGAAGACTGACAAGAAGAATAAGTGCAGAAGGAGGAGAAAGTCTTATGCCAACTATATCTACAAGTTGCTACGTCAGGTGCATCCGGATACTGGTATTTTCCCCTTAAGGCTATGTCGATAGTGAACTCTTTCGTTAATGATATGTTCGAGCGCATTGCCGCAGAGGCCAACAGACTTTCGCACTCCAAGTAATGTCAACAATTTGGCATGTACATGGCTGGAACTTAGACACGTTTGCTTCAACGTCTCTACTCCATTCATTGTGCCATCCAGTCGTACACCGCAATGTTCGGCTAAACACTACCTTATGATTTGGCTAGAATTTTCATCCAGTGGAGCCTATGTAGAAAACCTTTAGGCCTAATTTTCGACTATGCAACCCCAATCTATCATTTATACAATTAAAAACCATCAATTTAAAATCAATTACCCAGGTTAAATGGTGTCTGTTCCTTAATGGCAGATTGAAAGGGGTCTAGACGAAAGCATATGTCTTAAGATATGCCATATCGGCTACATCTGAAGACACTAGTTAGTATATAGCTGAAAATGCGTCTAGTTTGCGGCCGGACGGTGCGTTGGATAGGATTACCGACTCTGAAGCAGACGTACCTAAGTTCGAGCCCTGTCCGTTGTAAAATTACTGATAGTACTAGAAGAGTTCCCAATAAGGATGAATCCGGTCTACAGGATGAATTGAAATATTTTTTTTGCGAAACTGGATTAATTGAAATTACATCACCTGTGTTTTGACTAACCCATTAATGATTCCATTTGTTTTCTGTCTTCAAAATATTTCGGAGGCCGTTATCGGTAGCCTTCTTCAGTTGGTCCATTCTCACCAGTTTTACAAAACAAACTAATGAGGCAAGCGTTTTATATACTCTGGCCATACCATTTATGCTTCAGACTGGTCTTTCACTAGATAGCTGCGTGTCACATTTCTCTCTCTCTCTCTCTCTCTCTCTCTCTCTCTCTCTCTCTCTCTCTCTCTCTCTCTCTCTCTCTCTCTCTCTCTCTCTCTCTCTCTCTCTCTCTCTCTCTCTCTCTCTCTCTCTCTCTCTCTCTCTCTCTCTCTCTCTGTGTCTCTCTCTCTCTCTCTCTCTCTCTCTCTGTGTCTCTCTCTCTCTCTCTCTCTCTGTGTGTGTGTGTGTGTGTGTGTGTGTGTGTGTGTGTGTGTGTGTGTGTGTGTGTGTGTGAATTTCCATAACTGTTATGTTCATCTAACTAAGTGAGACTAGAGTGGTTGAATAAGAATTTACCATTTGCATGCGTTAGACTATTTGTTTTATACACTCCATGTGAAATGACGTAACTGAGATTGCCCACACATTTTCGAGACCAATAAATCAGAAACACTCGTCAGGTTGTACTCCGGTTAGGCTTATTTAATAAAAATTATTTTCATTTCATCAACTAAGCGCGCGTCACGAATGTGCATGTGTATGTGTAAACATAACTAAAAAGAATCAGTTGAATATAATTAATACACGAGTACGTACATCTAAAGAAAACGGCAGTCAATAGACATTAATTTACCCTTTGCAAGCGTTAGACTAATTGTTTATTCTTAACTATTCTTTGAATAAAGTTTGCGAGCTTGATGTTAACACCAATCCAATGTATTTAACGAGTCGTCCAAGAACATAACAAAACTAACGCCAGTTGCAACGCACTGATGCGCTTCGACCTTCAATGATCATCATCAGAGTACGACGGCAATCTGACTAGCGATGATCAAACCGCATTGCATATATATGGAAAGCAAATTTAGATATGCGGCTCTCACCTCTAGTAATCTTGCATACATTGTACGTGACTGGAAATGTCGGCTGCACAATTTCTATGTAGTCACGAACATTATCTGTTTGTAGCATTCGCCACACACACACACACACACATATATATATATATATATATATATATATATATATATATATATATATATATAGAAATATCATTTAACAATGATTGATTGTAGGTTGTGGTAACAATTCTTTAAATCAAGTTTGCGAGCTTGATGTAAACACCAATTCAATGTATTTAACCAGTCGTCGTACAACATAACAAAACTACCGCCTGTTGCAACGCACTGACGCGTTTCGACCTTCCGTGATCATGATCAGAGTCCGACGGCAACCTGACTAGCGAGGATCAAACCGCATTGCATATATATATGGAAAGTAAATTAGATATTCGGCTCTCACCCCTAGTAATCTTGCAATTATTGTACGTGACTGGAAATGTCAGCTGCACAATTTCTATGCAGTTACGAACATTAGCTGTTTGTAGCTTTCGCCACACACACATATATATATATATATACAATAAAATTAAAAAAATAATTGATTGCGCGTGTGGTGGTAACAATTCTTTAAATCAAGTTTGCGAGCTTGAAGTAAGATTGCCATCGTACTCTGATGATGATCAAGGAAGGTCGAAACGCGTCAATGCGTTGTGACTGGCGGTAGTTTTATTATGTTGTTCGACAACTGG
This sequence comes from Eudiplozoon nipponicum, assembly GCA_029291075.1. Lineage (NCBI taxonomy): Eukaryota > Metazoa > Platyhelminthes > Monogenea > Mazocraeidea > Diplozoidae > Eudiplozoon > Eudiplozoon nipponicum. The sequence goes on from JAQBSW010000248.1 coordinate 144,901, forward strand.
TTAAATACTATTGGATTGGTGTTTACTTCAAGCACGCAAACTTGATTTAAAGAATTTTACCACCACCCGCGCAATCAATTATTGTTTATTTGTATTGTCTGTTTATTAGAATGATCTCAATGGGTTCGTTGGGGTGAAAGACACAAAATCCTATTCAATAAATGAAGAATTTTTAAAAAAAATAAGTGATAGTTAGACAAGAAATTTTGAAAATTATGTAAAAGAATAAGCAGTATAAGGAAAGAAGTTAGAACCCTTTAATTAGCGTTCAAATCACTAAGAGGTTTAAAATCAAAGGAATAGCTAGGTGTGAAATTTATATAGACTGTATTCTCAATAATTAATTAGTCATTAATTAAATGATAAGCTCACTAATAAGTCAGTCGTAATCCGATTTTCGTAATCTTTAATTGGAGCTAGCTTTAGATTCTAATTCATGCCGTCGTCTTTTCCTGCTATTAGCCAATCTCTTATTCCTAATCGAACATAACGATTTTTCATCAACTGTTTCATTTATAATACTATATCTAGATATAATTTAAATAGATTCTCTAACCAATCTCGTCACTCTATTGCGACTACATATTGGTACGCGTTTGAAACATCCCAGTTATCAGTGTGTCCAGACTCCACTACATGATGGGCAAGATAAGATTTAGCAATATGTCCATACTAACATGCAGTTCCACGTTCACCTCTTCTTGTTCTGATTGGGCGCATAGTCTCATCAACATACATGAGACTACAATCATTGCATGGGGTTTCATACACTTCTGATGCTTCTATGGGCTCAATCTTGCCTTTTTGGTTAAGGTGTAAAGTGCTTTATGAAATAGCCATTTATAAAACCTTAATTATATTGTATTTTAAAGCTATTGATTTTAATATCTAGTGAAAGGTCAGTCTGAAGTATAAATGATATGGCCAGAGGAAATTTCACGCTTAATTGTTTGTAAAACTGGTGAGGATGGACCAACTGAAGAAGGCTGCCAATAGCGGCATCCGAAATATTTTGAAGAAGGAAGAAAACAGGAATCATTACAGGATGAATTTAGTTTTCTTCCTTATACAATGCCTAGTTTATACAATGTGATTGGTGTTTGCATCAAACTCGCAACATTGATTTAAATACTAGTTAAATAAAATTTCCTGTACGCTTATTTTCTTCGAAGTAAATCTACTGCGATTAACGTCAATTCCACTTCGCACTCATCAGACTAATGCTTTTACTATTATTTTTTTTAAATAATTGTGCAAGTTCAGCAATTGAAGTATTATTTCGTGGTAAGTATTCAAGTTTAGCAAAATGATAAATGTAGTTACCGAAATAAATTTAGAAATGGAATGCCATAAAACACAAATTTAGAATTCCCTGCTGCAATTGAATCAATGCAATACGGTAAACAAAAGTTGACATTTAACGTAAGGTTCGTTAATAAATGACATGATTAAATTTATATAATTAGGAGTCAAATAATAATGAATGATATTTAAGATAATTCTAAAATTCGTTAAGAGATCGTTAATTATTTTTCCTCTGCCACACACAAATTAATCTTAATCGAAATTTCCTACTCTTCTACTTGAGCGAGTTTCCGCTTCTGATTGGTAGATCGTGGCCTCATACCATTGTCTAGTTCTATCTTCCAAATCGAACCTGATGATTTTTGTACTACTGTTTCATTCGTTATGTTATCTCGTAAATTAATCCCCATAGATTCCCTTATCAGAATTGTTGACACATACTAATATGCGACGAATGCCATCCAAGTTAATTGCAATTCCTGTCTCTACGGTATGACGTGCAAAATCTGATTAATAAATATGTGCATGTTTGCATGATGTTCTATATTCTTATTTTCTTACCTTTACTAGACGCATGGTTTCACTCATCTACATGAGGTTGCCGTCATTACATCGAGTTTAATGAAATGCCGATGTTTCTAACCCACACCATAACTCATCATACGTAGTTTCAACTACTTTCCACTTGACGGGAAAACTTGGCTATACAATATTTATTCTGTCACAGGCATAAAAGTATTGCGGGGTTTGCCAATTCTATGTAAGTTATACAATTGAAAAATCATAAAAATTCGTGGGTGAAAATAGCAAACATCTTTGCACCTTTTTAGATGAATGCCAGATATATGACATTTATCTTAAATTATCTGTCCACAAGCATGCCCACCAACGTACGTATAGATTTTTACTGTCAATGCGTGTGTGGCCTGATCTACCGTATTGCATAGCCAGCAAATATGATAATGCGCGATATTTATCAATCGATATCCATGGTTAGTACACGTCTTATTAATCAGATATGCATCAGTTTCTTAAATGTCAATGGTTGCATTGATGACATTAATTCTTAATCCAATGTCAGGTATAATTCAAAACCTCATATTATAAAACATGAAAGTGTTAATATTTTAAAACGTTATTAGCACTTATTGCTTTAATGTAACTCAGGTTTGACAAATGTATAATTAATTTCTCTTGCGTCATACTGAAGCCAAAAACTGTGCAATTGGATATTGCAATGGATTCAAAATTTATAAGATATAAGACTGGGGTACTGAAGAACTTCGCATCCAGTCACGCCAACTTTTATTATACTTCAGAAAAAATACTAAATTCTCTGCAAAAACGAAAATCTAAAGAAAAAGTATCTAGCTGTTACTAAATTCTTATTGATCGGCATGATGAATAAATCATGCAATTCACATCACATGTGAAAACTCAATGCATTTCATAACAAAAACACAATTACTCCGGCGCTTTACAGGTACGTAAGTCAGCATCACTCGCATTGCTAAATAAGCTAGATTTTAATCTTTATTATACTCATCTCGTGTGCTCTTTTCCTGTGTACATTATATCTGCGAAGATTTGGTGGTCTAACGGGTAATGCAATAGTCACGGACCGTATTCACTGTGAATAGACCTACATAAGTGAATCTGAACAGTAAAGATTAGGGAACACTTGTTTCAATCAAGTTTGCGAGCTTGAAGTAAAGACCGATCTCATTGTATTTAGCCAGTCATCGGACAAAATACCAAAATTTCCGTCAGTTACATGCTAGGTTGTTCGACGACTGGTTATATACAATGGGATTTGTGTTTACTTCAAGCTCGCAAACTTGATTTAAAGAATTTTACCACCACCCGCGCAATAATCGATTTTTTGTTGTTGTATTACTGGATGAATTGCCGTTACTACATTACACATTGCTTTGTTTATACTGACAAATGTATGTGCATAATGGGTCAGGTGTATATATCAAGATCGCAACCCTGTTTAAGTCATTTTAATTTCTGTCCGCACAACCTATGTTCGTTTAATCAAAAGTGATACTTTTCTGCACATACATAATTATTGGGTCTAGATGAAGCCCTATGAAAAATATCTATAAGGAGCAGGTTAGTTTCATATATGATTATTTTGATCTTTTGATTTAATCAATGCCAGAAACTAATAATTACATAATTTAAAATATATTATGAATTACTGTTTTCGTGGAATGCATATATAAACCCATATAATTTTATTTTGGCATAACTGGCGTTTCCATGTTTAGTAAAATACCTAATATAATGTTATATTATATTTAAATACTATTTGTTGCGGAGAACTAATATATATGCAAGTATGTATTAGGTGTTGCATACCTAGTAACAAATTAGTTCAGTTGTGACCAGAAGGATAAACTAAAGACAGCATGAACGGAAAGTATAATCTCATGCACATTCGTTTCGTGCTTACTGGCGACTCATCAGTAGGAGCCGGTATTACGCCCTTTAACCACTATATATTTGGTAGAAGAATGTGGAATAATAGGACGGCACAATCTCCTAGACGAATGTGTAAACCTGCAGTAGATTAGCTAACATCGTCCTATTATCCCACATTCCTCACCCAAATATATAATGGTTAAAGGGCGTAATACCGCACCTACTGATGAGCGCCGTAAGCCGAAACGAATGTACGTAGTCCGTTCATGCTGCCTTGGTTATCCTTCTGGTCACAACTGAACTAATTTATTACTAGGTTCGCAACACCTAATACATACATGCAAATATATTAGTTCTCCGCAACAAACAGTATTTAACTGTTATTTATTGAATTTAATGACGTCATGCTTACTGCGAAATATGATAACTGTTATCGATCAAGGCCAGAGTGTATGGATTTACTGGAATAACATATGTTCAGAAATAGTTGTAATTCGCAATTTCAGTGTAATATAGCATACATTGATATTCATCATGTTAGTACCATGTACCGACTTGGAAACCATAGTATTATTACCATGTACCTTTTCGGTACTATAATTTTGGTATCGGTTAATAACAAAATAGCCACAGTGTTAGTATCCTTTACAGACTCGGTATATATATTATATAGAGTGGGTTAGCATTGAAGTCGCATTGTCGAAATTATTCGATGTTAGCTACTCTACTGCAGGTTTACACATTTCTCACCTAAATATATAGAGGTTAAAGGGCGTAATATCGGCTCCTACTGATGAGTCGCCAGTTAGCACGAAGCAAATGTGTATGAGCTTATACTTTCCGTTCATGCTGCCTTTGGTTTATCCTTCTGGTCAAAACTGAACTAATTTGCTACTAGGTTCGCAACACCTAATACATACTTATATTATATCTTAAATCAATATATCTTTGTATTCTTTAGATAGGATGGTTACAACTTTATGATTACATCTCGTTTAAACTAGTATATGTTGACTTAGTGTGCTATTTCATCATGTAGGTATACTTCAGGCAGATTCCGCTGCTGTTCACGACAAGAAGGGGCTAACACGATTATTCCTGCACGAGTCCCAGAGAATCTTTCATGACCGACTCATTAATAAGGAGGACAAAGCGTTCTTCAATGAAATATTGGCTGACATGTCTAGTCGTAGTTTTGGTGAGGTAAGTCAACGTTTTTTTTCTAAATTTGAGTCAACAAGCAATATAGTTTAATTGAGTTGAGAATGGCTATTAAATCTGGAAGTAAATCTGCAAGCAACATTCATTGTATTAATAGATTATTTAAAAATTCAAACAAGACACAAAATAAATATTTTTATTCTATCAAAATAAGGCGTGAGTTAAGTTTCAAATTACCAAAAAATTTTAATGTTCAAGCGTGTTATCATAAACCGCGCTTTTTGCTATTCTTAATATTTGATAAACGTAAATGGTTTTAATCCTTACTAACAATTTAATGCTGAATGTACAATTTCTTATTTGTTGTACTTTGTTTACTTAAAGCGTATTTTTCGTGTTTTAACTGATATATTGTAAATGTTTTTCTCGCATTCGAAACTTCCTAATGCAACAGTTTTAATATGTATCAAATTCAATTTACCTTTCGAACGGCCCTATTTTGTTCTTATTCCCTATGCAAATGGCCTATGGCGTAAGCCTGCAATTAGCATGCTCTATGCAATATGTTTGCCGGTATGCTCCACACTATACCTCTTATTCGTATTTCGCTATTCTGTACACTAATGAGCTAAGGTATTTTGTCTATGTTGTTCGACGACTGGTTGAATGCAATGGGATTGATATTCACTCCTAGCACGCAAAATTGATTTAAAGAAGAGCATTAACGCTGGCGTGCTATTTGTAAATTAAAAGTTTGAAAAAAAATCGAAAGCCAACCTATTGGCTGCTTATTAGATTTACGACGATGTGCATGTTTCGTGCGTGTTCGCACATGAAAACGCGTATTGATGGCGTGGGATTTAAAACAAAATGGGAAAAACTAGCACGGTAATATGTAACGTATCCACAATTTTCCATCGTGGGCGGTGGATTTGTGTTCTCGATTCAGCAATGATCCGATTGATTATCACTTTCAAGTACGCGTTGAGTTAGGGATCGTTGCGTCACCACTACGAACGCTTCTACACCACTCGCACAAGCAATAGTAATAATTCTTTAAATCAAGTTTGCGAGCTTGAAGTAAACACCAACCCCATTGTATTTAACCAGTCTTCGAACAACATACCAAAACTACCGCCAGCCGCAACGCACTGACGCGTTTCGACCTTCCATGATCATCATCAGAGTACGACGGCAAACTGACTATCGAGGATCCAACCGCATTGAATATATATAGAGATCAAATTTAGATATGCGGCTCTCACCTCTAGCAGTCTTGCATACATTGAACTTGACTGGAAATGTCGGCTGCACAATTTTATTTTTTTTTTTTTTTTTTTTTTTTTTTTTTTTTTTTTTTTTTTTTTTTTTTTTTTTTTTTTTTTTTTTTTTTTTTTTTTTTTTTTTTTTTTTTTTTTTTTTTTCACACTCTAAAGGAGACTTACGCAAAATCCAGTGCAATACATCTTTGCAGAGATGAAGAATTCATTCTTAATGCAAAGCATAATTTATTACAAGGAAATTGTAGGCTTTAATTTAATTTATAATTTTTTAATTATTGCTACTTTAAAATGCCTAACTTACATTTCATAAAACTATATTTTAATTAGAATTTTACGTTTTTAGGATGAATTAGGATACAATACGTTAAATCTATTTTACCAGATTTTAGAAATAATTTAGATTAAGAGCCATATATCATCGTTTTTAAGCACATGCTTTACAACGAATAATTAGCAGTTATGTGTTGGCTGTATAATATAGCTCTTCCTTCCCTACTAGGTAAAAATTATCAAGATTTTGATTTGGTTTCTCGTTAACAATATACTACAAAATACTGTTTTGTAGTTGATGTCAAGATGACTGGCCAAAGTTTAATCAGCATCAGAACGGTGGCCTTATTGTATGGCACGCTAGCTCTCTTTGTATTCCCACCCATTTAAATGTTAATAGTTACTGCACAGTAAAACCTAACTTATGACCCCGTATGCCAAAGAAATCGATGTCTCGATTTTAGTGGCCAGGTTAATGCTTCTGTTTCCGGTTTGGCTCGCTCAGGCCAAATATGCCTATATCAGAGGGCGACGCAAACAATTAAAAATAGTTTTGTTAATATTCTCAAACTGTGCATGCAAGATTTTATATTACCTGAATCTATTCTTTAGTTAAGGCAGGAAATAGACACGTTGATTATTTATGCAAAAAGAAATTAATATAATTTGCTTTGATTGATGCTAACATTTACTTAAAACATAAATAAATGAATGATTGGTGATTTATAATATTTAACTGCATATATAATGCACACGAACACAAAATAATGAGCATAAATGCTGTTCTACAATGGCCTTGAAGAATTTAAAAAAAAAATAATTTCAATGAAAGAATTTTTCCACTAATCGCAACGCTCTTTGTAATGTTCAATCGATTAGTGCTTTGACAAGTAAATTTACAAATGAAATGTTTAGAGAATAGTTTATATTTATCAGATGTTTTTCTAGTCCATATAGCGATACACAATTATCAAATACATTGAAGTTTTTAAATGCAATTTTCAAACATCAGGTGCTAATAATCCTTTGAAAAGTTGTTATTACTTCCGTTATTTTAGATAATAATGTTATATTGTATTTAGAAGGCAGTTAACAATTGAAAGCAATGGTTGATGTTCTGATCATCAAAAATGTCAAAACATTTCAATAACGACAAATACCTGAACTCCTTTTATTAATATACAACAGTTAGATTCTATTTGTTGCTGAGAGCTAATATATATATATATACAATTAAAAATTTTGTGATGCGCACCTAATAACAAATTAGTTAAAATATGATCGTAGGGATAAACCAATGACAGCATGAACGGTCTGGTATAATCTCATGTGCAGATTCGTTGCGTGCTTACTGGCGACTTATCAGTAGGAGCCGTTACTATTCCCACTTTATATTTTGGTGAGAAATGTGGGCAAATTGGACGGTACAATAAGTTATAGCGATAAATAACTTAGTCTGAGGTTAACAGATATAAACGAAGGTTAGTTGCATAACGCACGAGCTGTATTTACAACGAAACTGATTTCACACTTTGCAACTGATATCAACCAGAAGTCATCAAAACACAGAGGGCATAGTCAAATCCAATTCCAAAGGGATTTTCATCAATATTTTTTCACATAGACGAAAATAACTACACTGAAAAAACTAGGCAAGCGGTGCATTTGAGAAATATTGTTTAATTTGCTTCTTTTATATTTCAAAATTTATGATATAACAACGATAACTGATTTTTCATTAGAAAACGTATTTCAAGTATATGTGCATGCGTCATTAATTGTGAATTCGCTTATTCAAATATATATATATATATATATATATATATATATATATATATATATATATATATATATATACAGACACGCACCCATTAATTTAAAAGAAACACTGATTTTGCTTGTTAACGTCTCCATGCACGTGTCAAAAATACATGTTAAGGTTAGACGTATGTTTGTTTAGCCTATATTTTTAATAAAACATTAATAATAGCCCTTTGAATTTTATTTCATGTGTTTCTTATAATTTAAACTTAATAAATCAAGAGTATGGTAAGTAGATTAGAAAACGTAAAATGTAATGTAAAACTTTATAAAATAGTAGAAATACATTGCCCGGATAAATTAGCCGAACTTTCATTTTAAATATTCATTAGAATTAATATATTGTCAAATAAATGCGGGTCAAACAACAAAATGCCTTCTAATAGAAGGATTCCTGTTTTCAGCAAGGAATGATAAGAATTGACATAACATATATGTCAATAAGTGTTATATGGATTAAAGGCGCTAAATTAATAGAAAAATAAGGAAACGCGAAATGAACGAAGATATTAAATAACTTTAAAATTAAGTAATAAATTGCAAGCTTATTTAATCATGCCTTAGCTATGCACTATCAGTTTCCCAAAGATCCCATTGAACCCGATTTCTATGTAGGCATCGATTTTGTCTCCTTTTGGCTGGATGCGTATTAATCCTCGGAAACAATTCTCGTTATTTGAATATACATGGTGCAGATGAAACCACTCACACAGCAAACTATAATATATATATATATATATATATATATATATATATATATATATATATATATATATATATATATATATATATATATACTACAAATGGCAGACCAACCCTTACTTCAGTACTATTGTAACTATCACTAATTCGCGGTATACATAACCTTATCTAGTTTGCAGAACGTTAGAGAGGAGAGATAAAGTATGGAACATGTGTGGTGTAACTGTAATGTTCCGATGACATGGAAATTAAAGTAAAAAATCCAAACTAAAATAAACCCGATAAACTTGATTATTAGATACTGTTTTTTGGCGGAGAACTATTTTATATGCAATTGCGTATGAGATAGATAAACCAAAGCTAGCAAGACACCTTGATAGAAGGAGAGTGAAGGCCAGAGCAACTCTTAGTTTAAAACTAAATAAAGAGAGAAAGGAAGTGATAGAAAGGTCAAACTAAGTGTAACCTATATGAATGGTCTACAATAACTAATAATATGCACGTTCCTAAGTTAACCAACTTATAGCACTAATTGTATATAAATATATCTCCATATACATCAAATAAATCATTATATATATATATATATATATATATATATATATATCTAAATCTTTAACACAGTTTATATAAATCTATAAAATGCACATATATACAATTACATCATATATACATTCAGACATATGTATACATGAATGAACAAGTGTGGTTTTTTATAAATTTCGGATCATAACTTATATAAATATATACGGGACACATAAATATATAAGTTTATAGAACTGATAGATATTTATTCATATAAAACTATAATATAAGCAACAGTGTTAGTTAAATGTCTCTAATCACAATATGGTCTATTAACAACACCATTTAAATTTTATTGATTATTATGTGTATATAAATATTAATTTGTATATATACATATATATATTATTTATTAATTTGAATCGAATTATTCATCTATTATTACAATATTTATATAACATACCTTATATAAATGAATAAATATTTCTCTCTCTCTCTCTCCATATATATATATATATATATATATATATATATTTATATTTATATAATAACCATATATATTAATATATCTGTATACATATTAATATAAACGTTGGTATATAGCATATATATATATATATATATATATATTTGTATATTGAAAAGATATATACGGATAGAAAAAGATATGTATATATATATATATATATATATATATATATATATATATATATATATGACATATGAAGATATATATATATAAGGCAAAATTTTACTTTCCCCTTTAATGAAAAGTGCCTGCGATTAACCCTTTCCCGAAAGGAATTTTATAAACAAGTAAAAGTTATCCCTATGGGACAACACTATCAATACCGGTCGCTAATATTTTTATGCAATATTTCAAAAAAATATATATAGAGGTAAAATCTACTCTGAAGCCAAACTTCTATGTGAGATTCTTTAAATCAAGTTTGCGAGCTTGAAATAAACACCGATCACATTGTATTTAACCAGTCGTCGAACAACATAACAAAACTTACGCCAGCCGTATGTGAGATTCCTGGACGATATTTTTCTAAATTGGATTCATGGTGATAATGAGTTATATAAATAACTAGAGTTAGCCTACGAGCTAGGTGAATTAAAATAACATTAGAAAAAGAGAACAATGTTGAGTTACCCTTTCGGTATTTAAAAATTAAACAAAATGGACTCAGATTTACAAGAGATATATTTAGGAAACCACCCATATGGAATGAAGGTAAGCATTCTGAAATCCATGATAGTAAGGAGTCTTAAAAGCATGGATTTTACATATAGAGATAAGGAATTGAACAGACTGAAGGAAATATTCAAAATAAACGGCTATCCGACAATTATAATAGAGAGGTTTATGAAGGCGATTTTGCTGAGATTTAAAGGTAACATAATAAACTAAATAAAGAAGGAAACATAATTTGAAAATCGCAAATCTATAGAATTGCCTGATTCAAAACTGAGCAGAAGAATTAGAATAATAGCAGATTAATTCAAGATCGCAAACTTGATTTAAAGAAATATATACAAAGATTACTTGTTAAATTTAGCTCAACATGTGTATACCTGACCTAATTTAATAGCCTGACACGCGTGTCTAATTTCCTTCCGTTAACTTTAACTAATCAATGATGGTCCAATCCAGCATTTTCTCCAGAACGCGAATGAACTGGTCTACTTTTTAACAATAATTGATCTGTTTCATGAAATTCGATGTTGCATTCAGTGATGGTTGTCTTTTGAGAAATTTTTACATTATTCGCACTTCGAAGTAGTACATATTTATTATACTCGTTTTAGGCTGAAACTTGCATCTGATATTTAATACGATAGGGCCTCATTTTACCTTATTTATCGTTTGTTCACAGAGTACTGAATATATACGTAATTGCGTATGAAGTATTGTGGGCCTAGCAATAAATTAGTTAAGATATATGAAGAGACACATTGACAGGTTCTTTATGTATTATACCTAGTGACTGTGCTTTTCATTCACAAATTCGAAGACCTTATTTTAAGTTAGTTAAACTGGTGCATTTGTGCACATTCGTGTAGAAAATTGCACCGTTCGCCTGCCCCAAATTTCTTGATCAACTATATTGTGGGTATAGTGCGTGGTACCGATACTTAATGTTAAGTCATCAGTAAACACAAAACGCATGCATACATGAAATTATGCATGTCATTCACACTGGCTCCCTATTGAACTGCGTAAAAATTATTGGCAAAGAAGAAACAGTGATTAGGATGTATATAAATGCAATGAAGAGATATAAACCGATATAAAACATTAATTGACGTAATTTTGTGAGCCTGAGTATAACACCACTCTAATCGTATTTATAGTCGCGCAAAATTGTCACACCATCTTCGATTACAGAAGCTGACGCGTTTCGAACCTCTATGGTCATCATTTGAAGATAATTGCAAACTGACTAACGACCGTCAAACTGCAATTTATGTACAATGCGAGAAAATTTAGATATGCGGCTCTCACCTTTAGTAGTCTTGAATATATTGCACTTGGTTGTCCTGTCCTATTTTCACAAATATATATATATATATATATATATATATATATATATATATAGTATATATATATATGTATATATATATGTATATATATATATATATGTATATATATATATATATGTATATATATATATATATATATATATATATATCTATTACTCATCTTTCATTACTATTTGCCTGTCCGTCTTATCGTATAAATATTTCACTAACTGTTTATTTATCTATATACTCCTATGAATATTGGTTTTACGGACGGCGATAACGATTATGTTGTGCGTAAGGGTGGCTCAGTGGTTAGAGCGAACGAAACTGGCCTATTTAATGAATATTCAGTATTTAACTGTTATATATTTTATTGAATTGTCATGATTACCGCTCATTTTGATGAATTTTATCGATTACGACCAGATTTAATGGATTGGTCGGACTAACAGGTCTTGAAATATAGTTGATTTTCTTAATTTGGATGAAATTTAGCACACATTGAGATTTATCAAATTAGTACCATGCAACGACTCGGCAACCATAGTTGTTGGTACCCTTTAAAGGCATAGTATATAAGAAACACAGTGAGTTGCCTTTGAACTCGCATTGTCGAAGACTTTTTATGAAGTGAGCTTCATTACTATAGGTTTACACATTCGTCTAGGAGATTTTACCGTCCTATTTATTCATATTTTGACACTAATATATATTCGGTAAAGGGCATAATGCCGGCTCCTACTGAAGAGTTGCAAGTAAGCACGGAACTACTGCGCACGAGATTATATGTTCGGTTCACGCTGTATTTGGTTTATCCCTCTGGTCATATTTGCATTAATTTTTTACAGCTAATTCACAATTGCATAGAGATATATATATATATATATATATATATATATATATATATATATATATATATGTGTGTGTATGTGTGTGCGTAAACTAAGCATTGCATAATGTAGTAAAGGTAATTTATTCGTTGAAATGGATTGGTCTTCATTAGGAGCTCTTCAAGTACTGTGGGAAATTTTTCCGCTGACAGAGTTCGAACATGGGCACGTCTCCTTCGGAGTCTGGGATTCTATTCAGTGCGACACCCATCGGTGGCAAAACTGTGGATATTAATTTTGGAGTTGCCAATAATGCGGAAACCAGTCTATTGGATGAATTTCCTTTGCTACCTTACAGAATGCTTATTTTGTACTGGCAAATGTACACATAACAGGATTAGTGTACATATCAATTTCGCGACCTTGATTTAAATAAATGTTATCAACACCTGTGCAATAAATGATTGTTCAATGGTATCTATTCACCTGTTGTATATATTGGTATTTTAATAAATGAAAAGTTAAATATATGATTATTTTTAATAAAGCAAGTGATATTCGTCTAGACCACAATATATCATTTTCAGCATGTTTTGCATATGTCCTGCATATATGCCCGCTAGTAATTCTAAAATTTCATGAAATTTTTGCTATGTTGGTAACAATTGTTTTGTTACACATATCATACTCGCTAGGTATTATGTATAGTGTCACAATGTCCAAGAAATTATATGAAACTTGGAACACGCATTCGTACAAGAGATTGTACCGCCAACTGACCCACATTTATTGACAAATTATATAGTAAGTATAGGGCGTACGACTGGCTTTGAACTATTTTGTGAACTTATTGTTTTTCTATATATATATATATATATATATATATATATATATATATATATATATATATATATATACATATATATATATATATACTCTATGTTCACATATTTCTATCTTGTTTTGCTTTCCAATTTATATATTAAGATATGTTCATTAGTAGATACTTGAGGAGATAATGAGAAAGAAATGTTTCTTGTATCTAATAAAATTTCTTTTTGTTTTTGCACATAGAAAGGGTACAATGAATTTTATTAAAGCTCGCATTTCAAAAAATATATATATATATATATATATATATATATATATATATATATATATATATGATATATCTTACATTATTATAGTATACAAGTAGTTTACTGAAAGCGTATTTCAGCAGGTAATTTAAGTGGGTTCTTACAACATTTTGATTCTTTTCAACTATTTTTTACCAGCCTACTACGGCGGAAGAATTGACTAAGTCACCAATACTGTTTGGAGATTTCTTGAAAATGGGCGCTGACAAAGAAGAAAGGCTCTACGAGGAGTTAGACAACTTGGCCAAAGTGAAAGCAGTCTTGAACGATGTAAGTTCAGTTGCAATATAGTTAAAATGCCCTAGTTCAAAACAAAAGGCCAAATTCTTTTAACCTGTCAAGAAATTCTAGTTTATTGAGTATTGTGTTGATATAATACAAATTTTAAATCTTCAGTATTTAGATGATTACAACTTGGTGAACTCAAAAGATGTGAAGCTGGTGTTTTTCATGGACGCGATACTCCACGTCTGCCGTATTGCCAGAATGATTCGTCAGGACCGAGGTAACGCACTTTTGGTTGGTGTTGGAGGTACCGGCAAACAATCTCTGACAAGGTTAGTGCTGACGTTTTTTTTGTCAATATGTTCGATTTGCTTGCCTTACTTACTCGAACTGAATTTCTTGGCAATATTTTGAGCCTAATTGTCGTAAGCAACCGCAGAATAGAAAATATATTACCGCACAAACATAGACAACAATAACAAAATTGAATTATTTCTTCCTATTGAATTGGGCAATCATCCAGTCCAGAGTGTATGGATTTTCTGGAGTAACAGGTGTTCTAGTATTTGTAATTTTCAATTTTGTCGAAGTTTAGCATTCCTTAAAATTCTTTGTGTTGGCACTATCTACCAACTCGGCAAACCGCTATGTTGGCATCAATTAACTTAACGGAAACCATTGTGTGGTTATCAGGTACTGATACAACAGCCAGAGTGTTGGTACCCACACAGTTTTGGTATATATATATATATATATATATATATATATATATATATATATATATATATATATATATAATAGTGGGTTAGCTTTGAAGACATATTGCCGAAAATTTTATAGTGAGTACAGGGTGTAGTACTGGCACTTATTGATGATTTTCATGTAGGCATGAAACGAATTTTTACATGAGGTTGAACTATCCGTTCATTCTGACTTTCGTTTCTCCTTCTGATCATATATGAACAAACTTATTACAAGGTGCCCAACACCTAATACATAACTGCTTATAGATCACATCTCCGCAGCAAACCCTATCTTACTGGTATATATATTTAATTGAATAATTTCACGATTATCGTGAAGAGTGATAACTGAAATCAATCAAGACCAAAATATATGGATATGCTGGAGTAACACGTGTTCAGAAGTAGTTGTATTTCTCAATTTTAGTGAAATTTAGCATAACATGAAATCCATGGTACTGTACCATCTAGCAACTGGACAACCGTAATGTTGGAACCATGTACCTATTCGGCATACGTAGTTTTGGTACCATTTACAGGCTCGGTAAAAATATAATATGCAGTGAATTGGCTTTGCAGTCGCATTGTCGAAGACTTTAAACAAAATTAACTCTACTACTTTTGGGCACTCGTCATCGAAACCTGCTACGCTCGAGATTTGAGCACAGAAACATTTTGTTCAGAGTTATAATAATCATTCCTTATTCCACGAAAATCGAACACTGAATAAAATTTTGAACTACTTGCTATTCAATGTTTTTTTAGCCAGGATTTTCTTCAGCTATATCTTTTTGGATACAGTATTTTGAACTAAAAATTCAACTATCAAACCTCGACCTGTCTTCACATGACTGACATCATGTCATCACACAATATATATATATATATATATATATATATATATATATATATATATGTATGTATATATATGAGCATGCTTACACAATTAAATGTCATTACCGTCGTGTATGCAAAACTAACTTATATTTTACTCTGCTCATTTTCGGAACATATTTTTTTTTGGTTTTTTCATGTAACATACGGATTAATTTGTTTTCCTTTGTTAAATTCTATGAGCATTTGACATATAAAGAGATAGATTGAAACTGTAGAGCTATTTTTTAAAGCTGAGATGTTATTTGTTGTGTTTTAAGTCAAGAATCTGTTATGAAATAAGCAATATGTGAATGATCGTTGCATTTTTACTGTTAATAACCTGTATGCACCTATGAAGTCTAATAAAAATGCAATATATAAGACTCAATCTTTCTGAGTTAAATGAAAAGTAGATACCAGAAAAGAACATTCTTAAATAAGTAGCCAACATTTAAATGAGACATGATCAAATCAGCTTGTTCAAGATGCTATTTTTAAAATATCTAGGTTTTTCATTCAAGCATAGATTTAATGATAAATAAAATAATGAGTAAAAGAAATTAGAAAACATTAAAATGAGGTAAACAGATATATGTCATGATACATATACAAACACACTTACATAATTTTATCTTTTTTGGAAAACTATGACATGATAATAATTAGTATGACAAACTCTAATTACTGAACAAATTTTTAATAAACGTGTAGAAATAAAGATTCCAAATTTGAGTAGAAAAAAGTTTTGGTGAACGTTAATAAGCGTTTAAAACGTCCACTACAAATTTCTGTAAGCAAATCACTAATTGTAATCTTGTACGGTTTTAATCAATACATTCTTAGTTTCCTGTCTCGAATGAAGCTTTATACATTCAGAAATTGAAGTTTAGATGAAGCTAGTTTCCGAAGTATGAATCATTTCGCTACATTTCCATGACATATAAGATCAAAAAATATGTATACAGGATCGCGGTTACATTCAAATTTTTTGAAATATTGCTCATATGAAAATAAAAGCTGTAAACAGCTGCCAAGCGAAGCAGCTGAAAACGAAAAGTGTTTAACGGATTATCTGAAATCACTTAGTTAATAACGAACATTTAAGATTACCCAGAATTCAGCTACATTTTTTTACTATTTTAAGCCCCGACTTACCTCTAGGAAAAATATATTACCTCGGATTAATTTTTATTATTTAGAGTTTATCTCTATACATAAAGTATTGTTTTTAGTGAAGTTTAGTAAAAACAATTGATTTCCCAATGTGTTTTACGGAAAAAGTCTGAGCCATGCTTCAATTAAATGTAATTGAGCTATAAAAATACATATATATATATATATATATATATATATATATATATATATATATATATATATATGAATACATTGCCACTGCTCCCTCGTATAGAGAAGGGTCATACTGGTTTGTGCGGCGACATATAACGATCACTTCATCGAATATAATAGGTTTCACTTGATATGATACAATCGAAAAATAATCCGCGTGCTTAAACAAATACGGAATAACAGAATCTTGAAGATAGGAATAATTACTTAAGTATTATAGGAGCATCAGTGTCCAAATATTGAGATGAAGCATAAATTTATGACGCGAAAAGTAACAAATCAACACCATAATTAGATGAGCTCAATGCAACGTTAAGAAGCTTTATCAAGGTACGCAAGGATATAGTGTAGATAATTAGGGCTCTGACAAATCCAATTGAATGGGCAAAGACATTGATAATCATTTACACAACAATCAGCATTACTGACCGCAAATGAGCAGGGTGAAATTTTTCAAAACTACACGTTAAGAAATCTCGTCCAATGTCCTACATCATATTTCAATCTACGCGAAGTAAGCTCCGATTCTGAAAGAAGCAATATTAAATAAAATCATCAATGATAACAAATGCTCGATGAATAATTTTGCACGAAAAATGACTTGTCTCATCATAACGATAATAAGTCTCTAAACATAAAGCTAACATATTGTCCTTGCAGAAGACCATGATTAAATAAATATATATATATATATATATATATATATATATATATATATATATCTGTAATTAATTAAAGACACACAGACTAAATTAATAGGTAATTTGTTTTTTTAATTAAAGGCTAGCTGCACATATAAACGGATGCAAGTGCTCACAAATAGAATTATGCCGTGGCTATGACTACTCATCTTTCCACGACGATTTAAAAAAGCTCTACACTTGGGCAGGTGTCGAGAACAAACCAACAGTGTTTCTTTTTACCGACAATCAAATTCTTAAAGAGGAGTTTCTTGAGGATATTAACAACATTCTAAATTCCGGTGAGGTGCCAAACCTGTTTGAGGCAGATGAATATGAACGCCTTATTATTGGCTGCAGACCAGCAGCTAAAGAGGCGGGGATTCCCGAAGGCAATCGCGATGCAATATACGATTTTTGCATCAATCGAGTACGAAACAACTTACATATTGTCCTTTGTATGTCTCCCGTGGGCAGTGCATTCCGACAGCGTTGCAGAATGTTCCCTTCAATGGTAAATTGCTGCACAATTGATTGGTTTGTTGAATGGCCTGAAGAGGCGTTGCTAAGTGTTGCGCGTTCTTCGTTCGAGGTCATCGATTTCGGTGAGGAAAAAATGAAAGTAAGTTGAGACGTTAGTGCTATGTTTAAAAAGTTAGCGTGATTTGGTTAATCCCGGAACACGTATTCATTTTCGCAATTATGTATCCGGTTGAGCGAGAAAAATAACAAGTTTGTTCACATATTGACCGGTTGCATATGCCAAAGCCAACGTAAATAAACTATGCGATTTCACGTTTAAATGAGCTTTGAGATTACTGGTGACTTACATTTCCACAATATATTTGCTCGAGATATGTGAAACTGTTTGAAAATGCAATCGACCAGACATAGTTTTATTAAAACAGTAGTAGCGTTAACTACATATGAAGTGTTTATCAACTGTTTACATATAACATTTAATAAAAATGTAAAAAGTACCAACACTATGATATTGGAAACAGGCTTAAACGGAAATGAGAATCACAACTATCGTGAAACCCATGCCAATTCGGCAAAGCTTTAAATTGTAATTCTGTAATATTACAGTTTATGCACATCAAACACAACTGTTTGTGAGCATGGTGGTTAAATTCCTTCAATTCATGCTTGTGAGGTTGAGATAAACACCAATTCAAATGGGGTTTAATTTAACATCAATCACACTTACTGATGTCATTTGACCTCCTAATGCCATGCTCATCATTGCACGACAGAGAACTAACGACGATCAAACAACAATGCATATTTAAAGAGAGCAAAATGAGATATGCTGCTTAAGTAGTCTCGCATTCTTTGTAAATGATGGTTAATTTCGGCAGCACAATTTCTATACAGTCACGATCATGAAATTATGGCAGCATTCACTATACCTATATATGTTACATCATTATAGCATGACTGTTTGCGCGAGAGAGGACAGTTGTTCTTTAAATCAAGTTTGCATGATGGAGATAAGCAACAATCCCAATCTGAATTACCAGTCAAACAACATAGGCACAGCTGTCGCCAGTTACACGAGTTAACGTATTTCGTCCTTCTATGGACATTCTAATCCGAGCACGACACGAAACTGACACATAGGGATCAAACCCCAATGCATATATAAGGAATAAAACATTAGACTTTCGATTGCTCTTTTAATGCATACTTCAATGTTAGAGTAAAAAAACTTGCGCTTTTTAATACATTTGTTAATGTAATATTTAGAGTAGCTTTGAGTTCATACAGTCAACAGTTATATAATTAAACGAACATTGGTTACGCGGGTGGTGATAACAATTATTATAATCAAGTTTGCGGTCTTAATAAAACACCTGATCCATTAATCACTTACATATGTCCATATAAACTAAGAATTGTATAGTGTATAAAAGGCAATTCATCCAGTAGACCGGTTTCGTCCTTATTGGGAACTCATCATGTACTGGCCAGAATTTGCCGCGGACAGGACTCGAAACTGGGCACGTCTGCTTCGGAATCCTGGTGCTCTAACCACTGAGCCATCCTGCCGCACACTACACTGCACACAATTTTCAGTTATATACTAACTAATGTAACTTGGTTAGTCAATTTTTCCTTTAGGTGGAGCTCATATGGCATCCATTTAGACCCAATGTTCCAACTAACCATCCCCAATCTTTAATTACTGAACAGTCACCACACTACATTGGGAAGTGGTACTGAAATGAACATTTATATAATTAAACGAACATTGGTTGCGGAGGTGGTGATAACAATTATTATAATCAAGGTTGCGGTCTTGATACAAACACCTGACCCATTAATTACTTACACATGTGAGTATAAACTAAGAATTGTATAGTGTAGAAAAGGCAATTCATCCAGTAGACCGGTTTCGTCCTTATTGACGTTAATAGGTTCGAGTCCTGTCCGCGGCAAATTCTGGCCAGTACATGATGAGTTCCCAATTAGGACGAAACCGGTCTACTGGATGAATAACCTTTTATACACTATACAATTCTTAGTTTATACTGACATATGTAATTAATTAATGGGCAGGTGTTTATATCAAGTCAACAGTTATTTAGATATTCAACAGGTTTCTTTACGTGGGTGGTAGATTTGCATTATCATTTCCGCAATGATTCGATTGATCCCAATTTCAAAATATGCAATGGGTTCACCTTCGTGTTGGCTGGATGAGATTCCTCCCCTCATTTCGAAGTCTTCACCGTCATTCGTATTAACCACTTGAAATGAGGTATAATCCAAACATTGATGTCTGGTGCACCTCGTTTCCAGTGATTAGCACGAATGATGTTGAAGCCTTCTGAGTAAGGTGACGAATAAGCCTCCATCCACCATGAAGGTGAACTCGATGCGTACTTGGAAATGGGGATGAATCGGATCTTTGCGGAATTGATAGTACAAACCTACCACCCACGAAAGAACACCGTGGATAGGCTAAACGTGATTATTGCACTGTGCAGTTCAATAGAACAACGTTCAAGTCAGCAGTTATGTTTAGGAATTAACACTACGATCTGCTATGCCTTCTGTCTGTTTTAAATACTTATTTCATTAACTTTATTATAAATGATTTAATTAGAAGTTATGTCGCCTGTGTCGGATGCATAATAATTAGTTTGCTTAACGCGTACTCTAGTAGATACAATTTGCTTCATCCAATATCCATCATTACTTACCAAAAGTCTTTTCTTTATGTTTCTTTTAATTTGTTTCATCTATCGCTGTATGTGTAGCTTTAATGGAAACACTAATTGTCTAAGAAACTGTTATTTAACTAAGGTGGGCATTAGCTACAGAAATTGTCTACGGCGTAATATAACCAATATATGAAAATTAGACATTTCAATTTTCAACTATAATCACTCTGCGAACGAGAAGTAAAATTTTAGCAAAAAAATATACTTTGAATGCGTAGTAACGGCACCTTTTGATGATGTCGTCAGTATGCACAGCCCAGGTGTGGATACAAAATTATATTTTTTTTCGCGCGCTGAAATTGTCAAATACGCAATGTCCTCTTGCAACTCATTTGTTACACAACCAATTGATTGCGTTTATATTAGTTTTCCGCGAATAGGTTGCATAAATAATTTCGCGCTTCATGCACTTTACCATTGTAGTTTCACCACCAAAACCAAATAGCATAGTGATTAACATAGACTAACACTAATTAACACATTTCCTTTTCATAAACAATTCCATCAGTGCTACCGAAATTAGGAAAATACCTTAAAGGTAACATTTCTGGCAGCAGCCAAGAATAGGTTGATAAACTGCCAGGTGGCCCGTTGAAAAACATTCAAGAGAATTGAGAATAATTTTATTGATAACGTATTATTGACATCACTATGGAGAGTACAAATAGGCAGTAAAATAATTGGAGTTATTTCTTGCACAATCCTATTATCAACATTTTGCATATACTATTGCACCCACCACCAGTATATCAAAACTAAAACACAACTTAATCAACATTGGGAGCTGTAAATAAGCGCGAATCCCATTTTTACCGCAAAGTGCGCAAGGAGTTGCTTGAGTAACACGTGTCAAAAAAGTAAATGCAATTCTCATTTTTTCTGACATTTGGCCTATTTTGAAATGCATTGTGATGGAACCACGCACATTCCTCTGTTTTTGTACAATTTCCAGGCTTTGAATTTACATTGTCAAAGATTTTATATAAAGTTTACTCCATTACTGCCTGAATATACGATCATGCAGGTAATTGCACCGTCCACCTGTCACACATTTCTTGTTCAAATATATAGTCGGTATAGGGCATAATACCCGCTTCTATTGATGAGTCATCAGTAAGCTCAAAACGCCTATGTACTTAAGATTATACCTTTCGTTTATGAGGACTGGCTTGTTTTTCTATTTACATTTGCACTAATTTAATACAAGGTGCGCATTACCTTATGAAAAATTTAATATGTATTTCTTCTACTCAACAAACAATATTATATATATATATATATTATTGTAAGTTGTACTTGTCATGGTTATATGTGGACTGTAAAAGAACACTAGGTCGCCCATTCCTAGTGATGGTTTTTATTCTGAGTTTTCCTTCTCCTAGATAGTCTGCCAACCAAGGCTGATGAGCACTATCTGCCCAGATGCCAGTGGCCAGAGTTTCCTTCAGCAGCCGAAACTTGCCCTTCACGTCTGGAACGCTTGCTCTCATTCCGTCACTACACATTTAACAAAAAGTTAAAGTGCAGTTAGACCAAACTCGAGGCTTCACATGAAACGGGATGATGGCTGTCCCTTTATGGCCCGGCAAGGTTCATGCTACCAATCCCGGGTCGACTAGCTTGAGCCCGTCGGTCGTCAATAATTACATAATTACAATAATTACATACTGTATCGGCCGTCGCGCAGTATAAAAAGGGTCGCCTTATCTGCTGAGCCGTGCAGGGTGGATAAGCGAAAACAGGCTACTGCAGGCAACTCTATCTCCGATTCTGCCTCCTTTCCTTTCTCTTCCTCTTCTCAATCTAACAATAACACTCTTTTAGATACTATAAATATGGTTGGTTTAGATCATAACACTGAGCCCAATACTAGGTTGCCAAATATCGAAAATAGTTCTAGTAGACGATCATTCATTGAACCTAAGTTAGGTTTTAACGTAGGCGCACTTAATGTGCGGACATTAAAACAACTTGGACAGCAAGAATCTCTTGCTCGTACGTTGGATAAATTAGAAATTGACATATGTTACGTATCTGAAACCAGAATACAGGATCCTACGTGTATTACAGAACTAGTTGCACCATCCCTATCTATGCGTTATTGGCTTCGAACATCTGGTTCCACAGAGTCCTCTCAAGCCGGTAAATGGGGCGTTGGTATTGCCCTTAGCGCGCGAGCTGAAGCTTGCTTAATTGAATGGATCCCTTTAAATAGTCGATTGTGTGCGGCACGTTTAAATACATCTACTAAAACCAAAGCAAAAAACCGTTATCATCGTTGCCTCTTCGTTGTATCTGCATATGCTCCTACCGATTGCAGCACAGAAGTAAGCAAGGACGCTTTTTACTCCGAATTAAGCTCCTTACTAAGTAAAGCACGAAGTTCGGATATAGTCCTGGTTATGGGTGACATGAATGCTCAAGTTGGTCGCTTAAGCAACACAGAATTTCATTTAGGTGGAAGATACACTCTAAGCTCGACTCGCAATGATAATGGTGAACGGCTTTTGGATAGCTGCGCTGAACATAGACTATATTTAAGTAGTACAAATTTCAGACGTAGTGTTAGACGTTGTGCTACATGGCGTCCTCCAGCACCCGGACAACGGTGGACTCAAATAGATCATGTAGCAATTAGTTATAGATGGCGTGGTTGCATCCAGGATTGTCGCTCTTTTTGGAACACTTATGTCGACTCGGACCATGCACTTATCCGTTGTAGATTTGCTCTAAAATTTTCCGGGAAAATAATTAAGAATAATCTCCAAATTGATATAGGTATACTCGAACAACCGTCCTTCAGACAAAACTATGAAAATATTCTAAAGGCTAATCTAACTGGTCTGAATAGCGAAAATCCGAATATACTTTGGTCCAAGATAAGTTCCACTATGCACAATGCAGGTACTACTGTATGTGGAATAGCAGGCTCCCGTAGAAATAATCACTGGCTCTCTGTAAAATCTATGGAGATACTCGAAATAAGGCGCCAAATTCCACCTGGCTCGACTCATAATAATACCCGTCGCAATATAAGACGCCAACTTAAGCGCAGTCTAAAAGGCGATCTCGAAAACTTTTGGAACAGAAAGGCTGAAGAAATGGAAGTAGCTTTCGCGTCAGGTAATAGTCGCTGTTTGTTCTAACTTATCCGCGCAACAGATCAGAGAAAGTTAAAAGTTAGCGAAACTATAAATGATAGTAACAATGAATTAATAACCGATTAAATAAGTCGTCTTAACAGGTGGGCTGAACACTTTAGAAATCAATTTTCTTGGCCACCCGCGTCAGTTCTGATTCCCGAAAGCATGTATCCATCAACAGTGTGGAATGTTAGTCCCGAAGAACCATCCGAGTTAGAAGTACGCGATGCAATCCTATCTCTTAAGCGCCGCAAAGCCGCCGGCCCCGATGATCTGCTTCCGGGATTGTTTAAGAATGGTGGCGATATAATTTCAGGAGCGTTGACCAAACTTTTTCATACTATATGGAATGAGGAAACCGTACCACTTGACTGGAATGAGTCGACCATCATTCCCATCTTCAAAAAAGGCAATCGTAATTCGTGCGATAACCATCGTGGTATAAGTTTGACTCCGGTCGTATCAAGGTTATTTGCTTCGATTATCCTACGTCGTCTTAGCGCTTCACGTGAATCACATAACAAGAGAAGAACAGGCCGGATTCCGCGCAGGACGAGGTTGTATAGATAATATTTTTACGTTAAGGCAAGTTCTCGAACAGAGACATTTATATCACCGTCCCACAATAGTCGTCTTTCTAGACTTCAATGGTGCATTTGATTCGGTGGATCGCAATGTTTTATTCCATATCTTGTCGAAAAGCGGTGTGCCCACAAAATTTGTTAATATTATACGAGCTCTCTACACAAATACTTCTGGTCGCGTTAAGGTCTACAACGAATTAACGCATAACTTTACAACCAGCAGTGGTGTTCGTCAAGGTTGTCCACTTTCCCCATTTTTGTTTAATTTTGTAATCGATTCTATTATGATCAACACTCTCCCACACATTCAGGACGCTGGAAATGAAGTTCTCGCGGGAGATAAACTAGTCGATCTTGACTATGCGGACGATATCGTACTATTATTCGACAATCAGCATGCTGCCCAGACCACCTTAAATAGATCAACAGACGTTGTTCTGTCTTTCGGTATGAAATTCGGATCCTCTAAATGTAAGATACTGTTACAGGATCACCCACCATTCACTCCAACGTTGCGAATGCAGAATGAAGATCTTGACATAGTCGACAGCTTTACATATCTTGGGAGCTCTATCAATAACGAAGGCAACATGTCCGACAAGGTGAGAATACGGATCGCGAAAGCTTGAGTAGCTTTCTCGAACCTTCGTTATTTATGGAGAAACGCCAATATTTCACTTTGCCGTAAAGGTCATGTTTACAATGCATCTGTACGCGCAGTCTTACTATACGCTAGTGAAACTTGGCCTCTTAGAGTTGATGATCTGAGACGCTTACAGGCATTCGATCATCGTTGTTTGAGAAGTATAGCACATGTTGGTTACCAACAACGAATAACTAACGTTGACATCCGTAGACGTATTTTTGGATCTGACAATAAGTGCTCGTCGTTAGAAAAACAAATAAGGCTCCATCAACTTCGTTGGCTCGGTCACGTTTTGCGTATGCCCTCATTTCGATTGCCAAATAGAGCTCTGTTCTCTCATCCAGCACCAAATTGGCGTAAGAAACAAGGTGGGCAGATTTTGACATGGCAGAAACAATTAAAGTCACTTACATCCAAATTGGGTAGTATAGGATCCACTCGTCTGCCGGGATGGGGTCCTCGTGCGCATCACAGTTCTTGGTTAGAAACCCTTAGCGATATGGCATCGAATCGAGCTCAGTGGCGATCTTGTTGCAGATGTCTAGTAGAATCATCTTCGTAACTTTCTTTTCTTGGTAGGGCAAAGTTAGCTGCGAGGTTTGGTTTGTTTATGACGTGATACAGTGAAATCCGCAAGGAAGCTGTATTGCTGATGTCGCCTTGCCCGAATGCTAACTTGGCCATAATGGTGTTGTGGAGAGGTTTAGTTTGCATCATTTCTGTGAGTTATCCTGATAAATTTACTCATAGTAACAAGGTATTCCTTCTCTCTCTACCCCTCTCTCTCTCTCTCGTAAATCTCAATAATAATTTGTCTAAATTCACTTATATACATTTTTTCACTCCTTATGGTTATATGGCAGTGAAACATTAGTCACTTGTCTTTTGTGTGGCTGGACATGATGATGATGATGATATATATATATATATATATATATATATATATATATATATATATATATATAGCAATAGGTTATCACACGTACTGACGTCTTTCGAACTTTTGTGGTTATTGTCAGGGCCCACAGTAAATCTATCTAGCAAGAATCAAACAGCTATCTTTGTATAATTTATTTCAAATCGGAATGCGTCTGACAACCTTATCAGTGTCATATATTTAACAATTGACCTGGATGTCGGCTACAAGTTACGTAGGAAAAGTTTTTATAGCTTTCACTACTCTTTAACAAGTTATATGTTGAAGCAATAAATTAATACTCAGGTTGTGCGAAAATTTGCTAAAACAAACTTTGCTGACTTCGGAAAAGCATCAATTCCATTTTTTTAACCTGTCGCTACTTAGAGTAGAACCAATTAGTTTTAATTGAAGCTTTCACCATCGGCGCAATCAATACTTGCATAACTGTGAACGATTTTCCTTAATTCAGTGGTTATAAACAAATTGTAAATCATTTCCAATTATTCAAAATTGCCACCTTATAATTAACTTATTTATCCTGTTCTGCTTCATAACTTGCACACTGACCTATTCTTTTTTAAAACTTTTAATTATACTACAAGGCCAGATTTTAAGAACTCAATAACCTGTTTATTATTTAATAACTTTTTAATGCTTATTTCTTTGATAAATGCTACCTTATTTGTTACAGGATAGCATGTCACACCTGTGCACTTACATTCATCTGAGTGTTTCCGAAGCTGCAGAACGCTTTTACGAAGAGCTAAAGCGACATTATTACACGACGCCAACAAGTTATCTTGAGTTGATCTCTCTTTACTTGAAAATGCTGGAAGCGAAGAAACGGTAGGCTTTTTCATAAATAATTGCTATTTAACAAATATAATTATCTAACACCAATGTTTCTGACTATAGATTTTTAGGCATAGTGTATCTAATAAAGTATTTGTTCCAATGCAACCAGGAGGATATACTTTGACCAATAGGATCAAAAGTTAAAATTTCTTGATCACATACGCTTCGTGCTAACTGGTGATTCAACAGTAGCAGTCGGAACTACGCTCCTGGACCAACTATTTATTTCGCTTAGGTATGTTGGACAGTTACATAGTACATACAAGAACGCATACTTTTTTCTGTTTATTTCCCTAAGATAGAAGGAAATGATTACGTCTTCATTTCTGTCATTTAAGAAAGCTTGAAATAAAAGCTGCTGGTTGGCATCTTGCCAAAATATTCGTTCAATTATAAATGTAGCTCAGAATTAAAATCACATGAACGTATCTATTCTAAAAATGCATAAACATATTTTCCCATCGTGACGCTGCGGTTTTGTTTACACTGAACAAGTTCACAATTGATAGTTAAGTTAAATTAGATTTGATTAGGCTAACAGAAATTTGGAATTATTTATTTATCACAATTTTTTATACTAATTACTAATTATCTCGACATTGCAAAATTTTTACTTAAATCAAGTTTGTGAGCTTGGTATAAACACCAATCTCATTGTATTTAACCAGTTGCACAATATAGCCAAAATAACGTAGTTTTGCTATGTTTTATGTCTGGTGAAATAAAATAGACATGGTTTTTTATACCACGGTCGCAAACTTGATATAAATAAATAATTATCATTGCCATAGTCAATGACTGTTTTTGGTGCATTACCTATATATTTATGTGTTAATATTTGTAACTGGCGGTATTATTGCTGTATTTTTCAACTGGTTAAAGACAATGGAATTAGTTATTATATCAAACTCGCAATCTTTATTTTAATGGTTGTTAGCAACATTTGCGCAATCAATGAGTATTCTAGTGTATTGCACAACGTTATGTAAATGTTTTTACAGTTCGAATCTGTTCTTTAATGTCCTTATTTCGTCAATTTGTTTTCGCTATCACTGGTGGCATTCATTTTGCTTATAAGAAAATTCTTCTCAAGCAAGTTGATTTGTTAAACAAGTTCACGATGTATAATTTTAAGATTCCGATCGTATCTCTCCAGATTTAAATGCCAAAATGTCTTATAATACGCGCTAAACAAAAGTGTGCATTAATCATGAAGATTATCATAATCATACTCCAACCAATGTTGATAAAGAGAATATTTGTCATCAATTTATTCATAGCAAGCCGTAGTTTTATTTAAATACAGCTTTGCCAAAACTCATTTTGTAATTAGGTATTTATATATTCTTGATTGTGAATAGATAACTTATCTACCAATCTTACCTATTAAAATGTTATTTAGTAATGTAATACAAGCTGGATAAGCCAAACTAAGCATGAACTAAAAACGTAAAACCGTGAATACATGAACTCCGCGCTTAATAACGATCATTCAAGAGAAGGCAGAACTACGTCGCAAACGCCTTGTGTAATTAATGAAAGAGTTTCGACATAGTTTTGCTGCTTTCGTCTTCGAAAAATATTTGTCATTGTAACTGGCATTAAGTGTAAACATCAACTATTCACAGTACCATGACTGACCTATCTGAATTTAAACGTATTTATTACTAGATAAAGCAAGTAATGGTTGCGTGTGTGGTGAAAACAGTTGATCAAATCAAGTTCTTGTCCAAGGAGTGGAGAAAAATTTTATTCCCAATTTTTAAAAAGACGCACAACCTAGTGAAACTTGTCAGACACTGGTTCTGTTGTGTCTCTTCCCTCCATAAGCTCGTATATGAAAAAGCGAAAAACTTACAACCGATGACCAAACCGTAAGTTAAACATAGTAATTTGCTAAATATTAATGAGATCTTCACATCTCACCATCTTTCATTCACGACAGGGCCTGTAATGTGGACTGTAGATCTTCAATACAGTCACGTTTATAATTAAGTTGGAGCTTTCATAATACTTATGTAAGCAATCATCAAGTGTTTCGATTATTCTATTCTGCACAGTCCTTGAAGAATTCACAGTAAGGAAAAAACCAAACTACTCGATGCAGTCTTTGTTAACTTGTACAAAAAATAGATTACGCTGACAAGTGTACTTATAACGGGATTGGTGTTTAAATCAAGTTCGCGAATTTGATTTATATATTTGGACTCGCCACTTGCGCAATCATCCATTGTTTTATTGTTTAGATAATTAAACGAACATTGGTTGCGCGGGTGGTGATAACAATTATTATAATGAAGGTTGCGGTCTTGATATAAACACCTGACCCATTAATTACTTACATATGTCAGTATTAACAAACAATTGTATAGTGTAGAAAAGGCAATTCATCCAGTAGACCGGTTTCGTCCTTATTGGACGTAATAGTATTCAACTTGCGGTTGTGGACGCTAGCAAAATATCAAGCATAATTTACCATCAACTTCTGCGTTGTATTAGGAGGCTAAATGTTACGACATATGATTCTTTAAATCAAGTTTGCGAGCTTGAAGTAAACACCATTCCCATTGTTTTTAACCAGTCTTCGAGCAACATAACAAAACTACCGCCAGCCGCAACGAACTGACGCGCTTCGACCTTCCATGATCATCATCAGTTAAAAACAATGGGATTGGTGTTTAATTCAAGCTCGCAAACTTGATTTAAAGAATTGTTGCCACCACCCGCGCAAACAATTATTGTTAAATTACGACATATGGGATTGACGAAAACCTTAATTATGTTGCGATAGTTATTACTACGAAATTTTATAGCCAACCTCTATGCCCGGGAAAGTATATTTGAGTCTGCAAGGACTCAAACCTGGCTCATCCTTCTTGTCCTATTTGGCGTAATTTGTTACTAGGTGCGCAACCTCTAATGCACTATGGCATAGTTATTATTTCTCCGCAACAAACTGTACCTAATCGTTATGTATTTAGCGGAATGACGTCAAGACTTCTGCGAAAAGTGGTAACTGATAGTGTAGATTTGCTGGAGTAGTAGGTGTTCAGAAGTAGTTGTAATTTTCAATTATGCTGAAATTTGGCATATCTTGAAATATATTGTGTTGGTAACATGTACCGACACGGCAGCCAAAGTGTTGGCACTATGTACTTATTCGACAATCATAGTTTTGTTATCAGATAACGACTTGCCAGCCATAGTATTGTTAACCTTTTATCGGGCTCGTTATATATCACATATGGTTAGTTGGTTTTGAAGTTGCAATTTCGAAGACTTTATACGAAGTTAACTTCACTACTGCCTGTATACTCATTCGTGTAGGAGACTGTACCGTCCAATTGACGCCTATTTCTCACCCAAATATATAATGGGCATAGGGCGTAATACCGGTTCCAACTGATGAGTCACGAATAAGCGCGAAATGAATTTGCACATGAGATTAAACCTTTCAGTCATGCTGCTTTTAGTTTAGCCTTCTGGTTCTGTTTGGACTATACAATTTAACAATAATTGATTGCGCAGGTGGTGGTAACAATGCTTTAAATCAAGTTGGCGAGCTTGAAGTAAACACCAACCCCATTGCATTTAACCAGTCGTCGAACAACATAGCAAAACTATCGGCAGCTGCAGCTGGCGGTAGTTTTGTTATGTTGTTCGTAGGCTGTTTGGACTACTTTGATACTAGGAGCGCAACACCTATTACACAATTGCATATTGACTAGTTCTGCGTCACAAACAGTATTTAACTGTTGGTCCATTTTTGTTTAATTACCATGAATGTTAGTCCTGATTTTCATATGCTCTCTTATGATTTAAGATCCGTGCATTAAGTGCCAATTTCGTATTTCCGTCTGGCTTACGATAGCACAATTATGCACATTTTGCTTTCGCTCTGTGATGCTGTCCATAGAAGATTGTATCGTGTGAATGCGTCTGACTGAGACTAGTTTTTCAATATTATGCGACCAGTTGCCAAATGAAGATGGTTAATTATGCTAATTCTGCAAACACGATTTAAATTGTGAAGATAATCTCTTTTTGCCTAATTTAATTACTAAAATTAGTGCATAAAACATCTGTATTACATTTTCGGTTGTGACTGCATAATAATTGTTAGTTGAAAACTCGAATGAAATGTAATATCAATTATACTTATGGGGTGATAGCTACAAATCATATTTAAATGCAGTGTTTACCTTTGGTTTTATCCTTCTCAGTCCGCTTACCATCCTGTTGTGTTGAGGACTATGCAATATCTAAATGTGTCACTGCGTGTAACCGCTGGCACCATAACTAATTCCATCGAACTCAATTTTTAGTTAGTTATATGTTATCCGATTTAAATGTAATCATAACATTTTTCTAGATGACGTAGATTGAGGCTCAGGTTCATGGCATCAAATGATCGTGAAATTATTTTTCATTTGTGTTCAAATGCGCGCATTTTGTGCGTTTTACAGGGTCTTTTTTTCCTTCCACAGTGTGACTGACTCAAATCTGCGCTCTCTATGCGTAAAGTTGACTATAATTCAACTTTTACACACATACGCCCATGAAACTGCACTATTTTGTTCCGCATTTCCTGATAAGTTTGCGGCATATTGTCTGTTATCCAATTTTAACAATAGGCGCATTATGGTTCCGGCGTTCTTTCAGAAAAATTGTTCTCACCAACGGGTCTACTTGTTTGTGTGTGGAATCTTGCAATTCTTCGCTCCAAAAATATTACTTATTAGTGGCTTTAACAAAGTGAAATTAAAACTTGTGCAAATTGAGTGTTTACTCTAAAAACAAATTTCGTCTTTATACAGGGAAGTTATAAACCGAAGAGACAAATTTAAGAACGGTCTTGACAAAATTCTGGATACAAACGAGCTGGTTGGCAAAATGGAGGTGGAGCTCACAGCAATGCGACCGAAATTGGAAGCTAAACAAAAAGACACTGAACAGTTGATGATCAAATTAAGTACTGATCAAGAGCAGGTCAGCTAATTAACAGATTATATTTACATAAAAATACATTAATTGTCCTACTTTGACCTTGGCCACTGCTTTTGCGTTTATCTCGCTGGTAACGAGTTTACGTGCCATAATTTATTGGGGAGTTAGAATGATTATTTTTGCACCAGTCCATTATTGAAAATAATGTTCATATTAAACATTAATAATTTTAAGAATGTCCTAATTTAAACATATACTGTTTTCGGAATTCGTGACTATGCTCAGTGTTCGCATGTAATTAATTTTGATTAAATAACAGCTACAGTAACTTTAAATGCATATTCATTTAAGAAGGAAGTATAGTTTTTTAGGCAGGAATGCAGAAAGCTAAAATACTTTTTTGTACTGCAAAACGTTATAGGTTTACTGTCGAAAATACTCACGTATACCCTTATGTACTTAACGATACTAGCACTGTAATTGGTTAGTTTTCGCTGGAGGCGAATGATATGCCTCAATCAGAGCACACTAACTGTTAAATTCCGTTGACGCATGCGTTTTACGCTCAATTCCATTTTAAAATAAGGAGCTAGCGCTGTGCCCCAGACAATAATATTTGTGACTAATTAACATGAACCGATTAGGCGGGATAATTTTCTTCAGATGGCTGCAATAAAGCTTTTGCTTAAGTGGTAGTTTTTAAAAATGTTTGTTAAAAGCTTTTTTATGTGACACTGAGATTACCTCTAAAATTATAGAGTGTCTGCACATACAGCCTTCTTTACTAATAAAAACATCATTGAGTCAGGATATTTATCAAGCTGGTAATTATATATATATATATATATATATATATATATATATATATATATATATATATATATTCTTTATAATGTCCATTCCTTTTTAATTTAACAGTATTCTTATAATTAGGAAAACACAAATAACAAAGTGGATAAAGGCCATTTATTTCGTGAATACTAATCATCTCTTATATAATCATACCAGCCTTATCAAATGCACGGCGGCTGAATAGAATAACTAAGGACAACTTTCCCAGTGTTAAAGTTAATATGACATTTAGTACACAGAGAATCATGAGGTTGGATGCCAAAGATCAATTGCCAATTCTCTCCAAATCATTCATAGTCTACAAATTCTCATGTATGTGCGGTAGAACATATATCGGACGTACGAAGAAGCAATTGATAAGCAGAATCCAGCAACATTTGCCACAGAAATTGATTAACAAAGGCTTGCCACCGTCAGGAAAATCAGCAATTTCCGATCATATATTGGCAACGGGGCACCCTGTCAATTCGACCAATTTCAAAATTCTACATAGAGCAAAATCAGAAAAATTATTATTTATCTACGAAGCCCTTTACATAAAACAACAAGCACCTGACCTTAATATTCAAAAGTTTCATCAACATGATATTCTTATCGACTGGCCAAGAATAACAAAATTCAACAACAATCTACTAGTATCCAGCCAAGAACAAACAGGCCCTCGACTAGAATCAACAAACATACAATCGGATTGGCAACAAACTGAAGTGGAAATAACAGAGGCGCATACGATGACAGAAGTTTCCAAACAATGTGAGCGTTTAACACTGCAATCCACACTGGCGTTGTTACCACGTGAAAACGACAACTTTGCGCAACAAGGTGAAACGATCAACTACACTGGGAAATATAGCACTTGTATATGTAACAGTGAACAATGCGCACAAATGGTTAATTCTCAAGCTATCAAAACAATAATGACCAGATCTCAGACATCACTTCGCAATACTGCGAGAATGACCTTTACATGCAAACACGCATACACACTCACCAACTAGCCAAAACAAGAAACAGCAGTAAAAACGAGTCAGATTTGTTACCACTAGCATAATCAATTGAAAACCAAAAATGTATAAATATGTATGATTTTATAAGAGATGATTAGTATTCACGAAATAAATGGCCTTTATCCACTTTTTTATTTGTGTTTTCCTAATTATAAGAATATATATATATATATATATATATATATATATATATATATAATTATTGTGTATGTTTGTGTCGTATTGCTTTAATACACGTAGATCTAAAAGATTGCACCGTCCGTTTATTCTATATTAACAGGCCACGTATAAATGTTATTATTGAGAAAGTTTCTGTTCCTACAGATCGGTAGCCCAAAATTAAGAAAGGCTTACATAAATATAATACACGTTTTCATGCAGACTTTATAGAATCGTCTTTGTTTCCCGTCAACTATCTGGATACTAATGAGACTTTAACGCAGCTAATTCAGGTAACATATGCACTAGAAGAAACACTGCTCTTTCAGCTAGTTATGGTGGTATTATTGATTTTAAGCAAGTCGACCTCCCAATTCAGAACTAACCTGTTTTACTCAAATATCAATTTACGGTTCATAGAAACACAGTTTTCGTTTACGGTTAAGATAAAATCATTCTACCATATTTTCTACAAGTCTAGGTCATCAAATATTTCAAATTTAATTTTGGCTCTGGAAATAAGTTTCTCGTCGAAAATTGAAAATATACCACAGGTTTATAATTTATGAGTCACCAGATTTGCCGCAATTTGTAATACAATACAAGATATTTCCAGAAATTTGTATTTTATTAATCTATCATTGATTCCGAAAGTTGTGGCTAAATTTTTCTAAATCGCGAAAATGCCCAGTGTTCTAATTATAAATCATTAGCAATATCCTGCAAAAAATTAAAGCACTGAACTTTATTTCGCCTCGTGCTTAACGGAAATTTTTAGTATTATTCTAACGTTTATCGTGTAGAATATTTGCACATTGAAGATAATAACTTTTGGTTACAAATGCATAAAGTAAATTGCATTTATTTTGGACAAAAATAGTTTGTTAGATTAATGAGAAACTACTTACATCTACTTGTTACTTTACACGCCATTTGCGTATTTTAGGCTGACATCGTTCGAAGTCGCGTTAAAGAAGATGAAGCCGTCGCCAAGTCTAAGGCATTAGAGACACAGGCAATTGCAGATGACGCACAGCGTGATTTAGACGAGGCACTACCCATCTTAGAGGCCGCAAATAAGTCGCTAGATGCTTTAGACAAGAATGACATTTCTGAGATTCGCGTGTTCTCGAAGCCGCCCCAGTTGGTTCAGACTGTGATGGAGGCTGTATCGCTTATGCTTGGTGCAAAGTAAGTTAATTGGCACCGATTAATTGAGTCATGAATACTTAAATGAACATTTTTTTGCGCGGGCGGTGATAAAAGTTACTTTAATCTAGATTGTAGTCTTGATATAAACACCTGACTCATTATGTACATACACGTGTCAGTATAAACTAAGCATTGTTTAGTGTAGAAAAGGTAATTCATTCAGTAGATCGGTTACGTCCTTTTTGAGAACTCATCACGTGCTGTCCATAATTTGTCACAGACAGGGCTCGAACCTGAACAACTCTGCTTCCGTATCTAGTGCTCTAAACGCTGAGCCACCCTGCCACACACCATACTAAATTTTCAGTTATATACTAATTAATATTTCTCGGCTCGCCCTTTTTTAATCATTATTTTAGTCCTAAAGTTCAAACTAGCCATCATCATTATGTTATTATAGAACAAACACCACTCTACCTGAGCATGTTGTATTGAATTTAACATTTATATGAATAAGCGATACCGGTCGCCTGGATGAATTGCATTTTCTACATTAAAGTATACTTATTTTCTACTGACCAATGTATAAGCTTAAAGGGCCAGGTTTTTATATTATGATCGACACCTTTATTATAGTAATAATTGTGTATGCCTTTTCTACGTATGCTAACTTTGAAAACAACGCGAAAGGCTTCATTATTAATTCTTTACATTAACATACCGTATTGCCAAATTTTGCAAAAATAAATTTAACAATTAATAGATTAAATTTATCTATAAGTATTCAAAACTCTTTTATAGCATTATGACCATTAATTAAGAACGCATGGAGATATTTTATTTTTACCGAAAGTGTAAAATTTCCATGTGAATTAATGGGCATTTGTTTTTATGAATCCGATTGAGAGACGCATGAGTAGGGACAAGAACGAGAATATCTACGATCAGTCCGCCTATGATGGAAAGACTTCCAGATAATATTTTTAATAATACAATTATTGAAATCATTTACCAAGCAAGTTACAAGAGCTGTCAATGGATAAGATATGATTTAACACCTTGTTTGCACAAATTGAGAAAATGTGTTAATATGACCACTTTTTGAATTTTGAATTTATCCATATGTATGCACGGTTGACCAAAGAACACTTTAAGCTTTGAATTGTATTCAAATTTCCGATATCTTTAATATCTAGTTATACTTATACTCTACATTATTTCTAACTAGTGTTGCGGTGTCTTTCGTTACATTGTTAAAACTCTTTAGACACCTAATTGTTTTTAAAATGATTATATTTGCCATTGCTTGTGTAAACGCCCCAGCTTCAAGTAAATGCCGTACGACGTTACAAACTCGGTTAAAGTGCCATAAATAAAGAATGATGTACTGTTAGGGGGCCCTTAACAGGGCCGGTTGTGCGTTCTCCGGCAAATGCCGAGAAGTTCCGTAAGTGTGAAGACGTCCTAGAGCCTTGGGTTGACTTGGGCTGTGGTTCCTTCTGTTGTTGCGTTGTAATCTCGATGTGGAAACTTCGTTGAAGTTCTGCATTAATTGGCTCGTCTCGCTGGTTGTACAGCAACAATATTGGTGTCACTGATGTTGCCAATTGTTGGTGAAGACAATCCAATAATCAGCGTAGGTGATGACAGCCGACAGCACGCACACGTAACGCAAAGCAGAAGGCAAACGCGACAACTGAACTGCATGGTAAATTTGCCGTGCTTAAATAGCCATGCCATAGTAATATATGTCTACTTGCACACTATTGGTTAACGGCAAGTTTCGCTTTTTTCTCATTGGTGCAACGTAAATAAAATTGAATTTAATTTACGCAATATGTCGGCAATTTATTTGTGTCGTTACAACACTTTCCTCTCTGAAAAAAAAGAAAAAAATTCCTCTCTGCGAGGCTAGATAAGAAATGCATGACAGAGTTCGAACCAAATTAAGCAAAAAAAATAATGTACCATAAATGCTGGGCTTAAGTATGCTTGTTGGTTGCTTCAACAATGATATGATGCCAAGTAACCACTAGGAAATGCTACACAAATTGTTAGCTCTAGTGGTCGGTCATACCGCGTGAGGCAAAATAGAGCAGTGTAAGATTTGGGAGCCGCAGCGTGAAGATTTCGAGGTAAATCGCCTCTGAAGTTGCCAGGTTTAAGTTAAAACCTAGGCAGGCTGGATCGTCGTCAATGCGTTTGTATACGACCAAAGGAGCTAGAGTGTGTGCTCGACGTTGTGGTCATGATATTTGTAGAGTGGTCTTTGTGCAATTGATGAAGTTGAGATATGCATTGAAAGTGGCCTGTACCATGATATGAAGCTGATAACTACTTAGTGTTGCTACACGAAAGCGTTAGCTCCAAGTAGCTGGTCATACCAAAATGGGCAGTGTGATGTCATGTGTGAGAAATACATTATAATGTAAAAATATATACATTAAAATCAAAGGTAACTGCATAAAAATATGTACACGAACATTGCCTCAGAGATGGCATAATACCAAAGAACTGTTCAAAAATGCTATACAATTGTTAGCTAAGAACAGCTGGTTATGCCACGTGAGATAAATGCGAAAAATAACGTAAAGTTAAAAATTTTGATACGTAGAATAACGAAAAGTTAATGCTAATAAAAAATATGCAAAGCAGGCTATTGAGATTGTGGGCAGACGGAGCCTGAGACGTTTGTAGAAGGTTGAACGCTCTCAGGATCAGGCGGTTTGATAAACGGTTTCAACCTGTCTATGCTTACTGATGTCGGTGTAGCACCTTGCATAATAATGAAGTATTTTGGTTGTCTGAGCAAAATCGGGTAAGGACCGCGATACTTTGGTTGTAGTGGTGCAACAGCATTGTCGTTGCGAACGAGTACTCTCTTGCAGCTGTGGAGCTGTGGGTGAACGAAGACTGGACGAGGCGTATGTCTCGGCTGCTGTTCAGACATGTTACCGAAATGAAGTCGAAGGCGGGTAGCTTCGTCTTGTGGGTCATCTTGTGCCGGTAGTAGACGTGGGAGCTGACTAGGCAGGCGTAGATCCATGCCATACAAGAGTTGTGACGCAGACGTTTTAATGGATTCACGAGTACGGGAACGCATGGCAAGCAGAACTAAAGGTAGTGCATCGACCCAGTTGCCATTAATGGACGAGGATGCTAAAGCAGCTTTGAGTTCCCTATGCATTCTCTCTACCATACCGTTAGCTTGGGGATGGTAGGCAGTCGTCTGGCGTAAGTGCATCCCATGACCGCAAGGTGGTTTTGAAACGATCAGATGAGAAGCAAGTGCCTCTGTCCGTGATGACCTCATTGGGAACACCATAATTGGATATCCATGCAGAGATAAAATCGTTAGTTACTTCGTCTGCAGAAATGGTGCCAAGAGGTAATGCCGCAGGCCACCGTGTAAATCTATCGATCATAGTTAGAAGGTAGCTGAAACCTTGAACCTTTGTCAGATGAACTATGTCGATATGGACGATGGCTAGGCGAGAAGTAGTTTGGAAATGTTGCAACTTAGAACGAGTGTGTCGTGTGATCTTGTTTTTCTGACAAATAGCACACTCGGAGACCCATCGTTTAACGTTCTGCCTAAGTCTGTGACCCCAGAAACGATCTGTAAGAAGTCGGACAGTCGCTTGGCTTCCTGGGTGAGAAATTGAGTGAATTGAGTCGAAAACTTTTCTCTGAAGGCTGGTCGGCAGAACTGGCTTGTTGGGCTGCGTACCCGTGAAGTAAACAATTGGTAAGCCTTCCCAGAGACGGCATATGAACTTGGTTGGGTGACGGGCTATTGATCTTTGAATGTGAATGTCACCGCGTTGTTCCGTTCGCAGGAGGGATGGCGTTAGTGCAGGTTCACTGAGTGTCACAGAGTTGACAGTGAATGGCGACGGCGAAGGTGGTTGTAGCGAGACGTCTGGCCTGGAAAGGGCTTCTGCAATGAAGTTCTGTTTGCCCTTGACGATAGTAGTTTAGTACTCTCAGAATTTTCTGCAACGCTCCTACAGTTTTCGGTTACTTGATATTCTTCATTGAATTCGCCTTTGACGCCAAAGGTTAAATACCTTGTGGCGTGATACGATGTCCTAAGAAGTCCACTGATATAGTTGCAATCTGCGTCTTGTCACAATTGATCTTGAGTCCGTGGTTGGATAAGCGTGAGAGGACATTTCGTAGATGCTTCGCATGAGATTCTAGATCTGGACTGAATACCATAATGTCATCGAGATATGACATACAATAAGCAGAGTCGTCGCGAAGTATGTTGTCCATGAATCTTTGAAATGTCTGTTTAGCACACTTAAGTCCAAAAGGCATGTAAAGATATTCGAAAAGGCCAAAATGGAGTGATGACTGCAGTTTTCTCGATATCCTCTGGTGCTACCGGGATGTGATGGTAGGCTTGTCTGAGGTCAATCACTGAGAAGAAATTGCTGCCGTTGAGTTTTTCAAGTAAGGTGTTAATTCATTGTACCCTTTTTATGTGCAAAAACAAAAAGAAATTTTATCAGATATAAGAAAATTTTCTTTCGCATGGTCTTCTCAAATATCTACTCATGAACATATCTTTATATATAATTGGAAAGCAAAACAAGATAGAAATAGTGAACAAAGCGAGTGTGAAAAATAGAAACCAATCAAATTGCGTGCGTCACATCCAGTTCAAACTCAATGCTTGTACGTGCTTCTTCTGCTTACATAAATCCGGCTGCAATTTGTTTGTTAATATTTGGAATAGTATATGCATCAGATTTTGTCACTGAATTTAGCTTGCGGTTATCCCTTGAGCAGCTTTCAGTTTAGCAGGGGCCAGTGGTCGCTTCTTGAGTGCAATAGGTTGTCCTTCTGTGACGATATGGTGCATCGTGTTGGAGACTCGTAGCTCTGACTTGTTAAGGTCAAAATGCGACTTGTATTTTTGAAGAGCTGCTGATATCTCCGCTGAATGATGCAATGGGGTTGGCTGAATGACCTGTAATTCCAAACACTCTGAGGCAAGTGTCCAAATACTTTGCACAAGTCCGGTGGAGGGGTCGATGATCTTTTGATTGGCAAGATCAACAATGAGCCGAAATTTCAGAAGGAAATCAAGGTCTGTTATATTATGTGAGACCTTGGCAATGATGAAGTTGTGAGAAAATTTACGTCTTAGACTTATGTTGAGTGTGCAGTACCGGCAGCCATAAGTTGGTATGGGCTGGCCTGTAGCTGTTGCGAGAAGAACACCAAGTGACATCTCGGCCATTGAATCGCCCTTGAGAACTGAGACTGCTGCACCTTTGTCTACGATGAATTCTTCGCCGTTTATGAAATCAAGAAGGTGCAGAAGCTCGTTGGGATGTTTGGCCGGGTCATGCAAACAAGTAGGCTGGTGATTTCGACCGGCGTTGTCCGTTTGGCTCTCTATGTAAAAAATTCGGCGTGGACGAAAAGAGTCGACAGGAATGTGGGATTGTGATTGGTTTCTTCCCTGTGGCGCCGTTGAAGCAGTTGATGCGCATAAATTACGGTCTTCTACTTCCTGCGCCAGACGTTTCCCGATCCTGATGCACCCTTGCGCCTATGGATCTATTGTATTTTCCGTCAGCTGTGGATACTGGCACTCTTTCGGAAATTCTTTGGAACGACAAAGACAGACTTGGCATGAATAAAAAAACTTCTGGGGGTTATAACACCAGTTCTTTGGGGCATATCTGTTAAAGGATTGCGGGGATCTCGATCGCCGCCTACCGTTATAATTAGGTTAGGAGAACGAATTTGGGTCGAGCATTCACTTGATTTAGCTCGGATTTCGCTATGGCCAATCCTTCTAGAACTTTAGCCATGTTCGCTACTGTCCTCTCTAAAGAGGAGAGCCTATCATCTTGCGGGGGTTGACAAAAGGAAGACGGATTCACGGTTCCTAAACCCTATATTCTAACTCACATCTCTCAGATAAGTCATCTATAGAGAGAGTGTTGGGAAGCTGTCTGGCAAAGAGTTTTAATGCTTGTGGAAGATTGTTAATAAAAACAACCTTAGCCTCATGGTCAGAAATGTTGGTTTTATACCAACGTTTCCGTAATTCCCTCAAAATTTCGATGGGGCCAAGGTTTGGCATGTCTAACTGCGCATATTTATTTATTATCTGCTCAGTTTCTGTGTGCCCAAGCAAGGATTCTACCTCGTTTTGTAGGCCCAAAATGGGATTAGGTAGCTTCTTAATGGCCTCAAGCTTAGAATAAATCCGTCGCTGCAATTCAGAAGGTAGTTTAGCAAAAACCTTCGCCAGCTTTTGATGACTGTCATAACCAGGAAACGTGGAGAAAGCGGAGTCTACGCGTATAAAGAATAGTTTACTATCTCCATCCCAAACAGGAACATCAATATCTCAAATTGGACCTGACATTCTAACAATCTTACGGGATCTTAAAAGCATAAATTTATAAGCAAGATGAAAATGTATAAATATACTTTAACGAAACGCTTACCCACTAACAGTTTCCACAGTCTTCCGCAGTTGAATGAGCGCAGAACACAGATGAATTAGTTCCTTCACAAAACACGTCACAGTAACAGCTTCCAAAAAATTGAAATCTTCCGCAATTGAGTCTGTCGAGTACGTACGGTACAGTTTTGTACGTAGGAAAATTGAATAGAGCATATACCCAAAAAGAAAATTCCGCAGAAGTCCACGACTTTAGAGAGAACACATATACCCAACAAAATTCCCAGAAGACCACGACCAGAGTAAAGAAGACGTATACGCAAATGTTAATCTATTTTTATCCCAAATAAATGAAAAAGAAAGTCAATTTTATTTATATAAAAAAACAGAACAGTACTCAGTATACTGGCGCGGTCGCCAATTTTTTAAACGCCCCAGCTTCAAGTAAATGCCGTACGACGTTACAAACTCTATTCAAGTGCCATAAATAAAGAGGTATGTATTGTTAGGGGGCCCATATCAGGGCCGGTCGTGCGTTCTCCGGCAGATGGCGAGAAGTTCTGTGAGTGTGAAGACGTCCTAGAGCCTTGGGTTGACTTTGGCTGTGGTTCCTTCTGTTGTTGCGTTGTAATCTCGATGTGGAAACTTCGTTGAAGTTCTGCATTAATTGGCTCGTCTCGCTGGTTGTACAGCAACACGATGTTGCCAATTGTTGGTGAAGACAATCCAATAATCAGCGTAGGTGATGACAGCCGACAGCACGCACACGTAACGCACGCAAGCAGAGGCAAACGACAACTGAACAGCATGGTAGAGATTTGCGGTGTAAATAGCCATTTCATAGAAATATATAGCTTCTTGCACACTATGGTTGACAGCAAGTTTCGCTTTTTCTCTCATTGGTGCAGCAATAAATCAGATTGAATATAATTTATACAATATGTCATGAATTTATTGTGTCGTTACACTTGATGCATATTGTTAAAAGGAAATAATTTTCTTTACTTTACGTATTTATATTACTCACTAGTCTCTGTATGTGTTATACACATGCATTTTATACTTTTGTATTTTATATATCGGATGTGGTTCGACACCAAATCAATGAAATAATATTCAACGCTCTTTTTATATGAAATAAGTATTGATTGG
Source organism: Eudiplozoon nipponicum (assembly GCA_029291075.1). Lineage (NCBI taxonomy): Eukaryota > Metazoa > Platyhelminthes > Monogenea > Mazocraeidea > Diplozoidae > Eudiplozoon > Eudiplozoon nipponicum. The sequence continues at coordinate 187,849 of JAQBSW010000248.1, forward strand.
ACGAGTATTGATTTCAATTCTTTGAATTAATTTTGTGAACGTAAATATACAATGGTATTGTGTTTATATCAAGCTTGCAAGCTTGATTTAAAGAGCTGTTCTTATCTGTTTTACATTATTAAAAGAATGCGGCCGATTACAATGAGAGGTAAGTTTAGAATAAAATGTACAATTCATCCAGGTAATGAATTATATTTGTTACGCGAATGGTAGGATTATATTAGCAGGCAATTAATATGACGTAATGTGATGTACCAATGAAACTCTTGAACTGTATTATATAATGGATACATTGCAATAGAATTGAGAGATAATTGAGTCAATATGACAACCGTAGAAAACACAATACAATTAAAAAATAATTGATTGCGCGGGTGGTGGTAACTATTCTTTAGACCAAGCTCGCAAACTTGATTTAAAGAACCGTAGAAAACGCCTCTTATGGAATAATAATGTTAATTTTAGCAAAAACAATGAAATTCTGGTTTTGGGCGTTTAAGGTAGACGAGTTGGTTGGCCGTCAATAAATTTACCGGATAATATCCATTTACATAAATTTTAAAAATATTGCCAAATTTTTACCAAATTAGTAATTATTACTGATTTTCATTACAACTAATTTAAAGAGAACTTGTTCCCATTTTATGATTTTTCTTAGGTCTGTTATTTATTCGATTGTGCGGCAGTTTATTTTTTATTTGTAATTGTTTAACATACAAATATATATTTTGTCCGACCATGTATCCTTTTTTGTCGAAACGCTTTCCACAATGAGCGCATATTTAAAGAAGTCGACAGATAGCAAGAAAAAGTAAATTTGTGTTAAAATATATAGCAATATTTACAAATTTGTATAAACTTGTCAAATTGCCGAATAACAACAATTAAAAATGAAACTCAATTAACCTGCAGGCCTTTAAAAATGTATTAAATTTTTAACACACACAGGCGCATTCCTCGTTTTATGATAAACCTTATTGTAAAAAGGAAATATTGTTAACATTCTACCTTTGAACTTTTTGATGGTTTTAAACAGGCTACCAAAAATCAAATATATCACCACATCGGTTTGTAGTCTTCAGAGCAGAAGTCAGCTAAATTTGTTAGATTTCAGTTTAACATTATTTCCTCCATCTTGAATCCTTTGAATTATTTGTAAATGGCTGCATACTTTTAAATGTATTGATGTATCATCGAGACAACTTAGTTGCACGTTATAAGGTAAACGTACATAGGGCATTCGTAGCTGAACAAATTTCGCTATAATTTTACGTCAGTCACCGAGTTAATTACAACTTTTTAAAGAATGTGGCATCTGGCCTAACCAACTTGCAAATAAACAAATTTTACCATTTTAATGAATTACACTTAATTCCTATTGTTTTGTACATTTTGATACTATGCGTGAGAAAAAAATTATTCAAAACGATATTTCTACCATTTCAATAATTTTTTAATAATCAAAATAGTAAATAATATAACTTGTTATTTATTAACTTCGTCATCATCATCATCATCATCATGGATTTGACATTTCAAATTTAGACCAGATTGGGCGTCCGCTAAACAACTTCTCGGTGATGCCAATTTCCTGAAACGACTGTTTGAATATCCTAAGGACGAAATTTCTGAATCTCTGCTCAAGAAGCTGAAAAAGTATATCGACAATCCAGATTTCCAACCCGAAGTAGTGGAAAAGGTGAGCAAAGCGTGCAAATCGCTTTGCATGTGGGTCCGTGCATTGGACATGTATGCGCATATCTTTCGGACGGTAGAACCAAAGAGAAAACGGTAAGTATCCCAGTTTGAACGAAAATAAATTCAGACCTTATATGGATTTTAACTTGCTCGCCTACCATTATAAAATGTGTATAAGGGTATCAAAATTGCATTCTTGCTCGTAACAATAGTTGGTAATGCTTACGTTAGGAGACTTTCTTAAAATTCTACTAAAATAATGCGCTATGTTGTTTATTTCAAATTATCCTCCAATTTATTTATTTTTAAAAGTATGGTAATAATCAATAAAAGTTTGTCAAAACTTTATTCACAGGTTTTAATTAATTTATTAAAATTATGGTTTTAGCCTTAAAATAAACAGTGGCTCCACATAATATTATACCAATAATGCACACTTATATATATAATATTACAAGAATTACGAAATAGCACGATTTTAACCCTAGTATTCCTCATAATATCAGGACGGAGTACTGGCTAACATTGTTCTAGCCAATATTAATACATTAGAAGACCTGCATCGTTAACCATTTTAAGTCTCTCATTCACTGTATTTGACCGAATTGCGAATGTTATACTTAATAGAATTTCACAGAAGTGATGATTTTCTGCCTTTTGATAAATTTAAATGAAGTAGATCAATGGAAATAACGAATTTAATGGAAGGTTAAGAAATTTACTCTAACCAGGGCTTTTCGTCTAGTAGCCAATAATGTTAATCAATCACTAATTGCACTGATGATGACAGCTAATCACAAAGTCAATTTTGCGGTCTTGAAGTAAACACTAATCTCTTTATTTTACAAGTCACGCAATTTAGGTAATTATCTTAAGTCACAAGTACGGAAGCGTTTCGGGGTAATATGCCAAACTAACTTATGAGATTAAAATCGAAATTTCTATAATGAGTATTATATATCAGAAATTTCACTTACTGATAGTTGTTGTCACAAATAGTTGCAATTCTGCTTTTCAATAACTATAATATTTATGACTTTTTAATCCTCATTTGTCAGTTTGCTATCGTGCGCATAAGATGTTCATGAAAACTCAAATTATTCATTGTTTGTGACTGACTACAGTTTTTCTGTGTTGCGAATAAACTGCACAAACTAGATTTAAAAAAGTTTACCATTTAATTTTTATAATATCTTTGTTTTGTATAATCTGTCTTTAGTCAAAGGAACTGGTGTCTTTCGTGATTATGCGCGGAAAAAGTCATAAATCATTGTTCGTGGAATGACAATTTTTTCGTGACACTATATCAAATTTAATTAAAGTTTCTGAACTTTGCGAAACAACACCTTATTTGTACGAATTAATTAGTTTTATAAGCTTGAAAATAAATAAACAGAAAGGAAGATTACTTATTTTGCGTAATACGAATATTGAAACTGGAACATTCATAGTTCTATGCATTAGTTACCGTGTGAGGCAGAGAACTAATATATATGCAATTGTGCATTAGGTTTTGTGCACCTAGTAACAAATTAGTTCAGTTGTGACCAGAAGGATAAACCAAATGCAACATGAACGGAAGTTATAATCTCGCGCACATTTGTTTCGTGCTTACTGGTATCTGATCAATAGGAGCAGGTATTACACCCATTACACACTTTATATTTGGATGAGGGAAGTGGAAAAATATGACGGTATAATCTCCTATAAATTATGATATGTGATAGCTGATATCGATCAAGGCCGGAGTGTATGGATTTACCGGAAAAACAGGTGTTATGAATTATTTGAAATTCACATTTTGGTGAACTTTTGTATATACTGAAATCCATGGTTTTGGTACCATGTACCTTTTTCTGTACCAAAACGTTGGTATCGGTTACTGGCACAATAGCCATAGTGTTGTTACCCTTTACAGATTTGTTTATATCTAATATATAGTGAGTTGTCTCTGAAATCGTATTGTCGATGACTTTACATGAAGTTCGCTTCACTGCTAATGCTTACAAATTCGTATGTGAGATTGTACCGTTCTGGATTCCTACATTACTTACCCAAATCTATAGCGGTTAAAGGGCGTAATACCGGCTCGTACTATTAAGTCGCTTGTAAGCAGGAAACGAATGCGCTCGAGATTATACTTTCCGAACATGCTGTATTTGTTTTACCCTCATGGTCACATTTGAAATAATTTGGTACTAGGTTTATAAATTGACTGTTTTAGAGAACTAATATAAACATTCAATTGCTTATTAGGCATTGCGCATCTAGGAACAAATAATTTCAAATAGTACCAAAAGAATATGTCAAAGTCAGTATGAGTGTCAGATATAATCTCATTTACACATGCGCTTCGTGATTACCAGTTTATAGATATTTTCATCAAGGATTTGCAAAATCGTTCATCTTTCGCAAAAGACAAGCCTCTTTGCCATTTACACAGTAAGCATTCTTTGTTTAAATTTGAATTTATATTCCGGCAACACAAATAATTTTACAAATTAAAACTTTATGAGTTCGACTTAGGCAATCCTGATATTTAATAGTTAGAATGCAAAGAAATATGACTAGCTATACCCGTGCTGAAAATGAGATATTTAATTAGAATAAACATAAATTTAGGCTAAAACACGAGTCGTGTTCAAATTTTATTACGTACGTTCACGTCATTTCTGAGCTCAATAGGCATCCTAGGCAAATAGCTGGACAAGTTGATTCTTCGATAGGAATTGTTCTCGAAACAATCCACAACATGAGCACATGTTTTTGACACAAATATCATTTAAGTGTTCATGGCTTTATTAATATTATGCAACTCGTAGCACTATGCTTTCATTTGACTTTGGTTTGAACTTCGTCATTGGGCCTGGATTCTATTATCGTGCTTCTTAATGACAGGCGTAATGTTGACCTGTTAGAATGGTTCTTTTAAACTTATTATTATTATTATTATTATTATTATTATTATTATTATTTTATTATTATTATTATTATTATTATTATTATTATTATTATTATTATTATTATTATTATTATTATTATTATTATTATTATTATTATTATTATTATTATTATTATTGTCATTATTATTATTATTATTATTATTATTATTATTATTATTATTATTATTATTATTATTATTATTATTTATTATTATTATTATTATTATTATTATTATTATTATTATTATTATTATTATTATTATTATTTACCTTAGATCTGCAAGTGTTATCAGGTGACAAGCCTACACAGATTATGTAAAACATTTTTTAACGCTTTTAAAATATTTTTTTCACACGAGTTTGGTATAATTATACTCGGCAGTTAAGGTTGTTTAGACCTAAAATGATAAAATTTTCATGTTCAATGACAATTCAGGCTACACTCCATAATCTTTCGCTCATTCTGTTACTGAATCAACATAAAGAGACGGTTAATTATGCCTGTGCGTTGTCGTTACCTAGCAGCTATGTCCAAGACGAAGTTTTTCTGAACTGCTAATCAATAAATTGATGGAACACTCGGACGTCATAAGATTATGGATGCCTGACGTCCACTGCACACGTTAAAGTAGTCAAAATCTTAAAAACTGACAGCATATACCTTTTAAAATGTGCGCATAAATTTGTAATAGATTGAACGACGCAAACGCCGAGCTGGATGTTGTTATGGCGAAATTGCGAAGCAAACAGGCTGAGCTGAAAGCGGTAGAAAACGAAATAGCCACGTTGCAGGCCACTTACGATAAATCTGTCTCCGAAAAGAAGACATTAGAGCATAGTCTGGCGTTGACGGCTGCACGCCTTAAACGCGCCGGCAAGCTGACCACGGCTCTGGCCGACGAGCAGGACAGATGGCAAACTCAAGTTGGTGTGTACAACACAATGTTGGGCAACGTGATTGGCGACGTGTTCATCAGCTCAGCGTGTGTAGCCTATTACGGGGCGTTCACCAGCGAGTACAGAGCAAAGTTCATCGATTTGTGGCGAGAGAAGTGCATCGAGCTTGGCATCCCAGTCAGTGAGGATACGAGTGTATTTAGCGTTCTCGGTGATCCCTTCGAGCTGAGAGAATGGCAGCTACAAGGTGTGTATATATAAGTTTTCTCTTGTTATCCAAAAAGAAAAATCAGCTCATATAATAATAATAATAATAATAATAATAATAATAATAATATAATATAATAATAATAATGATAATAATAATAATAATAATCATAATAATAATAATAATAATAATAATAATAATAATAATAATAACAATAATATATTAATAATAATAATTATTATTATTATTATATATAATAATGAAAATAAAATGATAATATTATTAATAATTATTACTATTATAACAATAATTATAACATAAATAATAATAATAAATAAATAAAAATATTATTAACAAATAATTCATTTTAATAGAATTAACAGCAATAATAATAAAATATCTGTAATAATAAAAATAATAATATTACTATTAATAATTTATTAGTAACATCACTAATACTACTACTACCACAAATAATAATAATAATAATAATAATAATAATAATAATAATAAAATAATAATAATAATAATAATAATAATAATAATAATAATAATAATAATAATAATAATAATAATAATAATAATAATAATAATAATATAATAATAATAATAATAATAATAATAATAATAATACAATCATGTAATAGTAATAATATTTAATATTGCAGATCGCCTACATCAGAAAAATTGAAATTTGATAACTTTCAGGCTCATGCTGCTTCGGGAAATCTATTTTGATTGGAAAACTTATTGTCACGTCCAAGACGCCAAACATGCTTCCTATTGCCTTGAGCATATTTATGTAGAAACTTTAATGTGCATGTACTAACATCATATCAGACAACATTCGAGGCCATGTAATACGGCTGTAATGCCGTTATATGCGAATTGGTTTTTGTCTCAGAGGCAATTAATTGATATTTTGTCTAGAATATATATTTAAATTATTTGAAAAATTAATTTTATAGCCTTTTAAATTTGTTAACTTTTATATTTTTAAAAAATCTTCTATAATTTGCATACTCATCTTGTACAAAATGTATATTTCTGCGGAAATATTTCAGTAGAGTACACATATGTGTATAGGAGATGTTGTGGGCGTGGGGCGGAGGTAGACATGGATAAGTTTGTGCATACATTTGATTACAATAGAATAGGTATGAACACCGGATATTAAGGCAGACAATAAAAAAATAGTTTACGAATTAAAATAAATACAAATAGATTTTTCCTGTGCGTATGGTGTCAACCCTGAAGATGGGACTAGAAATGATGTTCTGAAAATTTGGAAAAAAAGAGTGTAAAGTCTTGTTTCAACGTCATTTGCCTGACAAGCAGCTGATGGAGGGCTTCAAAATGACGGGACAAGCGCGAACCCATCAATGAAAGCCAATCAGCGGTGCACCTGGAAATGTAAAGGATTCAAGATTTTACCAACCTACGTGTGCTACTTCACAACTGCTTGTAATAATTCTCCTGTGGTAATTAGGCTGCAGCATAACCGGCCGCTCATCCTGAAGCATGCAATTCATAAAATGGCATAACTTTGCGCCCAACACCGCAACCAAATAAGGCATCTATATTCTTATCGATAGACAGACTTCCTAAAAGTAACTAAATTTACACTCAACGGCCAAATAATCACCTACTCCACTGAAAAACTGGTTCTTTTCTAAAATTACCAAATGTGCACATTTTAAATGCTAGCTCCACGGTAACTAAGAAATATATTTGTTACAGATGTCGGATGACAGCACTCCTTCTTTATCGGCAATGATTTTGATAACACTGACGTTAAGCCTAGATATAACTCTACTCTAGCTGGGCCATTAATTTTTATGAACACAAACGAACATTTGCTTAAAGCAGGGCAACATTTTTATAGAGATTTAATTAGAGGAATTTCATGTACAAAATACGATTGAAACGATATTATTTACCTGAGTGGAACCAGTATAAACAAAGAAAATTAGCTCGGATTTACGATATAAGTTGATGAATTAAATTAATTGCCCAGAAGTAACATTGCACAGGCCAATTCTTATCGATTTACACGAATTCAAGTATTGAAAGGATTCTTAAAACCTTACACAGAAAATTTATTTGATGAAAAAATGAAAAACTGAAAAATATTTGCTTCCAGACAGTGTTACAGTCGTTTACATTTTTATTTCTATGTTAACGTTTAAAAATATGCTGTTTAATAGGTGAAATCTCAGTACAGAATCTAAATAGTTTAGCCAAAGTCAAGGATTACCTTTTGCTTGCCAGGCCAATCCTCCACATATTCTATCGAAATAGCTGGTGCCATTTATTGAAATGTAAGGACATGAATAATTATATTTTCGTGTACAGTGGCAATTCTTCACGTACCATCCAGCGGCAAATTCTGGACCGTACGTGAAGTGTTCCCAATTAGGATGAAACAGGTCTACTGGATGTGTTACCTTTTAACCGTACACGATGCCCATTTTATATAATGACAAATGTATATATATAATGGGATTGGTGCAACCTAGATTTAAACTGTTGACAACATAGTTGTCGTATATATAAACCATGTTAAAGAAAATACATTATGACGAATGCTTCTGTGACCTTGTTCAGTATATCATCTTTTTATCAACTCTTTTTCTAATAATATTGATTACTGAGGTTTTTGATATGGCCTATTTTCCAAGGTCTCCCGAGAGATCAAGTAAGCACAGACAATGCAGTGTTGGTAACACGATCAAAGCGTTGGCCTCTGATGATTGATCCGCAGGAACAAGCCAATAGGTGGATTCGAAACAAAGAAAAGGAAAACAACTTAAAGGTAATTTTTAGGAGTTCTCTCTTAAGAATGCGACAATATTATTCAACCTCGTTTCAAAACCGTGTTGATTACATAATTTTTCACGTAATTTTGTATTGAATCCTCAACCAAAATAGTACTAATTTCGTCTATAAGATATGATTTCTCATTCTTACCTGATAATAAACACAGATCCCGTTTTTGTATTCCTTTTATTGACAAATTGACAAACAATTTGGCACTGACGTGATCGAGTGCAATTACCTTTTGAAAATTTCTATAAATCCACCTAGAAGTTCAGAAATAATGCATAATTTGGAAACCCCGATAGATGTTATCTGGTGTTGACCACTGTTAGAATTCAATCTAATTAAAGTTGTCCTATCTGCTCAGATTAACAATTGGCTCTTCATGTATTTGGGATATGTGATTTTTTGTTAAATAATAGACTTTTGAAATGTTGAGAGTTTGAAGATTTGACTTACATTTCAATTCTAACACAATTTATTTTTAACTTTCCTTGAGATAGAATGTATTGCATAATATAAACCTTTCACTAAATCATTCGTAATCTAAGGAAAACAAAATCTTACTGCTCGAAAACAAATTATGTTTTAACATCGAACTTCTGCAGTATTTATCTATTTCTGGAAATAAATTTGTGCGTCATCTTGGAGTTCATATCGAGGTACTTCCTAGAGTTGATGCAAGAAAATCTGAAAAGGAGTCTGCCAACGTGAAACGACCAAAAACTATTAGAAAGAACGAGCACAGGAGTGGAAAAGAATTTTATTAAATGTATATTTAACATATTGTGTGAATGTCATCTGGACAATGTTAAATTTTCCAAGGCTAACTCGATTATAAATTCGGTTGTTATCGACATTTTTTAGAATAATACTAATGAAGCCAACCGATTATTTCAGCCGAATTTTTCCTCATCTTTTGTTTAGATCTGGATAATTTAATTAATACTTTTTTGAAACTGATACACGTCAATATCATAAGGCTATCTGAAATACGCACTCATTTTCCTGAAGTTTAAAATGAATAAATCATCAAATAGAAAAGATTTCTGAATGCTAAATGTTCTGTTTTATTTTTATTTTTTAAATCCGTTATTTGTCTCCAAATGAGTCCACTTTCAAACACAATTTATGCTACAAAATATTTTTCACAGAATGTCATTAAATGGTGCTAGGAAAAGCATCCTTTTTCTGTATTATTGGAAAACTAAAGAAATATTAAATGGAAATTCGTGGAAAGTCTATTTTCTTTGGAGGGCATTCTTCCTGACCCATTTTCTCTGTGAAATTAAATTATTCCAAACTTCTATATAGAATAATTTGATTCGTATTGATTTCATTGGCACCAAAATGGGATCAACTTCTGATAGTCTGTCACTTTTTAACCGTTTTATTGTAGGTGGTTAAACTGACTGACCCTGGATTACTACGAAACATGGAGACATGTATTCGTGTGGGTTGTCCAGTTCTTATCGAGGACATCGGAGAAACTCTAGATCCCGCCTTAGAGCCAATTCTATTGCAGCAAACGTTCGTGTCTGGAGGTCGACTACTTATCCGACTTGGAGATTCGGATGTCGATTACGACAAAAACTTCCGTTTATACATCACCACCAAGTTGGCGAATCCACACTACCTGCCAGAGGTGGCTATCAAGGTTACTGTAATCAATTTCACTGTTACTCCAGTTGGTTTAGAAGATCAGTTGTTGGGCGAAGTAACGCGACTAGAAAGACCCGAGCTTGAAGAACAACGCAGTCAGCTAGTCGTTCGAATTAACACTGATAAGAATACACTGCAGGTAAAGTTTAAAACTTTGAAAAAGTTAATAATATATATATTTATCTCGCTTATTTACGCAAAATAATTTATATATTTTGCAACCGCTAATAACAGTTAGTGCCGTAACTGTGATTACACAACACCATCGCAGAATTTTACACTGGAATAAAATATTTCCGCATAACTTTTTCTCGCAGTAGCCAATATCCTTTCTTTTGTTCACTAAATAACTATATGTTTTTTTTTCAAATGCAAGCCTTAATAAAATTCATAGTTCCCTTCCCATGTGCTAAAACAAAAACAAATTTTATCAGATACATCATGTATTCCATAATTTCGGCCCATCGACAGTGTCTCCATTGTTAGCTGATCGATTGGTTTTTTTGATAAGTTAAGCACACGTTTATCCAGATCGGTCGGTATTAAATCACAAAAAACTTCAAGTTTTATTTCATTTTCTAATTTCTTCAAAATTCTTTCTTCATTTTTCGTCATAACTGCCGGCAAAAAACATCAGAAATTTCATTCTTGCAAAAAGACTTAGTTCATCTAATACACAAAATACACACCCGATTCTTGCCTTGTTAGAATTCTTCGGTTGACCCGTAATTTGGACTTTCGTAAACTGCGCACCAAATCACCTGGGAACCGTAACTGCTTAATACGCTGATAATAATGTTCTTTCTACAATAACATTCTTTGCGCTCTACACTTTAATGTCTCAAGTTCATCCATTTTTCTGAAATATTCTTTTGAATTGCGAACCTTAATAAAATTTATAGTACCCCTCCCATGAGCAAAAACAAAAAGAAATTTTATCAGAAATTTTTTATTTTTGCACATGCGAAGGGTACTATGTATATGTTTTTTGTCTATTCTGTGTAGTCCAGTGATATTGGCAGTCAATGTATTATTCCATACTCTATAAAGGTACATTAATATGCACTGAAATATCTGTGAAGAATTAAAGAATAATAGCTCTAATGGTACAACACAGAATATAGAATTTCATTCAAAGATTATGGCCTTGTTTCTTAACCCTGACATACATATTCATCAATAATTTCCGCATTCTTGATCTGGTGGCACCTAGTGCTAACTTTGACAACAGCATTAAATCTGGGTCTTATATGACGTCGTTTCTCTGGACGCCAGACACTATGCACGAATCACAGTATTTGTTACACTGAAATGAAATCTGTTTTGAATACAAAGCAGTGCGGAACAAACGTATTTATAATGAAATAAGGTTGCAATTGTATTTATCTTTGCATTAATCGGTAATGCAATGGCATAATCATTGCTCTCGGCGTCTAACATACTTTCGCTATGTTCAGACAAGTGCATACTCTAGTTAAATATTGTTTGTTGCGGAGAACTAATGTATATGCAAGTATGTATTAGGTGTTGCGAACCTAGTAAAAAATTAGTTCAGTTGTGACCGGAAGGATAAACCGAAGACAGCATGAACGGAAAGTATAATGTCATGCACTCAGTGCTTATTGGCGACTCATCAGTAGGAGCCGGTATTAAGCCCTTTAACCATTATATATTTGCGTGAGGAATGTGGGATAATAGACGAATATGTAAACCTGCAGTAGATTGGCTAACATCGTATAGTCTCGACAGTGCGACTTCAACGCTAACTCACTCTATATAATATATATACCAAATCTGTAAAGGATACTAACATTATGACTATTGTGTTAGTAACCGAGACAAACATTATTGTACCGAAAAGGTACATGGTACTAACACTATGGTTTCCAAGTCGGTACATGGTACCAACATGATGGATATCAATGTATGTTATATTTCACCGAAATTGACAATTACAACTATTTCTGAACACCTGTTACTCTAGCAAATCCGTACACTCTGGTCTTGATCGATATCAGCTATTACATTTCGCGGTAAGCATATTCTGTTTCCAATGTCTGTAAAACTGCTAAACGTAAAAATGTATTGTTGTTTATTTATTCACATTTAATCGCCCTTGCCTAGAGTTCGTTGCATGAGCCTAATTTTTAGCCTTTTCCTTCTGGCTAGCTGGAGAAGCGTGTTTTTATAACTTAGTCTGTAACATAAATTCCTGTTAATTAATTCCTTGATGTAACATATATTTGAATTTTTTAAATTTGATTGCAGACTGCCAGCTTCATATTCTTCAATGTCGCATATTGAGTACGCGGGTAGTAGCTTTGCACGGACAGTTGCACACATCTTTGATGTGATCGAACCGTATTTCCATTGGGACGAATACAAAATCAGCTCGATCGAAGACAAAAGGAAATTGGAAATTGTGACCAATCGGATCTTTGTGAATCTGTCGGTGCAAAGCTTTTACTCGCGTACGCAAAACGCGGCATTGGAGGATATATTCGAATTTTGTATTGCCGTATGCACAGAATAATTTTTATTATTGGATATACGCCAGGCGTTTAGTCTACCGAGCAAACTGAATGTATGCATTCGCTTTACAGTGGAGTATTGATTAAGATAATTATCGCATCCAAGTTTGTCCAGCTACCAGACCATGATTCTCTCCTTAATGGACAACAGTTTTAATGGACAGGAGAACATTTAGCGTCTCAAAACTTTGCTCTATCAATTTGTAGTCTTTTTAATGCCATACATGCCTTCTTTAGTTAACTTGGCACCAGATTGTTGAATTTATTAGTCCAGATGAGCGCCACTCTGCCAATGATGACTTTTTTAGCGCGGCGGATCGAACCCAGGTTTTATAATAAATTTAATTATGCTAAAAAGTTATACAAAGTTTACGCAAATCCACATTATCAATTTAGCTAAGTACACCATGAAAATATGGTAAATGGCAGAAGAGATCTTACTTCAATATACGATAGATCAGATCAGTGCAATTTATCTACCAACCACTTACCTACTCATAAAATCATTCGCATTTCTCCGGTTTTAACTGGAATAGAATACAGCACTTAAACTTTATGTGACGAAAACCTCAACCATGCGATGTTTATTTTTGACCATCATACAGTCCTGAATATCAATGTATAACCAATCAAAAGGGAAGAACAAAATAGTTGGCCATATTTTTGTTTAACTGGAACAGATAAAGTTTTGTAAGGGCGCAAGCTAAAATATTCCCGTAAAAATACAGGATGAAGTAAACGTTACCATTCTTTTGAGGAACTAGCAAACAATAGCTTAAATCATTATAATCAAGGTTGCGGTCTTGATATAAGCACCTGACACATTAGTTACTTACATATGACAGTAAAAACTAAGAATTGTATAGAGTAGAAAAAGCAATTCATCCAGTAGACGAGCTTCGTTCTTATCCTTTATAGACTAACAAAGTTAAATTAGTTAGTATCTAACTGAAAATTGTGTGTCGTGTAGTGTGCAGCAGGGTGGCTCAGTGATTAAAGAACCAGATTTCGAAGCAGACGTGCCCAGGTTCGAGCCGTGTCCGCGGCAAATTCTGGCCAGTACATGATGAGTTCCAAATAAGGACGAAACCGGCCTACTAGAAGAATTGCCTTTTCTACACTATACAATTCTTTGTTTATACTGACATATGTAAGTAATTAATAGGTCAGGTGCTTATATCAAGACCGCAACCTTGATTATAATAATTTTTATCACCGCCCGCACAACCAATAGTTGTTTAATAGCTTAAATCACCAAGTATTTTAAGCAAACTAGTAATCGTGTGAAGCATACGGACAAATCTGTTTTTAATTGGCCAAAATACATTTATACTCAAGTGAATTGAAATATGCTATTTAATATGTTATTCTTTGCAAAAATATTGCAATTTCATCTATCCTTTTTTCAATTGAAATAATTTTTTACGTAAGTTTTTATTAGTTTTTTAAGTTTCTTATTTAATTATTATTAGTTTTTTAATTCATTCCAAATTTTTACAGAGTCAATACACAGGTTTATAGACATTTTCCCGAATTTAGATGAACAAAAATGGACTTGAATATAAATTAGACTTCGTTAAGTCAATTCTACTGATATACCTCTATAATTTACGCTTTAAAATAGTAATGATTAAAATTTAAATGACATTAAGAGCTTTTTAAATAAATTATAAAAATTGTGTTAATTTCCTGAGGATATGATAAATATCTTATGACGTATTTAAGTTTAAGTAGACTTATGCTGCTATCGACTTCAAAATTGAAAATGGATAATGTCCAAACGAAATTAACTTGGTTTATACCTGTGTTTTCTTAGAAGCTTATAGTTGCTTATTGGTGTATTATGCCTTGCGTACATTCTATTGATTAAATGCGTAACCCTAATAATGCTTGCGCTTCATTTGTAATTGAACATTTTTCTTACGAGATTAGTTCAATGTAGTTGAATAATAGCCTAAAGTTCTACAAACTCATGTTTTGTACACACTATTTTCATTATTTTAAAGGAAATTGAGGACAAAATTTTGCGTCTTCTGTTTGAGTCTGAAGGCAACATTTTAGACAACGAAGAGCTGATCAACACTTTGAACGTTTCTAAGCTTACATCTTCGGAAATCGTGAAGCGTCTGCAGGAGGCGGAAACTACTGAAGTCAAGATAACAACAGCGCGCTCGAAATATATTCCGGTTGCAAAACGTGGCTCTGTCATTTACTTTGTAATTGCTCTACTGTCAGAAATAGACCCAATGTACCAGTTTTCTTTAAAGTACTTCACAATGGTATGTTGTGCTTAATTTAACTAACTCTTTATGACTAACACGCAATAGACAACATAATAGAAATGCAAAAAAATTCTACCAGTTTATTTAAAATCAGTTATGTTTATATTACTCCTAACGGAAATTTGAAATTCTTAGTTTGAACCTTAATATACTTTTCAAACGCATTTTACTGGAGTACTTTTCAAAAAATGGACAAAATTTTAGCAGATCCATTCTGAGTCAAAGTGTTTGCTTATTTGGTTTGAAAATTAGCAAAAAACACGGTGATAAGATTCCAAGGCCTGTTTCCTTTAAACTGATAACTCATATCATGCCCTTAGCAGAAAGAAGAATACAGGCATATTTTGTTGTTTCTTGTTAAAAGTAGCTGGGTCCACATATTGTCTTAGAACTATAAAGGATGAACATCAACTCAGGATCCATTAGCTTTTCGGCCAACGTGATTAAATACAGAAATTAGTTTTATTAGTTTATTTTAACAATGGAATTCATTTCACAATAGAACATATTAACTTTAAACGTGATTCTCAAAGCGGATAAATGTATTGCTATTATGTATTAGGTGTTGCACACCTAGTAATAAATTAGTTCAAATATGATCAGAAGGATAAACCAAAGGAAGCATGAACGGAACGTATAATCTCATGTGCACATTCGCTTTTTCTTTACTGATGACTCATCGGTAGGAGCCGGTATTAAGCTCTATAAAGACAATATATTTTGGTGAGGAATGTGGGAAAACTAGACGGTACAATCTCCCATAAGGATGTGTAATCTTGCGGAAGTGAAGCTAACTTCATATAAAATCTTCGACAATGCAATATTGAAGCTAACTCGTAATATATATATATATATATATATATATATATATATATATACAAGATTCGTAAAGGGTACCAACACTATAGCTGTTGAGCCTGTTACCAACACTTTGGTTGCTGAAAAGGTACACGATACCAACATAGTAAAATTCAGGGTATCCTAAAGTTTCCCAAAATTGAAAATTCCACCTTCTACTCTAACACATTTTATTCCAGAAAATTCATACATTCTGGTTTTGATCGCTATCAGTTATCAAATTTCGGGGTAATCATGAAATACCTCAATTGAATATATCAAAATAAGATTCTTTTTGTTGCGGAAAAGACCAACAATTAAAATAGCTATGTATTCGTTGTTTCTGATATACATGCAATTGTGTATTAGGTGTTGCGCACCTAATAACGAATTATTTGAAATATAAACTAATTATACTTTCCGTTAAAGCAGTTTTTTTATACTTCATGACTAATTCAATCTAGTTTATTACTAGGTAAGCGATACCTAATAAATATCTGCTTATTTATCAGTTCTCCGAAAGAATGAAATTCATATATATTTTAATTGTTAGCCTTACCAATTCTTTCTAGACAAAAGTCAATAAGACAATTAAGCTTGGATTTGCATATATTTTTTATAATTTCATGCAGATTTTTAATATGATTTTACTTTTGTAATCATCAAGATGAAAACTAATTCTCGAAATCCGCTCGGTTTTGTGGTCACTTTACTTGCGTTGCTTTTAAACATTTGGTATTTCGCTCTAGCTTTTCACGCAGACAATTGAAAAATCGCCACCTTCTGCAGTTCTTGAAGATCGTATAGAAATTCTGCTGAACGAGATCACCAGAGAGTCGTACAACAACGTGGCGCGTGGACTTTTTGAACGCGACAAAATAGTGTTCTCTTTCATGCTATGCGTGCAAATTTTGAGACATTCTGGCGAGATCTCCGATGAAATATGGAACTATTTTCTAATAGGTTCTACCGGTCAAGAACGACATCGTCCGGAACAACCCGAACAAACTTTGGTAAATTGCTTAACTAACTGAAGGCTAATTACTTACATACTTTTGCATGTATTGTCTTCAGTTTTACGAAGCTATTCAGATTTGCCACGCGAATTCAATACAGAAAAAACCAAATGTGAGCCGTTAAATAAGGCAAGTAGATTGGTTTTACACGAGTATGACATAATCTAGGGATAATTGATAGCACTCGTAGGTCGGTAAAATCTTGAATCCTGTCAATTTTCAGGTTTACCGATTATTGGCTTTGATTAATGGGTGCTCATATGTCCTTCCATTTATGAGTCCAGCATTCGCTGTTTGTCTGAAAATGACGTTGGAGCATGATTTACCACTCTTTTTGTTCTAATATTTCGAGACTATTTCTAGTCTCATCTCCAGGGTTGACATAATACGCACAGAGATAAACAACTTGTGGCAAATGTGGTATCCTCCTTCAAGACAGATCTATTTATATTTATTTTAATTCCTAAAGTATTTTTTTAATTTAACAATAATTGATAGCGCGAGTGGTGATAACAATGCTTCAAATCCAGTTTGCGAGCTTGAAGTAAACACCAACCCTATTGTATTTAATCAGTCGTCGAACAATATAACAAAACTACCGCCAGCCGCAACGCACTGCGCCATGCGATTATCAAATTTAACGTGTCCAGGAACTACATTCGTGGGTGGTCGATTAGCACTCTCAGTCCCGCAGTGATCAAATTGATCCTCACTTCCAAGTAAGCGCTGAGTTCGGCTTCGTTTTGGCTTGGTGCTGATTCGTCTCATCACTCCAAAGGCTTTCGCACCATTCGTATCAACCAGGGGAAATGAAGTTCGATTAACGTTTCGCTACACCATTTCCAGTACCATCATCAGAAATCTAATAACACACAATAGATTAATCACGAGACATCAATCAGCCAAGATTAGTTCGAAATGCATTTGCAGTGTTTAATACGAATGGTGTGGATGCCTTCATAATGATGAGAAGAATCCACACCCAGCCACCATAAAGTCGAATTTAGCGCGTACATGGAAATGAGTTGCGATCGGATCAATGCCGAACTGACAGTGTTAATCGACTACACACGAAAGGAACTCAGGAATACTTTAGATGCTCCACGTATGCTAAGACTATTCAATCGAGCCGAACATTCCGTGGATAAAAGCAATATGGAAACAAAGATCACACGGAACAGAAGGATGGTCTTTCTTTCTGTTATTATGGAAATATTTTAATAAACGACATACAAGTTGAACAAACTCTTAAATTAAAACTACTTTAATTTATTATGTCTTCTCAGAGTTTCACGTCACATAAATTCACAAATTACTTATAGTAAATAAAGTATGTTAAAACATCCATACATTATTTTTGATTTACGAAATACTTAAATTTTGAATCTTTTTGCTCAGTGCTATCCGTCTTATTTTGGATTTGACCGCATTTTACTTGTGCGGGACAATTGATAGCACTCGTAGGTCGGTAAAATCTTGAATCCTGTCCATTTTCAGGTTCACCGATTATTGG
Organism: Eudiplozoon nipponicum; assembly: GCA_029291075.1. NCBI lineage: Eukaryota > Metazoa > Platyhelminthes > Monogenea > Mazocraeidea > Diplozoidae > Eudiplozoon > Eudiplozoon nipponicum. The sequence goes on from JAQBSW010000248.1 coordinate 206,255, forward strand.
CCTTGATTGATGGGTTCTCACTTGTCCCTTCATTTTTGAGTCCAGCATCAGCTGCTTGTCTGAAAATGACGTTGGAGCAAGATTTTCCACTCTTTTTGTTCCAATATTTCGAGACTTTATTTCTAGTCTCATCTTCAGGGTTGACACAATATGCACAGGGATAAACAACTTGTGGCAAATGTGATATCCTCATTCAAGACAGATCTATTTATATTTATTTTAATTCCAAAAGTATTTTTTAATTGTCTGCCCTAATATCCGGTCCTCATGCCTAATCTCTAATACTCAAATGTATACGCAAACTTATCCTCCCCGCACACAAAAAACCATATTCGCATACGTGCACTTCCCTGAAAAGACATTACTAGAATAACTATAAGCAACCCTTATGGATTAACACACTTGCTTATCCATTATGTCTCTATATTTAATTTGTTGTACCGGACGCTTATAAGGATCAATAAGATTTTTGATTTCAATATTGCAATAATCCTCAAACATCCCCGTTTTCCAAACCCCATCCTGTTTGCTAATGGTTATAGAAAGAGACCGAATACGGAGCCTACATTAATGATATGTATCTCTAACAAATACACGTTTAAACTCATATCCTGTATAAACTTATTTTTCCATTTAAATATCTGTGTCAAATCCATGTACACACAAATATTCCTTATAATGTTCATTGCCTTTGACTATTACACAGCATATTTCTAATTAGGAAGAAAAAACACATTAATAACAAAGTGGATAAAGGCCTTTTATTTCGTGAATACTAATCATCGCTCTACAATCATTCATTTATATACATTCTGGGGTTTCAATAGATTATGCAAGTGGTAACAAATCTGACTCGCTTTTACTTCTATTTATTGTTTTGGCTGGTTGGTAAATGTGTATGCGTTTGTCTTTGTGTGTGTCTGTTTGTATGTAAAGGTCATTCTCGTTGTATTGCAAAGTGATGTCTGAGATCTGGTCATTATTGTATTGATGGTTTGTGAATTGTTCGCTGTTACATGTACGAGTGCTATTTTTCCCAGTGTAGTCTTTCGTTTCACCTTGTTGCGCAAATTTGTGTTCTTCACTTGGTAACAGCGCAAGTGCGGATTGCAGTGTTGAACGCTCATATTGTTTGGAAACTTCTGTCACCGTATGCGCCTCTGTTATTTCCACTTCAGTTTGTTGCCAATCCGATTGAATGTTTGTTGATTCTAGTCGAGGGCCTGTTTGTTCTTGCCTGGATACTAGTAAATTGTTGTTGAATTTTGTTATTCTTGGCCAGTCGATTAGAATATCATGTTGATGAAACTTTTGAATATTAAGGTCAGGTGCTTGTTGTTTTATATAAAGGGCTTCATAAATAAATAATAATTTTTCTGATTTTGCTTTATGTAGAATTGTGAAATTGGTCGAATTGACAGGGTGCCCCGTTGCCAATATATGATCGGAAATAGCTGATTTTCCTGACGGTGCCAAGCCTTTGTTAATCAATTTCTGTGGCAAATGTTGCTGGATTCTGCTTATCAATTGCTTCTTCGTACGTCCGATATATGTGCTACCGCACATACATGAGAATTTGTAGACTATGAATGATTTGGAGAGAATTGGCAATTGATCTTTGGCATCCAACCTCATGATTCTCTGTGTACTAAATGTCATATTAACTTTAACACTGGGAAAGTTCTCCTTAGTTATTCTATTCAGCCGCCGTGCAATTATTGAGGCTGGTACGTCGCCTCTAAATGGTAAGTTTAGGAAAACCTGCTTGACGGTATCCTCTCTAGTGCGAATCTGCCGTGGTCTGATGTTGACATCAATGAAACGCTCTGGGTAGTTGTTCATTAGCAAAATTTTCCTGAGGTAGCCCAGTTCTTCCTCAATCTTGTGTTCAGAGCAGATCTTCCTGATTCTGTTTGCTAGGTTGTTTACTAAGTTTCTTTTGTGGGATTTTGGCACACTACTGTTGTAGTGAATGTATTGTCCGGTGAAAGTGGATTTTCTATGTATGGCCAGTGTCAAATCTCCGTTTGCTTCTCGAGTGAGTTTGATGTCAAGGAAGGGAAAACTGTCGTCTTTCTCTACCTCGAGAGTGAATTTGATGTCTGGATCGACTCCATTTGCTTGTTTGAGGATTTCGGAAGGGTCTGCTGCTTCTGAGATGAACAACAAGATATCATCTACATACCTTTTGTAGAGTGCGCACTGGTCAATTATACCTTTTAGGCTCGTTTTTTCCAGGTGATACATGTATACATCTGCCAGGAGGGGTGCGATGCAACTTCCCATAGCTACACCATTGATCTGGCGGTAGTATATCCCTTCGAATGTAAATTGCACGTTTTTAGTACATGCTAATATGAGGTCTTTGATGTCATTGGTGTCTATAGGGAAGTCAAAAAACTCATTTTTGATGAGGTCACACAAGATCTCCGTTGTCTTATCCAGTGGTATGTTTGTAAATAAGGATGAGACGTCAAGCGAGACCATTTTATTCTGTAGGATGTTCTTCCCCTTCAATTCATTTGCTAGTTCGAAGGAGTCCTTGATAGTGTTTGCGTTTATGATGCTCGTATTGGTTGAAGTATTTTGCAGAGAAACTTGGCTGGTTTATGTTGTGGAGCGTTGATCATTGACATAATAGACCGCATCGAGGGAGCTCCTGAGGCTGTCACGGCTTTATGAGATTTTGGTTTGCCGTACAATCTTGCGGTGTTTGTTCCGACGGGTTTTGCCTTTGGATGTCTTCTATGAGTTTTGATCTAATATCGGAATCAGCCACCGATGTTAAAACGTGTTTTTCCATCTTTTTCAGAATTGCATTAATTCTTGATTCGATGTTTGTTGAATCATCTTTCAGTTTTCCCTTCCTTGACATCAAACTCACTCGAGAAGAAAATAGGGATTTGACACTGGCCATATATAGAAAATCCACTTTCACCGGGCAATACATTCACTACAACAGCAGTGTGCCAAAATCCCACAAAAGAAACTTAGTAAACAACCTAGCAAACAGAATCAGGAAGATCTGCTCTGAACACAAGATTGAGGAAGAACTGGGCTACCTCAGGAAAATTTTGCTAATGAACAACTACCCAGAGCGTTTCATTGATGTCAACATCAGACCACGGCAGATTCGCACTAGAGAGGATACCGTCAAGCAGGTTTTCCTAAACTTACCATTTAGAGGCGACGTACCAGCCTCAATAATTGCACGGCGGCTGAATAGAATAACTAAGGAGAACTTTCCCAGTGTTAAAGTTAATATGACATTTAGTACACAGAGAATCATGAGGTTGGATGCCAAAGATCAATTGCCAATTCTCTCCAAATCATTCATAGTCTACAAATTCTCATGTATGTGCGGTAGCACATATATCGGACGTACGAAGAAGCAATTGATAAACAGAATCCAGCAACATTTGACACCGTCAGGAAAATCAGCTATTTCCGATCATATATTGGCAACGGGGCACCCTGTCAATTCGACCAATTTCACAATTCTACATAAAGCAAAATCAGAAAAATTATTATTTATTTATGAAGCCCTTTATATAAAACAACAAGCACCTGACCTTAATATTCAAAAGTTTCATCAACATGATATTCTAATCGACTGGCCAAGAATAACAAAATTCAACAACAATTTACTAGTATCCAGGCAAGACCAAACAGGCCCTCGACTAGAATCAACAAACATTCAATCGGATTGGCAACAAACTGAAGAGGAAATAACAGAGGCGCATACGGTGACAGAAGTTTCCAAACAATATGAGCGTTCAACACTGCAATCCACACTGGCGCTGTTACCATGTGAAGAACACAAATTTGCGCAACAAGGTGAAACGATCAACTACACTGGGAAAAATAGCACTCGTACATGTAACAGCGAACAATGCGCACAAATGGTTAATTCTCAAGCCATCAAAACAATAATGACCAGATCTCAGACATCACTTTGCAATACAGCGAGAATGACCTTTACATGCAAACAGGCACACACACAAACACAAACGCATACACACTTACCAACCAGCCAAAACAAGAAATAGAAGTAAAAGCGAGTCAGATTTGTTACCACTAGCATAATCAATTGAAAACCCAGAATGTATATAAATGAATGATTGTAGAGCGATGATTAGTATTCACGAAATAAATGGCCTTTATCCACTTTGTTATTAATGTGTTTTTTCTTCCTAATTAAAAAACACACACACATATATATATATATATATATATATATATATATATATATATATATATATATATATATATATATATATATATGTATATACCTGAGTTTGCAATCTTTACAAGGTATCTCATAAACCCCTGATGTGTTGAGCGGTTCTATTTTTTCTTTCTGATTCGGTAGCTTATTGCCTATTGTAACTGATTGTCTTAACACTGTTCTTATGTTGTATTTCGTTGCTAATATCCTAATTTTTCTACTTAATTTAGAATCTGGTAGAACCAGAGTTCTGTGCTTATCTTCATTTTGCTTTCTAAATCCCTTACCTGTTTCTCTTGGGTTATTTTTCTATTAAATCGCAATAACGTCTCGTTTATGATTTTCTCAGTTAATTTTTCCGGATAACCATTTATCCTGAATATTTCTTTCAATTTCATCAGTTCTTTGTCCCTATATTTTAAATCCACTATTTTAAGACTTCTTATTATCATGGATTTTAGAATGCCTATTTTCATCCCAAACGGGTGATTAGAGCAATAATTCAGGAGGATACCAGAATAAGTATCCTTCCTATAAATATCTTTTCTAATGTCTGACCAATTCGTTTTAATTTTACATCTATAAATGATAAGCTAAATACAGAAAATTCACCAACTCATTGTCCACATGATTCCAAATGAAGAAGATGTCATCTGAGAATCCTAAATATAAGTTTGGTTTAAGGGGAGATCTGAATAAGAGATTTGTTAAAACAATTAATATAAATATTAGCGACTGGGACCGATAATGGTTGTCCCATAGGAACACCTTTAACTTGTAGGTAGAATTAATTTCTAAATATAAAGTATGTAGAGGACATACAAATTTTAAACATTTCCATAATACTCCTTAACATCATTTTACTTCCTTCTAGTATTTCAGGGTATTCCGTTAGACAACGTTGGACACACTCTAATGCAACCTGTACCGGAATGTTCGTATACATAGATACCACATCCAGGCTTGCCAGTTTATCATTCTCTAATAATTTATATTTACTAATAATGTCAGTGAAGTGATAAGTGTTCTTTAATGTATAATCTAGAAAATAGGTGTATTTTCTTATTCTATGGCACAGAAATTTGGACATTTTATAAGTCGGAGAATTCTGGACATTGACAATTAACCTAAGTGGATTATCTTGTTTATGAATTTTTACTAAACCATACACTCTGGGAGAGAGTGAATCTCTTTGTATTAATGATTTTCCAAGCACTGAATCTAATTCCCCAGATCCAATCATTTGATTAATTAAAGTTTTAACCTCACCTTGTAATTTGTCCGTTGGGTCCTTATTTATTTTATGGTAAACTTCTTTATTATTTAATTGTACATACATCTTATCATTATAATCCCTCTGATTCATTAGCACTGTTGCTCCACCTTTATCTGCTTTAAGGCATATTACCCTATTAGATAACAAATTCGATCTCAATCTTTTCAATTCATAATTCGGCTTACATTTATCCTCTCTATGTTCTAACACCAATTTAGCAACATCCAATTCAAATTTAGTTTTATCTTTTTCTGGGAGGAATTGCGCGATTTTAACTGTCTCGGTAATAATTTCATTCTTGGGTATGTATACTATAGGAACCGCCCTGTTCAGTCCCAGTTTAAGTATACTCTTTTCATTATCTTTGAGATCCATCGATGATAAATTTATTACCCGTTTAGACACAGCAGAATCGTTTGGAATATTCTTTGGAGACCTATAGATACTCAGGTTTGCTAATTTCTTCTCATGTCTCTGTCTAATCTTCTGAATTTCTTAATTCCTAGCCTTATCAGTGAACTCTTCTATATATTTAAGGTCCATTAAATGTAATTTCAAGACGAACTTTGACCTTATTTTAGTTTTTTCTCTAGTTCATATTTCCTTTTTCTTGATTTTTTACTAATAATTTCATGAAATGTAAAGAAACTTCCTGTTTCAGAACATTTCCTACCCTATCTTGCTGAAATGGGTCTGAATCTAAAGCAATTGGGTACAGTATTAAATTTTTTACATAATTTCAGAAATGAGATATGTTCCACTTGCCTTACAATTTGTATTTTCCTCCTTTTGTAATGGTTGAAAAGTTAGATCACTGTCCGGTCGTATTTTTTATTTAACTAGTACTTTAGTGTTAAATCATTTTTCTGAGTGCTGTCCTTCTTGTTGTGAATATGACCGCATTTTCCTTGTGCGGAATAATTGATAGAGAAACTCACGTTGTTGCTTATATGTTTATCTAAATTTACTTAGCATATATGTGTATCCATATTTATATACATAATATGCAGAGACATATATGAATGTTTATAAATATGCATATAAGATCAGGGGTGAACTCACATGGTTGCTTAAATGCTTATTTAGATATTCGCAATATATATGTGTGGAAGTATAATTAGATTTTTTTATAAGGTGAGAACTCACATGATTGCTTATGTGGATTGAGAAATACAATATATATATATATGTATTGTGCGTAGACGTGTATATGTATATATTTTGATATTTATGTATTCATATAAAATGTGAGTACAAATAATATGTATATATTTTTTTAAATTAATTGTACTATACAACCATTTTGAATTGAGGGTACTTGAAGTTAAAAAACCTATTTCATTGTTTATATATATATATATATATATATATATATATAGAGAGAGAGAGAGAGAGAGAGAGAGAGGCCTATATATACATGGACATAAAAATCGATATGTAAATATTATCAAATGCGCTTTGACTGATACAATTTATCCATCGACGGACTCACAGTGTTGCTTGTGTGATATTCATATGATGTGTACACGTATATATACGATGGATATATAGATATTTATAAAAGATATGGGAAGAACCAACATGGTTGCTTATATGCTTATCTATATATGCATAAGATGTAGCGTGTAGACGTATATTTAAATGGATATTTTATAAGATGTAGGTATATATAAGTATAAATAAGTAAATAATTATATTCAAATAAAAAGTAAAAAATTGCTAATTTAATATATATATATATATATATATATATATATATATATATATTTATTTATTTATTTAGATTTATATATATACAGATATGTACATGGTTTTGACACATATTTAAATGGAAAAATAAATTTATACAGGATATGAGTTTAAATGTGTATTTGGTAGGGATACGTATCGTTAATGTAGGCTCCGTATTCGGTCCCTTTCTATTACATTTTGCAAACAGGATGGGATTAGGCAAACGGGGGTGTTTGAGGATTACTGCAGTATGGAAATCAAAAATCTTATTTATCCTCATACGCGTCCGGTAGAGCAATTAAAAATAGAGACATCATGAATAGGCGAGTGTGTTAATCGATAAGGTTTGATTATAATTATTCTAGAAATTTCACTTTAGGGGAGTGCACATATGTGGATATAGTTTATTGCGTGCGGGGGGATAAGTTTGCGTTTATATTTGAATATTAGAGATTAGGCATAAGGACCGGATATTAGGGCAGCCAATTAAAAAAGTACTTTAGGAATTAAAATAAATATAAATAGATCGGTCTTGAATGAAGATATCACATTTGCCACAATTTGTTTCTCCCTGTGCGTATTGTATCAACCCTGAAGATGAGACTAGAAATAAAGTCTCGAAATATTGGAACAAAAAGAGTGGTAAATCTTGCTCCAACATCATTTTCAGACAAGCAGCTGATGCTGGACTCAAAAATGAAGGGACAAGTGAGAACCCATCAATCAAGGCCAATAATCGGTGAACCTGAAAATGGACAGGATTCAAGATTTTACCGACCTACAAGTGCTATCAATTGTCCCGCACAAGAAAAATGCGATCAAATCCACAACAAGAAGGACAGCAATGAGCAAAAAGATTCAAAAATTAAGTATTCCTTTGATCAAAAATAATGTATGGATGATTTTACATACGTCATTTACTATAAGTAATTTGTGAATTTATGTGACGTGAAACTCGGAGAAGACATAATAAATTAAATTAGTTCTAAGACGAAAGTTTGTTCAACTTGTTTGACGTTTTTTAAAATATTTCCATAATAGCAGAAAGAAAGACCATCTTTCTGTTCCATTTGATCTTTGATTCCATATTGCTTTTAACCACGGAATGTTCGGCTCGATTGAATAGGCTCAGCATACGTGGAGCATCTAACCTATTCCTGAGTTTCTTTCGTGGGTAGTTGATTAACACTGTCAGTTCCGCATTGATCCGATCGCACCTCATTTCCATGTACGCGCTAAATTCGACTTCTTGGTGGCTGGGTGTTGATTCTTTTCATCATTATGAGGGCATCCACACCATTCGTATTAAACACTGCAAATGCATTTCGAACTAATCTTGGCTGATTGACGTCTCGTGATTAATCTATTGTGTGTTATTAGATTTCTGATGATGGTACTGGAACTGGTGTAGCGAAACGTAAATCGAACTTCATTTCCCCTGGTTGATACGAATGGTGCGAAAGCCTTTGGAGTGATGAGACGAATCAGCACCAAGCCAAAACGAAGCCGAACTCAGCGCTTACTTGGAAGTGAGGATCAATTTGATCACTGCGGGACTGAGAATGCTAATCGACCACCCACGAATGTAGTTCCTGGACACGTTAAATTTGATGATCGTATGGCGCATCCATGCACAACAACTTTCAAGTGGAATACTTTTCAAACATTTTCTTAAACATTTAGATATATTTCGTGTGGAAACCTATTTTATATGGCAATAATCTAGGAAAATAATTTATGCAATGGCAAGTGATCTGTATCCAATTATTAGAATTTCAGTAATTTGCAGTCTGTACAAGACTACTAGGCGGTGGAATTCGAATTTTTGAACGTATGGTGCTAAAATATGAGCTTCCGACTAGTGTTCATTAGTTACTTTTCCTCCATAATTACTCGGAAAGTTTAAAATGCGTCAGTACGCACACTTAACTCAAGTTTCGCTATGTTCAAAGAGTAAAAACGGGATTGATTTGTGCGTAAAATTGATTGTCTCATCGCACAATTTTGCTGACTATAGTCTGATAGTGTGTTCCACGCCCATCACTACTCCATTAAGAATTGTTCGAAGGAGAGTTTGCGAACCTGAGCTAATAATTATTATATCTTCGGAAAACGGTTACAAATTGCAACAATCTTTAGAATGACGAATTTAATGTTCTAATTTAATCAACCGAGTAACTTGATTTCTTTCTTCTTTGTTTTGTTGGGTAAACCCAACTTTACCGTTATTCAAATCGATCGGATTAAACTCTGCTCATGCTCTCAGTCTTTTACTTTCTTGGTCCTATGTCAATTACATGCGTGCATAGTTGTTAGTCAATCGAAACCAAGAAATTCAACTAAATTACTTTCATTTCTGTATCTTTTTTGATTAGCAAGGTGACTGATGAAACAAAGGAACGCGTATTGAAATATTTACCCCGTTATATTTTTACCTTTTCGCAATAAAGTATAATTTAGTTCCGATTTGAAAAGAATCGTTAAAAAAATTATTGTTAAATCAGAATATTATTAACGACAGCTTCAGCTATAGACCTTTCAGGTATTGGAATTCATATAAAACACGGATTTTAGTTATTTTTGCAGATTTAACAGCTCTGGATATAATTTATTAAATTTGCAAAAGTAAACAGTCATTGGCGAGTAACCTTCATCCCATTATCTGAAGGAGATAGTGTCATGCTGTCTCGTTTGTGCATGCACAATCGGTTCAATAAGGACGCATTTCTGCTCACGAATTATGGATTAAACACCTCTAACATATTCTAAGCTCTAGTTCAATTCGCTTCGTCGACTTCTTAGATTACGTCTTGGCTAATGAATCGCTGTGTAATGGTCAACGCCTATTGTACTTCCAAAAATTGCTCCATCCTTCTATACATGTCTCTTCCTCATGGGCTAATGTCTATACTGTAGGCTCATTTGCTTCTAAAATGTGGTAAAGTTAGCCAAATACAGCTAAAATGTCTTTAAATGTTTCCATGATGCTGTAAAGAAAAACAAATAACGTCTTTATTGATAGGAATTAGAGAACGCAGTGCAAAATATGTTTTTAAATGTCATCCATCCCTCGGAGGTTAGAAAGTATTGTTGGATTCTCGTATAAACAAATATCAAGCAAGCCTGGCTAATTGATGATCATGGAAGGTCGAAACGCGTCAGTGTGTTGCGGCTGGCGGTAGTTTTGTTGTGATGTTCGACGACCGGTTAAATACATTGGGATTGGTGTTTACTTCAAGCTCGCAAACTTGATTCAAATAATTGTTACCACCATCGCCACAATCAATTATTGTTAAATTTTGTTGCCTATATATGTATATGTGGAGAAAGCTGCAAACAGTTAATGTTCGTGATTGCATAGAAATTGTACAGCCGACATTTCCAGTCAAGTTCAATGTATGCGAGACTGCTAGAGGTGAGAGCCGCATATCTAAATTTGATTTCCATATATATTCAATGCGGTTTGATCCTCGCTAGTCAGTTTGCCGTCGTACTCTGATGATGATCATGGAAGGTCGAAACGCGTCAGTGCGTTGCGACTGGCGGTAGTTTTGTTATGTTGTTCGACGACTGGTTAAATACAATGGGATTGGTGTTTACTTCAAGCTCGCAAACTTGATTTAAAGAATTGTTACCACCACCCGCGCAATCAATTATTGTTTAAATTGTATTGCCTATATATGTATATGTGGCGAAAGCTGCAAACAGTTAATGTTCGTGACTGCATAGAAATTGTGCAGCCGACATTTCCAGTCAAGTTCAATGTATGCAAGACTGCTAGAGGTGAGAGCCGCATATCTAAATTTGATTTCCATATATATTGAATGCGGTTTGATCCTCGCTAGTCAGTTTGTCGTCGTACTCTGACGATGATCATGGAAGGTCGAAACGCGTCAGTGCGTTGCGGCTGGCGGTAGTTTTGTTATGTTGTTCGTCGACTGGTTAAATACAATGTGATTGGTGTTTACTTCAAGCTCGCAAACTTGATTTAAAGAAAGGCTGGGTAATTGTCTGCCAGACCTAAATTCAGCGGCCACGCGCCCAGTTAACCGAGGCTGCTGCGATCCATGGCCATATGTCGCGAGCAATATGCGTTTGTTAAGAAATACGAATTATTCTTTTAAAATCGTGTTTTGTGCATCGTGATAGGTAAGGGTAACTTTTCAATTATAATCGATGCGATTTTAGATAGACAAAATTAAGAGGCTTTGGTCACACCGAGATAGGTACACTGTTCGTCAAAATATGGAAAGTGGCCTGAGAGCTTCATTATGAATATTTCTTAAACAGCGATATCCACCGCTTATTGACGCACACTAGTCAGTTTTTTGTCATGCTTTGGTTGTGCGCACAGAAAGTGGTTACACGTCAATGCGTCTTAAAATTTTGTGCGCTTGGATTTAAATAACAGGATTTGTGCTTATTTTAAGTAGGGCAAACTTGTGCCCATAATTGTTTCACTACCCACACAATCCACGGTTTCTTACCTGAGGGTATTTTTTAATTTGCTTATCACAATAAAGCTATTTATGAAATTTTCACTTTCTAAACATATCTGCAACTTTCCCATACGCGCTGTACAATTCCAAACGCTTTGCGTTTTGATTCCTATTAAATGTTTTTGGTAATATACGTGTGCACTTCGTTGGACAGCTTACATGTGGACTTTTTAACTCACTTTTGTTATTAATCTTCGTGGAATTCTGTACGAAACGAATACTCCTAAGGCTACTCCTTCACCTGACGTTGATAGAGCCTTCGGTTCTATAATAAGGTAGATTACGATCCGTTTAAATTAGGCCCAGTATGTTACCGTTAACTAGCCTGCATTATTAAAGTCGTTCTATAGTAAATTCTCATTTATGTGTGTGTGCCAGATTTAAGTCTTTTTATCAGAAAGATTTCAAAGGTATTAAGTGCCTTATTAACTTATCTCTAAATTATTCATTAAACTAATTTTGTCGATGAGTAGTGCTTCTTAAAATGCAATTTAGTCATTGTGAGCTATTTAATAAGCTATTGCCCAAATAGAATGATTGTGGTGTAGGAGCCGGTTAAGCATTCAGGTTGGTGCAGAAGCACTCACTTCATATAACGGACAATATAAAAAGACTTAAACATTGAAATTGCTTCAATGGACTTGTTCTAAGGCATATGCTACTCAAAGGGAGGGGTGCTTACTTGCATATTTTTTTACTCGTCGCCTCACAACAGATCATTTAGATAGGTGTTTTAGCGCAGCTAGACTGAGTGACTATCTAACCAAATCAATTTTTAACAATTAGGATGCCTTGGTGATCAAGTGAAATCTAGTTGATTAATTTCACATACATCAGTTTATTTAAATCCATATTTTAGTATTTCTTTACATTTCCCTTTGCTTTATAGCCATGTGTTTTTGTGTAGTCATCCCGATTGATGCAACATTAAACTATTATAGGTATATTCTTTTGAAGTACGAGCTTTAATAAGAATTCATTTGTACCCTTCCTGTATTTTAAAAGAAAACAAAAAGAAATTTTATCAGATATAAGAAAATTTTCTTTCTCATGGTCTTCTCAAATATCTACTCATGAACATATCTTTATATATAAATTGGAAAGCAAAACAAGATAGAAATGTGTGAACATAGAGAGAGTGTGAAAAATAGAAACCAATCAAATTGCGTGCGTCCCATCCAGTTCAAGCTCAATGCTTATACGTGCTTCTTCTGCTTACATAAATCCGGCTGCAATTTGTTTATCCATAAGGCTTCGTATGTGGCTAACTCCCTTTTACTGTTTTGGACGGTACCATCCTATTATTCCCACATTCTTCTACAAATATATAGTGGTTAAGGGCGTATGCAAAGCTCCCTGCAGTAGGTCGCCAGTAGAAGCACAGAAACAGATGTGCATGAGATTATACTTTTCCGTTCATGCTGCCTTTGGTTTGTATCTGGTCACAACTAAATATTTGTTACTAGGTTCGCAAGAGCCTTATACATACTTGCATACCATGACAGCTCTTCGCAACAAACAGTATTTAACTGTAATACCATAATCTTGTTTTTAACATTTATATCTTGAATTTTGTTTACAAACTCAAACGAATCGGCAACCGAATGATTACCTAGTAGTTTACGTAATGGTTCAAGTAAACGAACTAGCCATTTAGCTAGTTTGCTTGAACCAGAGCACGAGAAAGATGACTGTCTGCCTTTCCTAGATGTACTATTAAAGAAAGAAACTAATGGTAAACCAACATGGTCTGCACAGTATTTGCATTACAGCAGTTTTGTGCCATTTCAATATAAATTATCAGCAGTTCGTGGTTGCTTTTCAAGAATTGACAGGTTGGTTAGTCAAGATTCTAAAGAAAATGAATATAATAAAGCAAATAACGATTTAATGTCTAATGGCTATCCCAGACAATTAATTGAATCAATTATTAAAAGGGGAATTAACCAGAAAAACAGACGTATTATGGGCCAGAAAAGAAAACCGTCTACCTAAACATCCCATTTAAGGGGGATGCAGTTTCTCGAATGGCACAAAAGAAAGTTGAAGCAGCATTGACACGCACATTTAATGCAGCCAAACTACGAGTGTTATTTAGGGTAACACACTTGCCTTTACCAGCAATCAAAGAGAAACAGCCGTTAATGTCGATATCAAATATTATTTACCAATATACATGCGCAAGTTGTCGATCAACTTACGTAGGCCGATCGACCAGACGGTTAATTACTCGAATGAGAGAACATTGCAACTTGAACACCTGTTTTAAATCAAATGGTGAATACACGTCTGCTATTGCGCAACACATCATCGAAACATCGCGAGCTACTAAATCAATGTAGATTTTTTCTCTATTTTGACCACTCACGTTATAAGCGTTATATGATGTTAATTAGGTGAATTTGCACTTTGTTGCATAGGTATATTGTTATTTTGCCTCCATTTGGGTGACTCTTTTATTATTAGGTTGATCAGACTGGCATAAAAAAGGAATATTAGCGTAAAGACTGTGTAATATTCTAATGTTTGAACGTTTGGCCTACAATAAAAATTAAAAAGTTTGCTTATGGTAAACCGGTTATGGAATTAATTGGTGAAGTAACGGTGAGAAAATATGCGTTTAATATTTTGGCATAAAAAGCAATACTTAATTGTAAAATTTGATTTTTCCGGAAATTGCTGTTTTTATTACAGCGGACTATTTCTTTGAATCGATATTTTTCGTTTTGACTGTAAACGCACGGCTTGGAGTTTATTTCATATTTCATAAATATTTGCTTGTTTAAACAATATTTTAGGCAGAATATTCCGTAAGCTGTCAGATGTTAAAAGAGAAATTTGTATAGAAGCTAATTAAATACACCCACAATTTAAAGAACTAAGTGATAAAAAATTCTAAATTTGTGGGAAACTAAATCAATAGAAGTATTAGCTGTACTAGAAATTACTGTCTTCATTTTGGTGTATTAGCTAGCCAACTAATTGTAATAATTTTGATAAAATAATATAATAGTTTATATGCTAGATTTTCTATTGACTTTTGATATTTTAAATTAAGTTTTTTTATCTTATGCTTAATAATTTTACGAATTAAGTCGTTTATATAGCATTGCTAATCTCCTTATATGAGTGAGTTTGCATCTCGAACAACTTTTTATTTAATCATGTATCGTATTCTTGCTAAGACCTCATAAAGTCTAAGATTAAATATTGAAGTTACTTTCCATTAGTAACTTATATCCGTTTTTAAAATTTGGTTAGGGCTGGCTTACTGCAAACCAATGGAACCAGTTATCAGATTTGTCGCATTACCTCCCAAAGCCGTTCGGAGAGCTAGCTCGTGACGTCTGCGAGACCAATGTATGGATAACCCTTAAGCGAGCAGAGAAACCAAGACGTGTTTCGCTTCGCCGATCAAGCAATCAGTCAACACTGGCGGAGGCTGAACTGGAAGACGACCCACTTCGTTTGGACATCACACAGCCTGGCCATTATCGCACCACGGCCGACTGGAATGAACGCTTGTCTGACTTCGAGAAATTGCTGCTCATTTCTTTGCTTGCCGAAGAGCGCGTCGTGCAGTCAGTTACAGAATTCGTTCGCCTTAATTTGGGTCAGCGATTTGTGGAACCGCCAGCAGTGGATCTGCCCTTGCTCTACGAGAACATGACCAACGTAATTCCACTCGTATTTGTGTTGTCTACTGGCTCAGATCCAATGTCGCAGTTCTTGCGATTTGCCGAGAGAAGAGATTATTCGGAGCGTGTGCATGCTATATCTTTAGGCCAAGGCCAGGGACCCGGTGCAGAAAAATTGATGGATGCTGCTGCAAAGTCTGGTGATTGGGTATTTCTTCAGGTGAATTACCGTTTTGTGTCGTTTTTGCTTATCAGATATATTTAAATATAATCTCCATATTATTTGATCCAATAGATTTTGGAAAACATTTCCTTTCTTAACTCAATTATGTTGAAATAAAGCTGCCTATATTAAACACCAAAAGGTTTCAACGAGAACAACGAAATGTTATTCATTACTATCAACCAAAAATTGGTCAATTTGAATGTTTTTTAAATGATATTTACGAAAAACACGTTCTTCCATGTTTTCATCGCTTGATAACGAAATCTTTTAAAACGTCACTAAACTCCTGAAAACGTTAGAAATAAATACAATTATTTAGGTAAACTATTAAACAACTACTCCAACTAATAATACTTAAGCAATAATTGATTGCGCAGGTGGTGGTAGCAATTCTTTAAATCTAGTTTGCGAGCTTGAAGTAAACACCAATCCCATTGTTTTTAACCAGTCGTCGAACAATATAACAAAACTAGCGCCAGTCGCAACGCACTGACGGGTTTCGACCTTCCATGATCATCATCAGAGTACGACGGCAAACTGTCTATCGAGGATCAAACCGCTTTAAATATACTTGGAAAGCAAAATTAGATATGCGGCTCTCACCTCTAGTAGTCTTACATATGTTGCACTTGACTGGAAATGTCGGCTGCACAATTTCAATGCAATCACGAAAATAAGCTGTTTGTAGCTTTCGCCACACACATATATATAGACAATATAATTAAACAATAATTGATTGCGCGGGTAGTGGTAACAATTCTTTAAATCAAATTTGCGAGCTTGAAGTAAACACCAATCTCATTGTATTTAACCAGTCGTCGAACAACATAACAAAACTACCGCCAGTCGCAACGCACTGACTTAGTTAATTAATAATAGCTATAATCGTAATTTTTTAGTTACAAGATAACGTAGTAAGTCATAAAGAATAAAAGTAAAAACGATTAAAATATTTGTAAACCGTGTGCATTTCATCGATCGATTCGTATAATAAAATTTTCAAACGTATTTGTTAACTATTTCATTGCTATTCAATAATATAACAAATATGTAAAAAATAGTAAAATCTAAAGTGCTCGAACTAGACAAATCTCTTAAAATTCTTTACGTATGGTTGACGGCAGATTTGCTATGTAGTTCGGTGACTGGTTAAATGCAATAAGATTGGTATTTACTTCAAGCTCTCAAACTTGATTCAAAGTATTATTACTAACAACAGCGCAATCAATGATTAATTTAATCTCTTTTAAGTCAAATGTTATTTGAGCTGATTACTAATCAGCCCAAACAATAAATAGAAGTAAAACTGAGTCAGATTTGTTGCCACCCGCATAATCAAATGAAAACCCGGGATGCATATAAATGAAAGATTTTAAAGTGAATTTTAGTAATCTCGAAATAAATGGCCATTACCTTCTTTGTTATTAATGTTTTTCTTCCTAATTTGAAACTTACTGTGTAATATTTGATGGCAATGGACATAATAAAGTATATATATATATATATATATATATATATATATATATATATATATATATATATATATATATATATATATATATTAAAAAAAGAACTTTAGTCCAAAGTATAACATTTATTAATGAAAATATTTCTACCAGTATCTAAATCTATTATTCTGGTTTCGTTAACAATAATTTTATTCATTGCGGACACATTTGAATAGAAAGCGATGGCACATCACATTGCGTAATATCAAGACAGGTACAGCTCAGAAGGGATTGATTACGACAAATAGTAAATTATATCTGCATCGCAGAAGATATTATCAAAGAATCCATAATAATGGTCGTAGATATTGGGAGAATTCATATTTATTAATAATTCGTATTTCATTGATTAAAAATCTTTTTTCATATTTATAAGATGGTGAATATACTTACTTTCTCGGAATATAAATATATATATGCATTGCGATTTGATTCCATTAGTTGCCATGTTATTTATACAAAGAAAATTTTTCTTTTACAAAGAGATATACGTGGAATGAAAATTACCAAAGAACAACTAAAGTTTCAACAAAATATCATTCCAACTGTGCCAAGTAAAATCGATTTGCTGCAATCGCCATAATGCCATTGTAGATTATACTCAAATTAAATCAGAACTAACTCAGAAGTCTTCTAGTCTAGCGAAGCATAACATTGAATTTTGAGAATCTGTGGACAGTACCTGGAACAATGGTTTTGACAATTTACAACTGACAAAAATATCTTATGTATGTGCTCTGAGTAAAAAATATTTTATATATTTGTCTTAAATTAGTGAAATGTTAGCAAAGCCCAAGCAAATCTGTTCGGAAAGTTTCCAATAATAATTGGCACATACGCACGTTAACATAATTAATACCAAGCACACAGACAGTCTAATGACACAGCACCGCTAATAACAAATTTGAACCTGCGATTAACAAAATAAGTCCGTCTTTAAGAGATAATTACTAATGAAATAACACACGTTTGAAAAAAATATTTTGTAGGAAAATTATAGTAAGCACAGACATAAGCCTCAACTATTTTATAAATAAGTAAAAACGTTGTTGTATTACATAAATCTGAGAATAACTACTTTTATTTCCTCGCGAATGCATTGTTCATTTTCTATTGACCATAATCAAAGCTAGACAGTAAATGCTTGAAATGATTCGAACTCCAACCCACAAATAATATATATCTGAACAATGCTCTACGGTACTTTCTTTGTAGAATTCCCAAATTTACCATACATTCTTTGACGAAATACCGACTATGTGTGGAAAACCACATTTAGACGCGTATTTACCTTTGGCTCAATATATTTTCACAACAAAATACTACCGGAGAAGCAAAATACGTGATGTACATTTTTCAAGTCTGCTTATTTAGATTATGTAATACCTAATATTGACCATTACTGAAGTAATTTTTGAAATTTTGTTGTGGTGTGTACACTTCAATCAATTCAATGCCGCGTTTTGCGTACATATTTGGGTTATAGTTATTACGAGCAGTTACACAAAGATCCGATTCTTCTTTCCGATTTTGTTTTGTCTTTGATCGGGTTGACTTCTTCTTGATTCAACTGGAAATGCGGTTCTATCACATCTTTGTTTACTGGCGACGTTTCGGTGCCACGCAACACCATCCTCAGGCAACACAGTACAAACGACTTCACAATAGCAAATTTAAGCAAAATGTGGTAACCTCGTTCTACAAAACCATTCTATTTATATATAATTGACTCAGCACCATTTTTAATCATAGAGGAATTTGTCTCAGTAACTAAACTCAATATATAATTATTTATAATTAGCAGACCAATCTCTTTTCTAAAAATATCTCTTTCCAATCTGGAACCATTCCGTTTTATTTTCACATCCAAAAAGGGTAATTCATCATTATTCTCTTTCTCCAATGTAAACTTTAATTCACCTAATTAGTTGGCTAATTCGAGGAATTTATTTAACTCATTATAACCATTCCAAATTATAAACATATCATCCAGGAATATTACATACAAGTTTGGCAGAGGAGATTTTAACAACAGATTTTTTTCAAAATGAGTGCATAAAAATAATAGCAACCGGGACTGATAGTGGTTGTCCCATGGGAACACCTTTAACTTGTTTATAAAATTCATTTTTGAACCTAAAGTAGGTGGAGGAACATAAAAATATTAAGATTTCCATAATACTACTTAACATCATTTTACTACCTTCTATTATCTGTGGGAACTCTGTTAAAACAACGCTTACACTTTCTAATGCTGCTTGTACAGGACTGACTAGTATACATCGATACAGCGTCAGGCTAGCCCATTCTATCATTATCATTCAAATTATATCTACTAATAATGTCAATAAAATGATATGTATTCTTTAAAGTATAATCTAAGAAATAAGTATATTTTCTAATTCTCTTGCATAGAAATTTAGACAATCTATACGTTTGGTGAGTTTATTACATTAACGATTAATCTAAATTGGATTCCCCCTGTTTACGAATCTTCACTAGACCATAAAATTCTCGGAGTGGGATCATGTCACGTTGTATTAATGAATTCCCAAGTCCTGGTTCTAATTCCTTCGACTCAATCATTCTATTAATTATAGTCTTAACTTGTCCTTGTAACTTATCAGATAGATCTATTTATTTTATTATAAACCTCGAAATTATTTAATTGTTCATACACTTTCAATTCATAATCTGACCGGAAGTCTATAAGTACCGTTGCCACCATCTTTACCCGCCTTAAGGCATATAACTTTATTGATACACCTGCACAATTATAATGAAGCATTTTCTACGGTCAGAAAACGGAAGTTGCGGAATCTTGGAATTAAGTGGGAACCTAAGTAAAAAAACCCGACACAGAGAACTTGATTAGAATGAACTGTGTACTAATATCAATTCCTATATACTTATCTTCAATAATAATGTTCCAGAAGAGGGTATACAGATTTGTGTTGTGTGGTTAGTAGATAGGACATTAGATACATGATTGTTGGATTATATTTTATATATTATAAGGTAGGAATATATATTAATAAATGAATAATAATGTTAGCCCTAGAGAAGATATTCATTATTAATAGCTATAATGTATCCGTTTGGGCGAGAAATTCAAAAAGTGATAGAGGTGATCACTATATAGATAGTCATTCGTAGATAAATAGGTTTATTATTATTATATATATATATATAAACAGACACTAATCATTTTATATTACCATTAAAATTAAATATTTATTTAAGATGGTTAAAAAAATAATAATAATAATAAAACATATTTATATAATATATATATATATATACATATTAATATATACATAAGACATTTAACTCACTGTTGCTTATATTTATATATACATATATATATGTATTTTATATATTTATATAAGGTGTGAATAAATAAATATACAATTTGATAAATTATCAAAATTGCAAGAAAAGAGAAAAAAATAAATTTATTAGAAATATGCGTAAACATCTATATATATAATATATATATATATATATATATATATATATATATATATATATATATATATGTTTTTATACATATTGATATGTATTTTATATTAATATAAGGTGTGCATAACCTAATAAATATTTTTACTAATATATATATATATATATATATATATATATATATAGGATTAGGATGTTGGACTTCATATTAATTGTTGCTTATACCCATATATATGTTTTTATACATATTGACATGTAATTTATATATTATATAAGGGTATTAATTCGATGTAATAAATATATAATAAGAATAGAAAATATTCATGTTTAACAATTAACAATGGTCCTTCTTCTAAATATATATATATATATATATATATATATATATAAAGGTGTTATTAGATATTATATTTAGATATATATGTATATAGATATAATGTGAATTATTTTAGTCATAGGAGTAAACATATTCTATGCAATCATTTCTATGAGTTGATTACTTTCGCATTGTGCTTTACTGATTAGCTTTTTGAAAACGTTAGTTGTCCATATATTTCATTCTATCTTTCTCTTTAATCTTTCACCTAAGCATCATATGACATTCACACCCATCCATCTACGCAACTTGCTGCTCCATATTTTTGAACTAATTTGTTGCAATGTGCGCAATACCTCATACACCATTAGATACATTAGAGTTCCTGGCTTTAACTAAAATATATGATATCTGGCTAAGCCTTTTTGCTTTTTATCATTTTTTGAATTCCTGATTACCGTGACATAGTAGCAATACAGTTATAACAAATAACAAAAGGCTCGATAATTTGGCTCCTCTCCCCCTACAATATTCTGCATATGAGATGAGATTACGTATACCGGGAATTTGAGATAGGTGAGGTAATGATTGGTCTGCTAATTATAAATAGTTATATATTGAGTTTAGTTACTGAGACAAATTCTATGATTAAAAATAGTGTTGAGTCAATTATATATAAATAGAATGGTTTTGGAACGAGGTTACCACATTTGCTTAAATCTGCTATTGTGAAGTTTGTACTGTGTTGCCTGAGGATGGTGCTGGAAAGTAGGCACCGAAACGTCGCCAGTGAACAAAGATGTGATGGAACCGCATTTCCAGTTGAACAAAGAAGAAGTCAACCCGATCAAAGACAAAACAAAATTGGAAAGTGTGATCAATCGGATCTTTGTGTAACTGCCCGTGTACAACTATTACCCGCGTACGCAAAACGCGGCATTGAATTGAACATTACTGTATTGGCGAAATTATGTGTTGTATAGTAGTATTTACAGTATAGCATTAATTGTTTTTTTTTAAAGTTTTGATTGTTGAACAGTAACATACTGAATTTCTAAAATAATTGAGTAATATTAAAAACATCATATTTAAGCAATTCTCACACTTCTCGCAGATATGTGGATAGGTCGAAAATCGTAACTATAATTGTGTTTATTATTCGGTATAGAGACAAACTACGTATAGTTCATTCGGACACCTAAATTTTCAGGGCTCTATATAGGAACCTTGTCTCCTTCTTGTTGCCGAAAGTTTAATTTTATGTGTGTAAATGATTACTAAAGCCAAAACTGCCATTCCGGTGCTACTGTGGTCAACACCCATGGTACGTAAAGTAGGTGTAAATTTAATCGTGACTATGGGCCAATATTAACTTTGCAATTGCGACCGTTCGTTTACCGAAATGTTATGACAATGCTCTGATTATCAAATGTAGAAAACTAACTCATCTGCTGGATTCCATTATTCTTTATAGACTAGGCTTTAAATATCCAGCCAATCAGGTTCAAGTTAAACATTTGACCAATTGCATTTCATTTTATTTAGCTACTTAGCAATAAATGTGTTCTGGATGTTCCTAACTTTTGCATTTTTTTCACTTTGCTAATGAAACTCGTCTAGAATTGTCATTTATCCGCCTCGTGGATGATCAGACTGGAAGAAATTGTAAAAAAACGGGCAGAACAGAGCGCCAGTGTACACAAAGATTACCGCTTATTTTTAAGCTCTATGCCGGACAAGTGCTTCCCTATTTCAGTTCTGCAGAATTCTGTCAAAGTAACAAACGAACCACCTAAAGGTCTACGGGCCAATGTCCGCCGTGCACTTAACGAAATTAGTCAGGAGTACTTTGAGAAGCACGGTTAGTTAAGATGACAATAAAATATTACATTATGTACAGTTATATTTATTTTGAATTCTACGTAGGTTGAATTATTTTGCGTTCGAACAATATTCCTTGCAAATATAATCAAAATCCTTGGTGATGCCTTTTGAGTTAAGATTTATTTCATTAATGCCTCACATTAAATATTTTGCGGTGGTATGAGTCATTTGAAGGCCTTATTCGATCTTTTAAGTTATCTTACTTTTTTCTAGGTATAAGTTACTAAATTAAAATCTAATCACAGACTGAACTCTTATTGAACTTTTATTAATGAATATTATTGGTCGAATCAGGTTTCGAATTATTATAAACTCTTTAATAAGTTAGCTTCAAATTTGTTTCTGTGTATTATTTAATATGCAACTAAACCATTTATAATTTGTGTGGAATATCGATTTATTGCAACAGGTTAAGTAGAAAATCAAATAAAAAACATTTCAAGTTATTTTCGCAATGGTATTCTGCGAGATTATTGATACCACTCGTGTAAAAAATTCGGAAAAACTTGATTCTATTACAACGGCTTCTGAGTGACGGGACCAGTGAGGACCCATAAATCAAGGCTAAAGACAAGCTGTGCACCTGAAAATATAAAAGATTTAAGATTCTACCGCAATATACCTCTGTGCAAAATACTTGAAAATGACAGCGCAATGCAAGCAACAACAGTCTTCAAGCATTACATAAAAAAATTCAAAAAATTACGTTTATGAATTCAAGATTATTCATTTATTGATGCTTTTGAGTGATGTATTCCTTTATATTGCAAGCAATTCTAATTTTGTTTTGCTATCAATTCTTTGAATCAAGTTTGCGAGCGTGAAGTAAACACCAATCCCATCGTATTTAACCAGTCGCCGAATAACATAACAAAACTACCGCCATCCCCAACGCACTGACGACGGAAACCTGACTATCGAGGATCAAACCGCATTGAATATGCGGCTCTCACCACTAGCACTTTCGCATACTTTGTGCAGCCGACGTTTCCAGTCAAGTTCAATTTCTATGCAGTCACGAACATTAACTGTTTGCAGCTTTTGCCACATATACATATATAGGCAGTACAAGTTAATTTGATTTCCATATATATTCAATGCGGTTTGATCCTCGATAGTTAGTTTGCCGTCGTACTCTGAGGATGACTGTGGAAGGTCGAAACGCGTCACTGCGTCGCGGCTGGCGGTAGTTTTGTTATGTTATTCGACGACTGATTAAATACAATGGGATTGGTGTTTACTTCAAGCTTGCAAACTTGATTTAAAGAATTGATACCACCACCCGCACAATCAATTATTGTTAAATTTGTTGTGGTATTTCTGGTCATATCTTCTTTACCCTATTCAAGTACAAATAATGCGTCCGGTTATTTAAATAAAGGTTGCATGCTAGATATAAACACTAATCCATTTATATACACATTTGTCAGTATAAACTAAGCACTGTATAAGATGGCAAAAGCCAATTCGCTTAATAGACAAGTGTCGTCCTTACTGGGGTTTAGATATATATTTATTCCAAGGCATGAATTTTAAAAACATAAATATTACACAGTGCTATTGTTTCATTTTGGCAACTTATCTGCACAGAAAATAAAACATTATTTAATTTTGCCAAAGTAGAAAAGAACGGCTCAAAGAAAATGAGCAGATAAGATATTAGGTATTATTATTTCAAACCAGAAGAACCATAACTGAACAAAGTTTCGCATTGGGCTAATAAAGTCCCATGATAATGCTACTGCTCGAACAAATAGTTTTTCTTTGCACAATTCTTGACAATGTTTATTTTTTTTTTGATTGCCACCAAATAGGGAAGCATGCTCACGCACACATCCTTTATTAAATTTGAAATGCAAATTTTGTTATGTCGACTTTCCACAGGGCAAAATATGCACAGTTAAAGATTTGCATAAAACTCGTCTAATTTTGCACAAATCGCAGTCGTACTCACTCCGACCACAGCAAACTAAATATTGTGCTGGATCTGTCTAAATATGATCGCCGACTTGTGCAATCCTCACTTTTTCCTTTGCAATTGGTAGAGGAATTTTGGTGATCGATGTTGTTAAAACTATTTCAGCTGTAAAATATACATATATCAAAGCTAAACGCAATCTATCTGTCATACGCTTCATTATCCCTTCTCTTTTATATTGTAGGCAAATAAACACCGGAATTTTATCAACTGGATAAATATTCATAGCGATTTCACAATAAAAATAGGCTTATATTTATCTAAATTGTGCTGTTAGTAACCATTATTGATAATAATAATATTACACACACCGACTATCTCAGTTTGCAACCAAACAGATGAATAAATGCGCAAGCTTTTTTCCAACTCAATGAGCACTTGCTGTTAAAATGGAAGTATTGCGCTGTTCATGTTTTATTATGGCTGACTGATTCACATTATGTTCCATCAGATCTATATTTGAGCAACTCAAAGTACGTATAGATTGGTATTGTGTTTGTTTTAAATTGTAAATCGATTATTATTGTGTCATTTATTTAATTTATTATGCAGTTCATTAAAATTTGCTCGGCCACCAGGGAATAAAAATGTATCACTGTCAAGAAATATTATTGGTTTTTATTTACCTAATAGTTCGTTCCAACATGCAAAATAATACATCTGCCATGATATTAGATAATGCCAATCTTGTCCTTTTCTGTATAGTTGGCTTATTAAATAAAAATAAGCTATTGCTTCAATTGTGAATTACTTCAATTATGACCAAAAAGAGCACAAATTTAAAGTATAATCTCTTGCACATTCGTTTCAAGCTTACTGGTGGCTGTTTAGAGACCGTTATTGTATCCCTTTACTCAATATATATATATATATGTGTTAGTATTGTGGGAAAACTCGAGTTAAAATCTCTTATAAGAAAGTGTAAACCTGTAGTAGCCAAAAGCACTTCATATAAAGGTCTTCAATACGACCTCAGCAGAAACTCCTTATATATATATATATATATATATATATATATATATATATACCATGCCTGAAGAGTGTACCAACACTATGGCTGTTGTGTCAGCACTTGATACCAACACAAAAGCTGCTGAAAAGTTACATGTAATAAATACAATGGAATTCAGGATATGCTAATTTTCACCAAAATTGAGAATTTTAACTGATTCTGAACACTTGTTACTCCAGTAAATCCATACACACTGGCCTTGATCGATATCAGTTATCACATTTCGCGGTAATCCTGACAGCATTCAATAAAATATATAACAATTTGTTACTGTTTGTTGCAGAAAACTAAAATGTATGCAGTTGTGTATTAGGTGTTGCGCATTAAGGAACAAATTAGTTCAAATACGACTAGATCATACGTTCCGTTCATGCTGTCTTTGGTTTATCCATCTGGTCATAAATTTAATTTTATTGATCATATAATTACCTTTAAGATTAATTATTTGTTTACAAATCAATTTTAATTATGATATTATTATTTTTATAAACACTTTCAATGAATCAAACTTGGACGCATGGGTTTTATAGAAATTGGCGCATTAGTTTTCAACAGTATGGGTTTTTTCACCGTTTTCAAAAATATGATATTGATATTATTCGTTATTGCGTGACATTCCGTAGTATGTGATTTAATGATCGTTCTGGTTGGGCCAGCTGTTCTTCCTTCAATCAAAATGGATGAAGGCTTGTTGAAGTATAAAGTCAACGATAGAGCGCGCGTAATTAAGTGCATCTCAGACTTAATTCGGCCTCTTGTGCGGGTGGTGATAACACTTATTTAAATCAAGATTACGAGCTTCAAAATAAACGCCATTTCCATCTTATTTAACCAGTCGTCGAACAACGTAGCAAATATGGTTATACAGGAGTAACAGGTGTTCACATATAGCTATAATTCTCAATTTTGGTGAACTTTAGCTTACGTTGAAATCCACTGTGTTGGTATCATATACAGTCCCTGTATCCAGAGTGTTGGTACCATACACCTATTCGGCAAACATAGTGTTGGTACCATGTACCTTTTCAGCAACCATAGAGTTGATATCAGGTACTCGCAAAACAGCCTTAGTGTTGGTACTCTTTATAAGCTTAGTATCTATATTATATTTAGTGAGTCGGCTTTGAAGTCTCTTTTTCGAAGACTCCATATAAAGGGAGCTTCTCAGATGCAGGTTTACACATTCCCCAAACAACTAAATTAATGTGTTACTAGGTTCGCAACAACTTATACATACTTGCATATATATTAGCTCTTCGCAACAAACAGTATTTAACTGTAATATCTTGAATTGAATGATGTCATGCTTACCGCGAAATGTGATAACTGATATCGATGAAGGCCAGAGTGTATGATTTAACTGGAGTAACAGGTATGTATTAGGTTTTGCGAACCTAGTAACAAATTAGTTCAGTTGTGACCAGAAGGATAAACCAAAGGCAGCATGAACGGAAAGTATTTAGGAGTAACAGGTGTTCGGAAATTGTTGTAATTCTCAATTTGGGTGAACTTTAGCCTAATTTGATATCCATCAGGTTGGAATCATGTACCGACTCGGAAACCATAGTGTTAGTACCCTTTACCTTTTCGGTACAATAATGTTGGTATCAGTTACCAACAAAATAGCCATAGTGTTAGTATGCTGTACAGACTCGCTATATATATTATATAGTGTGAGTTAGCGTTGAAGTCGCATTGTCGTAGACTTTAAAAGATGATAAACCTTCCCACTGTACAGGTTTACATTCGTCTTGATTGGCCCCGTCCCTATTATTCCACATTCTTCTACATGACTATGGTGGTTAAAAGGGCATGTAAAGCCTGCACATTAGTCATAGTGACGACAGATATGCAAAGTTATACTTTCCGTTTATGTTGGCTTTGGTTTTTCCTTCTAGTCACAACTGAACTAATTTGTTACTAGGTTCGCAACACCTAATACATACTTGCATTTATATTAGCTCTTCGCAACAAACAGTATTTAACTGAAATATATAGCGGGTATAGTGCGTAATATCGGCTCCCACTGATGAATTGTCAGTAAGAACGCAACGAATGTGCACAAGATTATACGTTCCGTTGAAACTGTCTTTGTTTTATCCTTCTGGTCATAATTGAAGTAATTCGTTACTGGCTGCGCAACACCAAATACACAATTGCATATATATTAGTCTGCTGCAAAAGAAGTATGTAACTGTTTTATTTTTCTTCATTGACATATATGAAAACACATAAGTTAATGAAATTGTTAGCTAATCTGTTGAAATCGGAAAAGTCACTTATCTTAGCAAAGCTTGAATCATAAGAATGATTTTGCTGTAAAAGTGAACACGTTGAACAGTAAAAATTTTAGGCTATGTTGGCTTCACGTTGGATCATAAATTACATATGTTTCTTTAATGGAATCTGCTCAGATTGCCTGTTAGTATGTCAAGCAGAATTTAATGCAGTTCAATTGAGAAGTACACTTTTATGTGTTTTTCAGATATTTATGTCATTTTTAATTGACAGCTATGCAGTAAATAGAATGGTCTTGGAATGGATTCGTCTTTGACTCTGATCATGATCGATATGTTTTTGAACATGTTATAACAATAAAAATCCGAACTACGGAGTGAAGTGGAACAATGCAACTGTTAAATGTTTTGTATATTTTTGGTTTACAATCGAAAACGAAAAAGATAATAATCTGGTTTTCGTTTATATGTTACTCAAAAGTAGAACTGATGGCCTATTTTACAGATCAGTCATCCATAACAAAGCGTGGACCGCGCAATATTTAAATTTCAACAGCAAATGAACATTGAAGTGAAGAAAGTCTTGGTTAAGACTGTGTATTAGATCATTACTTATTTATATGCTTTACATTTTTAAGCCTGGGTTGAGCGGTGTGCCTCATATTCTTAGAATTAATGTTTACTCACTATATTTTACAGGTATAGATATGAGGAATATATTTGTACATTTTAAAATAAAGCGGTGTATATCCAACAATATTATGACGGTGAAGAGGCAATGAATTGCATGAAGTATGGGTAGCAATTTGCATTGATGTCGGCAAAGTTTTCCCTTGGCCTGGTTTTGATCGGATTTAAAATTGAACGTCTATGCCTAACGCAAAGGCCAAAACTCCACTGTAATCTGCATCTAATGCTATCTACACCGGGAAATATGCCTGTCTACAATCATATTTGTGCAGATGCGATAGAAGATTGATTCTATGCATGTCGGAGCACATACCAACTTGACCTGTGCGAAATAACTGCTGCGTTGTACGTACATCTACAACTAAGCATATTTTGTCTTGTAAAAATGCGTTAATCCAACATATCCCTTTTCAATTTTAATTAGGCATAGGTGTGTGAGCATGTGTTCGGACAAGCGCAATAACTAGGCGTTTGTGCAAACAAAAATAATATTTTCGTTCACTCGTATTAACATGGGGCTTGCTGAGCCCCATTGGAATCTGCATTTAGTTCTGCTTATTCTAATTTTGAAAATGAATTATATGTATTTTTTCCTTATTATATGGCATGTTATATTTTAATTTAAAAAGATAGTCATTTGTAATTTTTATTTAGAAAATCAGCAAAACAGTTGATATGAAATCAATGCTATACAATATAATGTATTTTTCAAATTCACATCTCTAAATAAATATATCTTATGTGAAATAGTAACTACTTTATTAATTCTTTTGTTTAAATCAAGTTTAACAGCTTGAAGTAAACACCAATCCCATTGTATTTAACCAGTAGTCTAAAAAACATAGGAAATCTACCCTCAGTCTAGAGTTGCTCTGTTAGATATATATTTTAAAATATAGGTATATATACACATATATATTATTAGGAAGAAAAAACAAAATAAAGTGAATGATTGCCATTTATTTTGAGACTACTACTTTACAATCTTTCACTTACGTACACCCGTGGGTTTTCATTTGATTATGTGAGTGGCAAATAGTCTGACTCGATTTCACTACTATTTCTTGTTTAAGATGATTAATAAGTGTATATGCTTATGTGTCTAAGTGTGTCTGTTTACGTGTAGAGGTCTTTTTCGTTTTATTGCAAATTGATGTCTGAGATCTGGTCATTGAGAGTTGACCAACTGCTCGCACTGTTGGCTGTTACGTGCACGAATGTTTTTTCATTGTATGTCGTCTTTCGTTTCGCCTTATCCCTCAATTTTGTTCTGTTACCTTGGTAACAGCGCAGGGTGTGCAGATTGTCGTTTTCAATGCTCCTATTGTTTTGATATTTTGTGGCTGGTGTCAATGGTTGAGTTACCGTATGTGCACCTGTTTTTCCTTCTCAAGCTTGTAGACAATTCGATGGCACGTCTGTTCAGTCTGGTCTAGTGTGTGTTTGGATCTGCTTGGACGCTATTAAATTTTTGTTGGTTATGTGTTTCGTGGCCAGTCCATTAAAACATCATGTTGATGAAACTTCTGAATATTTAGGCCGGATACTTCTTGTTTTATATATAATCTTATATATATATATATATATATATATATATATATAGTCTTATATATATATATATATATATATATGTATATATTTCTGATTTTTATGTGCAGAATTGGAAACTGGTCAAATTGGCTGCATTTCCGTTTCAATATACGGTCAGTGCCTCACTTGATTTTTTGTGTACACAGATGAAAATAACTTTTACACAGAATGAAAATGCTCCATAGTGCTTCTATATATATATATATATATATATATATATATATATATATAAAATCAATTTTCTACCATAGAAATATCATTGACTACCGCTTAACTAGGTGATGATATGGTGTTTTATGATGTCTGATCGGGAATGACTAGCTAGAAGTTTATCACGAAAGTAATGGCATGTAGGCTGTAACTGAATGAAAGGATAGCCAAAGGCGGCGTCGTGCCTAAATACCAATATTGTGTGGCTTACGGCAGAGTTAGAGCGGTGAATGAGTATAAGTTTCCGAAGCAATTGCGCCCAGGATCGAGATGCAGTCGTGACATATTCTGCCAAGTAATCGAGGAATTCCACATGAGAACCAAACTGGTCTACTTGATGAATTGCCCCTGCTATTTTATGTGATTTCGTCCTTTCTCGGAAATGTACGATCGCGCCTGGAGGTAGGCACACTACCATCAGAGTTCAGCAACTAATCCACAGAGCTACCTATGCTGCACATTTCGTGAAATTTTCAACTGTACACAAAATTATGAATCTTAGTCAGTCTTTCCTTCAAATTTCTGTAGATGTTAAACATTTTTTCCTAGCAGCCTAATAAACACTATGTCTGGCTGTACTCCTAGTCGCCTACTTCTCAGATAATATTTTTCTGCCAAAACAAGGCGTTACAATGATGGCAGAAGCGTGAGGCCAACCTTGTGAAAATAACGTTTGCAAATAATAATATTTAATAATAATTTTTATCTTAACTCTATAAACTTATCTGAGAAACGTGGTTTTTCTTCAGTGCTCAAGACTTTATTTCAATTATTCAAAAAATATAATCCAAAAAATAAAATTCAAACATACGCACAATAGCATACTTGTATAAACTCGTTGTTTATTGAATTCTAGATATAAAAGTAAAAATATAAATTATTATTTGTATGCCAAATTTCATCTTCTTCAGTCATGCCACTAATTGTTAAATATCCTACGATTCAGAACTTGCTTCAACTCTATCTGCATGAAGATGGTAATTCATATAAAATTCGTAAATATAAATAATATTTCAGTAAAGTTCACATTTAGAATACTAATTCCCTGCGAAATATTTTTATTATACGTAAGAAATCGAATTATTACGACGGTGACTGATTTGTCTGAGCAGCGACGTTCAAGATACGACAAAAATGCCTCTTGCACGATGCTAGCAACTCGTTTAGCAACATACCTCCTGCCTAATCGATACGTCTTAATTATAGAATGATTAATTAATGTCAAATATAAATTTCAGTAGTTATATTTCACATTTTAAAATTTTCCACTCGGAAAGTACTAGTTTAATATAAATATCTCCGAGGGCGTAGTGTCTGTCTTATAAAGGCAGACAAGGAATAACCCTAAATAACTTTAGGTTAGGATCCATGGCAACGTGGACCCACATGAAGTGGAATTTGGTAACAGAGATTAAATGGTATTTAATTAAAAATGACATTCAATGTGCTGTCTGGGCGGCAATGAAGATTTATAGCATTACCATAAATTAATTACACTAATTTTATAATCTCACCTGCGAAAATTCTGGCTAATAAAGATTAATTTCATATGAAGATCGAACCAGCCTAGTAGACGAATTTTCTTGGTAATACTATGGAATTTTTAATTTACACTGATTATATATAAGGACGATAAGGTCTACTTGATTAATTTCATCTTTATTTATGCTAATAATATATTTATGACAAAATTTCGCCATTATATTTAATGATGTGCAGTATCAATTAAAGAAAAAGTCAAGTATTGAAGCATTGCTTGTTATCCAGATTTACAAAACAATGTTAAAATATGTCGTTTTTGTTTCCTCAGGACTTAACTCTATTTTAATATATAGAACTAAAAGTCTTATTGTCGGAGACCTTTTATGAAGTTAAACCCGTTATTGCTTGAACAAACATTCATTTAAGTGTTTGTTTCATCCAATTGTCTTACCGTACCTGACCAAATATACAGTGGGTATAGGGAGTATTTCGGTCTCCTAATGTTAAGTCGCCATTAAGCACAAAACGCACGTGTACATGAGATTATAATTTTAGCTCAAGCTGACTTTGCTTCATCTTTCTGATCCAATTTAAACTAATTTGTTAATAGGTGCACAATACCTAATATACTCGAGTATTTTTATTAGTTTTCCACAAAAATTATTTGAAAAGTTACCAGTTTATTATAAAATCATACACGAACTTCTTTAGTTTATTTATTTTTTGTTTATAGTGTATGGTTTAGTCGAATAATCCTGGTTACTTTAGAGTGCAGAATATTACATCATATTTGAGCTCTAGCTAAAATTGAAGGCTTTTTTTAATAACATATTTGGTGGTGCGCACGTAGTAACAAATTAGTTCAGTTGTGACCAGAAGGATAAACCAAAGGCAGCATGAACGGAAAGTATAATCTTGTGCACATGCGTTTCGTGCTTACTGGCGACTCGTCAATAGGAGTCGGTATTACGCCTTTTAACCACTATATATTTGGTCGAAGAATGTGGAATAATAGGACGGTACAATCTCCTATACGAATTTGTAAACCTACATTAGTGAACGAAACATCATATAAAGTCTACGACAATGCGACTTCAACGCTAATTCACTCTGTATA